>JAVIWC010003236.1:0-10825 GCA_031894815.1 Creontiades dilutus | reverse complement strand
AAAATAACGATGAAGGAAGCGTTTTATCGAAAAAAGGACTTCAGATTCGTGTTCAGCACCCCGAAAAACCCCTTAGAGAGTAGGTTTGAAAGCGATTAAACAGAGTTTATTTTTGAGCAATTTTGATGAAAAAACGCGAAAATAACCATGAAGGAAGCGTTTTATCGAAAAAAGGACTTCAGATTCGTGTTCAGCACCCCGAAAAACCCCTTAGAGAGTAGGTTTGAAAGCGATTAAACAGAGTTTATTTTTGAGCAATTTTGATGAAAAAACGCGAAAATAACCATGAAGGAAGCGTTTTATCGAAAAAAGGACTTCAGATTCGTGTTCAGCACCCCGAAAAACCCCTTAGAGAGTAGGTTTGAAAGCGATTAAACAGAGTTTATTTTTGAGCAATTTTGATGAAAAAACGCGAAAATAACCATGAAGGAAGCGTTTTATCGAAAAAAGGACTTCAGATTCGTGTTCAGCACCCCGAAAAACCCCTTAGAGAGTAGGTTTGAAAGCGATTAAACAGAGTTTATTTTTGAGCAATTTTGATGAAAAAACGCGAAAATAACCATGAAGGAAGCGTTTTATCGAAAAAAGGACTTCAGATTCGTGTTCAGCACCCCGAAAAACCCCTTAGAGAGTAGGTTTGAAAGCGATTAAACAGAGTTTATTTTTGAGCAATTTTGATGAAAAAACGCGAAAATAACCATGAAGGAAGCGTTTTATCGAAAAACGGACTTCAGATTCGTGTTCAGCACCCCGAAAAACCCCTTAGAGAGTAGGTTTGAAAGCGATTAAACAGAGTTTATTTTTGAGCAATTTTGATGAAAAAACGCGAAAATAACCATGAAGGAAGCGTTTTATCGAAAAAAGGACTTCAGATTCGTGTTCAGCACCCCGAAAAACCCCTTAGAGAGTAGGTTTGAAAGCGATTAAACAGAGTTTATTTTTGAGCAATTTTGATGAAAAAACGCGAAAATAACCATGAAGGAAGCGTTTTATCGAAAAAAGGACTTCAGATTCGTGTTCAGCACCCCGAAAAACCCCTTAGAGAGTAGGTTTGAAAGCGATTAAACAGAGTTTATTTTTGAGCAATTTTGATGAAAAAACGCGAAAAAAAATAACGATGAAGGAAGCGTTTTATCGAAAAAAGGACTTCAGATTCGTGTTCAGCACCCCGAAAAACCCCTTAGAGAGTAGGTTTGAAAGCGATTAAACAGAGTTTATTTTTGAGCAATTTTGATGAAAAAACGCGAAAATAACCATGAAGGAAGCGTTTTATCGAAAAAAGGACTTCAGATTCGTGTTCAGCACCCCGAAAAACCCCTTAGAGAGTAGGTTTGAAAGCGATTAAACAGAGTTTATTTTTGAGCAATTTTGATGAAAAAACGCGAAAATAACCATGAAGGAAGCGTTTTATCGAAAAAAGGACTTCAGATTCGTGTTCAGCACCCCGAAAAACCCCTTAGAGAGTAGGTTTGAAAGCGATTAAACAGAGTTTATTTTTGAGCAATTTTGATGAAAAAACGCGAAAATAACCATGAAGGAAGCGTTTTATCGAAAAAAGGACTTCAGATTCGTGTTCAGCACCCCGAAAAACCCCTTAGAGAGTAGGTTTGAAAGCGATTAAACAGAGTTTATTTTTGAGCAATTTTGATGAAAAAACGCGAAAATAACCATGAAGGAAGCGTTTTATCGAAAAAAGGACTTCAGATTCGTGTTCAGCACCCCGAAAAACCCCTTAGAGAGTAGGTTTGAAAGCGATTAAACAGAGTTTATTTTTGAGCAATTTTGATGAAAAAACGCGAAAATAACCATGAAGGAAGCGTTTTATCGAAAAAAGGACTTCAGATTCGTGTTCAGCACCCCGAAAAACCCCTTAGAGAGTAGGTTTGAAAGCGATTAAACAGAGTTTATTTTTGAGCAATTTTGATGAAAAAACGCGAAAATAACCATGAAGGAAGCGTTTTATCGAAAAAAGGACTTCAGATTCGTGTTCAGCACCCCGAAAAACCCCTTAGAGAGTAGGTTTGAAAGCGATTAAACAGAGTTTATTTTTGAGCAATTTTGATGAAAAAACGCGAAAATAACGATGAAGGAAGCGTTTTATCGAAAAAAGGACTTCAGATTCGTGTTCAGCACCCCGAAAAACCCCTTAGAGAGTAGGTTTGAAAGCGATTAAACAGAGTTTATTTTTGAGCAATTTTGATGAAAAAACGCGAAAATATGAAAAAACGCGAAAATAACCATGAAGGAAGCGTTTTATCGAAAAAAGGACTTCAGATTCGTGTTCAGCACCCCGAAAAACCCCTTAGAGAGTAGGTTTGAAAGCGATTAAACAGAGTTTATTTTTGAGCAATTTTGATGAAAAAACGCGAAAATAACCATGAAGGAAGCGTTTTATCGAAAAAAGGACTTCAGATTCGTGTTCAGCACCCCGAAAAACCCCTTAGAGAGTAGGTTTGAAAGCGATTAAACAGAGTTTATTTTTGAGCAATTTTGATGAAAAAACGCGAAAATAACCATGAAGGAAGCGTTTTATCGAAAAAAGGACTTCAGATTCGTGTTCAGCACCCCGAAAAACCCCTTAGAGAGTAGGTTTGAAAGCGATTAAACAGAGTTTATTTTTGAGCAATTTTGATGAAAAAACGCGAAAATAACCATGAAGGAAGCGTTTTATCGAAAAAAGGACTTCAGATTCGTGTTCAGCACCCCGAAAAACCCCTTAGAGAGTAGGTTTGAAAGCGATTAAACAGAGTTTATTTTTGAGCAATTTTGATGAAAAAACGCGAAAATAACCATGAAGGAAGCGTTTTATCGAAAAAAGGACTTCAGATTCGTGTTCAGCACCCCGAAAAACCCCTTAGAGAGTAGGTTTGAAAGCGATTAAACAGAGTTTATTTTTGAGCAATTTTGATGAAAAAACGCGAAAATAACCATGAAGGAAGCGTTTTATCGAAAAAAGGACTTCAGATTCGTGTTCAGCACCCCGAAAAACCCCTTAGAGAGTAGGTTTGAAAGCGATTAAACAGAGTTTATTTTTGAGCAATTTTGATGAAAAAACGCGAAAATAACCATGAAGGAAGCGTTTTATCGAAAAAAGGACTTCAGATTCGTGTTCAGCACCCCGAAAAACCCCTTAGAGAGTAGGTTTGAAAGCGATTAAACAGAGTTTATTTTTGAGCAATTTTGATGAAAAAACGCGAAAATAACCATGAAGGAAGCGTTTTATCGAAAAAAGGACTTCAGATTCGTGTTCAGCACCCCGAAAAACCCCTTAGAGAGTAGGTTTGAAAGCGATTAAACAGAGTTTATTTTTGAGCAATTTTGATGAAAAAACGCGAAAATAACCATGAAGGAAGCGTTTTATCGAAAAAAGGACTTCAGATTCGTGTTCAGCACCCCGAAAAACCCCTTAGAGAGTAGGTTTGAAAGCGATTAAACAGAGTTTATTTTTGAGCAATTTTGATGAAAAAACGCGAAAATAACCATGAAGGAAGCGTTTTATCGAAAAAAGGACTTCAGATTCGTGTTCAGCACCCCGAAAAACCCCTTAGAGAGTAGGTTTGAAAGCGATTAAACAGAGTTTATTTTTGAGCAATTTTGATGAAAAAACGCGAAAATAACCATGAAGGAAGCGTTTTATCGAAAAAAGGACTTCAGATTCGTGTTCAGCACCCCGAAAAACCCCTTAGAGAGTAGGTTTGAAAGCGATTAAACAGAGTATTAAACAGAGTTTGTTTTTGAGCAATTTTGATGAAAAAACGCGAAAATAACGATGAAGGAAGCGTTTTATCGAAAAAAGGACTTCAGATTCGTGTTCAGCACCCCGAAAAACCCCTTAGAGAGTAGGTTTGAAAGCGATTAAACAGAGTTTATTTTTGAGCAATTTTGATGAAAAAACGCGAAAATAACGATGAAGGAAGCGTTTTATCGAAAAAAGGACTTCAGATTCGTGTTCAGCACCCCGAAAAACCCCTTAGAGAGTAGGTTTGAAAGCGATTAAACAGAGTTTATTTTTGAGCAATTTTGATGAAAAAACGCGAAAATAACCATGAAGGAAGCGTTTTATCGAAAAAAGGACTTCAGATTCGTGTTCAGCACCCCGAAAAACCCCTTAGAGAGTAGGTTTGAAAGCGATTAAACAGAGTTTATTTTTGAGCAATTTTGATGAAAAAACGCGAAAATAACCATGAAGGAAGCGTTTTATCGAAAAAAGGACTTCAGATTCGTGTTCAGCACCCCGAAAAACCCCTTAGAGAGTAGGTTTGAAAGCGATTAAACAGAGTTTATTTTTGAGCAATTTTGATGAAAAAACGCGAAAATAACCATGAAGGAAGCGTTTTATCGAAAAAAGGACTTCAGATTCGTGTTCAGCACCCCGAAAAACCCCTTAGAGAGTAGGTTTGAAAGCGATTAAACAGAGTTTATTTTTGAGCAATTTTGATTTGATGAAAAAACGCGAAAATAACGATGAAGGAAGCGTTTTATCGAAAAAAGGACTTCAGATTCGTGTTCAGCACCCCGAAAAACCCCTTAGAGAGTAGGTTTGAAAGCGATTAAACAGAGTTTATTTTTGAGCAATTTTGATGAAAAAACGCGAAAATAACCATGAAGGAAGCGTTTTATCGAAAAAAGGACTTCAGATTCGTGTTCAGCACCCCGAAAAACCCCTTAGAGAGTAGGTTTGAAAGCGATTAAACAGAGTTTATTTTTGAGCAATTTTGATGAAAAAACGCGAAAATAACCATGAAGGAAGCGTTTTATCGAAAAAAGGACTTCAGATTCGTGTTCAGCACCCCGAAAAACCCCTTAGAGAGTAGGTTTGAAAGCGATTAAACAGAGTTTATTTTTGAGCAATTTTGATGAAAAAACGCGAAAATAACCATGAAGGAAGCGTTTTATCGAAAAAAGGACTTCAGATTCGTGTTCAGCACCCCGAAAAACCCCTTAGAGAGTAGGTTTGAAAGCGATTAAACAGAGTTTATTTTTGAGCAATTTTGATGAAAAAACGCGAAAATAACCATGAAGGAAGCGTTTTATCGAAAAAAGGACTTCAGATTCGTGTTCAGCACCCCGAAAAACCCCTTAGAGAGTAGGTTTGAAAGCGATTAAACAGAGTTTATTTTTGAGCAATTTTGATGAAAAAACGCGAAAATAACCATGAAGGAAGCGTTTTATCGAAAAAAGGACTTCAGATTCGTGTTCAGCACCCCGAAAAACCCCTTAGAGAGTAGGTTTGAAAGCGATTAAACAGAGTTTATTTTTGAGCAATTTTGATGAAAAAACGCGAAAATAACCATGAAGGAAGCGTTTTATCGAAAAAAGGACTTCAGATTCGTGTTCAGCACCCCGAAAAACCCCTTAGAGAGTAGGTTTGAAAGCGATTAAACAGAGTTTATTTTTGAGCAATTTTGATGAAAAAACGCGAAAATAACCATGAAGGAAGCGTTTTATCGAAAAAAGGACTTCAGATTCGTGTTCAGCACCCCGAAAAACCCCTTAGAGAGTAGGTTTGAAAGCGATTAAACAGAGTTTATTTTTGAGCAATTTTGATGAAAAAACGCGAAAATAACCATGAAGGAAGCGTTTTATCGAAAAAAGGACTTCAGATTCGTGTTCAGCACCCCGAAAAACCCCTTAGAGAGTAGGTTTGAAAGCGATTAAACAGAGTTTATTTTTGAGCAATTTTGATGAAAAAACGCGAAAATAACCATGAAGGAAGCGTTTTATCGAAAAAAGGACTTCAGATTCGTGTTCAGCACCCCGAAAAACCCCTTAGAGAGTAGGTTTGAAAGCGATTAAACAGAGTTTATTTTTGAGCAATTTTGATGAAAAAACGCGAAAATAACGATGAAGGAAGCGTTTTATCGAAAAAAGGACTTCAGATTCGTGTTCAGCACCCCGAAAAACCCCTTAGAGAGTAGGTTTGAAAGCGATTAAACAGAGTTTATTTTTGAGCAATTTTGATGAAAAAACGCGAAAATAACCATGAAGGAAGCGTTTTATCGAAAAAAGGACTTCAGATTCGTGTTCAGCACCCCGAAAAACCCCTTAGAGAGTAGGTTTGAAAGCGATTAAACAGAGTTTATTTTTGAGCAATTTTGATGAAAAAACGCGAAAATAACCATGAAGGAAGCGTTTTATCGAAAAAAGGACTTCAGATTCGTGTTCAGCACCCCGAAAAACCCCTTAGAGAGTAGGTTTGAAAGCGATTAAACAGAGTTTATTTTTGAGCAATTTTGATGAAAAAACGCGAAAATAACCATGAAGGAAGCGTTTTATCGAAAAAAGGACTTCAGATTCGTGTTCAGCACCCCGAAAAACCCCTTAGAGAGTAGGTTTGAAAGCGATTAAACAGAGTTTATTTTTGAGCAATTTTGATGAAAAAACGCGAAAATAACCATGAAGGAAGCGTTTTATCGAAAAAAGGACTTCAGATTCGTGTTCAGCACCCCGAAAAACCCCTTAGAGAGTAGGTTTGAAAGCGATTAAACAGAGTTTATTTTTGAGCAATTTTGATGAAAAAACGCGAAAATAACCATGAAGGAAGCGTTTTATCGAAAAAAGGACTTCAGATTCGTGTTCAGCACCCCGAAAAACCCCTTAGAGAGTAGGTTTGAAAGCGATTAAACAGAGTTTATTTTTGAGCAATTTTGATGAAAAAACGCGAAAATAACCATGAAGGAAGCGTTTTATCGAAAAAAGGACTTCAGATTCGTGTTCAGCACCCCGAAAAACCCCTTAGAGAGTAGGTTTGAAAGCGATTAAACAGAGTTTATTTTTGAGCAATTTTGATGAAAAAACGCGAAAATAACGATGAAGGAAGCGTTTTATCGAAAAAAGGACTTCAGATTCGTGTTCAGCACCCCGAAAAACCCCTTAGAGAGTAGGTTTGAAAGCGATTAAACAGAGTTTATTTTTGAGCAATTTTGATGAAAAAACGCGAAAATAACCATGAAGGAAGCGTTTTATCGAAAAAAGGACTTCAGATTCGTGTTCAGCACCCCGAAAAACCCCTTAGAGAGTAGGTTTGAAAGCGATTAAACAGAGTTTATTTTTGAGCAATTTTGATGAAAAAACGCGAAAATAACCATGAAGGAAGCGTTTTATCGAAAAAAGGACTTCAGATTCGTGTTCAGCACCCCGAAAAACCCCTTAGAGAGTAGGTTTGAAAGCGATTAAACAGAGTTTATTTTTGAGCAATTTTGATGAAAAAACGCGAAAATAACCATGAAGGAAGCGTTTTATCGAAAAAAGGACTTCAGATTCGTGTTCAGCACCCCGAAAAACCCCTTAGAGAGTAGGTTTGAAAGCGATTAAACAGAGTTTATTTTTGAGCAATTTTGATGAAAAAACGCGAAAATAACCATGAAGGAAGCGTTTTATCGAAAAAAGGACTTCAGATTCGTGTTCAGCACCCCGAAAAACCCCTTAGAGAGTAGGTTTGAAAGCGATTAAACAGAGTTTATTTTTGAGCAATTTTGATGAAAAAACGCGAAAATAACCATGAAGGAAGCGTTTTATCGAAAAAAGGACTTCAGATTCGTGTTCAGCACCCCGAAAAACCCCTTAGAGAGTAGGTTTGAAAGCGATTAAACAGAGTTTATTTTTGAGCAATTTTGATGAAAAAACGCGAAAATAACCATGAAGGAAGCGTTTTATCGAAAAAAGGACTTCAGATTCGTGTTCAGCACCCCGAAAAACCCCTTAGAGAGTAGGTTTGAAAGCGATTAAACAGAGTTTATTTTTGAGCAATTTTGATGAAAAAACGCGAAAATAACGATGAAGGAAGCGTTTTATCGAAAAAAGGACTTCAGATTCGTGTTCAGCACCCCGAAAAACCCCTTAGAGAGTAGGTTTGAAAGCGATTAAACAGAGTTTATTTTTGAGCAATTTTGATGAAAAAACGCGAAAATAACCATGAAGGAAGCGTTTTATCGAAAAAAGGACTTCAGATTCGTGTTCAGCACCCCGAAAAACCCCTTAGAGAGTAGGTTTGAAAGCGATTAAACAGAGTTTATTTTTGAGCAATTTTGATGAAAAAACGCGAAAATAACGATGAAGGAAGCGTTTTATCGAAAAAAGGACTTCAGATTCGTGTTCAGCACCCCGAAAAACCCCTTAGAGAGTAGGTTTGAAAGCGATTAAACAGAGTTTATTTTTGAGCAATTTTGATGAAAAAACGCGAAAATAACCATGAAGGAAGCGTTTTATCGAAAAAAGGACTTCAGATTCGTGTTCAGCACCCCGAAAAACCCCTTAGAGAGTAGGTTTGAAAGCGATTAAACAGAGTTTATTTTTGAGCAATTTTGATGAAAAAACGCGAAAATAACCATGAAGGAAGCGTTTTATCGAAAAAAGGACTTCAGATTCGTGTTCAGCACCCCGAAAAACCCCTTAGAGAGTAGGTTTGAAAGCGATTAAACAGAGTTTATTTTTGAGCAATTTTGATGAAAAAACGCGAAAATAACCATGAAGGAAGCGTTTTATCGAAAAAAGGACTTCAGATTCGTGTTCAGCACCCCGAAAAACCCCTTAGAGAGTAGGTTTGAAAGCGATTAAACAGAGTTTATTTTTGAGCAATTTTGATGAAAAAACGCGAAAATAACCATGAAGGAAGCGTTTTATCGAAAAAAGGACTTCAGATTCGTGTTCAGCACCCCGAAAAACCCCTTAGAGAGTAGGTTTGAAAGCGATTAAACAGAGTTTATTTTTGAGCAATTTTGATGAAAAAACGCGAAAATAACCATGAAGGAAGCGTTTTATCGAAAAAAGGACTTCAGATTCGTGTTCAGCACCCCGAAAAACCCCTTAGAGAGTAGGTTTGAAAGCGATTAAACAGAGTTTATTTTTGAGCAATTTTGATGAAAAAACGCGAAAATAACGATGAAGGAAGCGTTTTATCGAAAAAAGGACTTCAGATTCGTGTTCAGCACCCCGAAAAACCCCTTAGAGAGTAGGTTTGAAAGCGATTAAACAGAGTTTATTTTTGAGCAATTTTGATGAAAAAACGCGAAAATAACCATGAAGGAAGCGTTTTATCGAAAAAAGGACTTCAGATTCGTGTTCAGCACCCCGAAAAACCCCTTAGAGAGTAGGTTTGAAAGCGATTAAACAGAGTTTATTTTTGAGCAATTTTGATGAAAAAACGCGAAAATAACCATGAAGGAAGCGTTTTATCGAAAAAAGGACTTCAGATTCGTGTTCAGCACCCCGAAAAACCCCTTAGAGAGTAGGTTTGAAAGCGATTAAACAGAGTTTATTTTTGAGCAATTTTGATGAAAAAACGCGAAAATAACCATGAAGGAAGCGTTTTATCGAAAAAAGGACTTCAGATTCGTGTTCAGCACCCCGAAAAACCCCTTAGAGAGTAGGTTTGAAAGCGATTAAACAGAGTTTATTTTTGAGCAATTTTGATGAAAAAACGCGAAAATAACCATGAAGGAAGCGTTTTATCGAAAAAAGGACTTCAGATTCGTGTTCAGCACCCCGAAAAACCCCTTAGAGAGTAGGTTTGAAAGCGATTAAACAGAGTTTATTTTTGAGCAATTTTGATGAAAAAACGCGAAAATAACCATGAAGGAAGCGTTTTATCGAAAAAAGGACTTCAGATTCGTGTTCAGCACCCCGAAAAACCCCTTAGAGAGTAGGTTTGAAAGCGATTAAACAGAGTTTATTTTTGAGCAATTTTGATGAAAAAACGCGAAAATAACCATGAAGGAAGCGTTTTATCGAAAAAAGGACTTCAGATTCGTGTTCAGCACCCCGAAAAACCCCTTAGAGAGTAGGTTTGAAAGCGATTAAACAGAGTTTATTTTTGAGCAATTTTGATGAAAAAACGCGAAAATAACGATGAAGGAAGCGTTTTATCGAAAAAAGGACTTCAGATTCGTGTTCAGCACCCCGAAAAACCCCTTAGAGAGTAGGTTTGAAAGCGATTAAACAGAGTTTATTTTTGAGCAATTTTGATGAAAAAACGCGAAAATAACCATGAAGGAAGCGTTTTATCGAAAAAAGGACTTCAGATTCGTGTTCAGCACCCCGAAAAACCCCTTAGAGAGTAGGTTTGAAAGCGATTAAACAGAGTTTATTTTTGAGCAATTTTGATGAAAAAACGCGAAAATAACCATGAAGGAAGCGTTTTATCGAAAAAAGGACTTCAGATTCGTGTTCAGCACCCCGAAAAACCCCTTAGAGAGTAGGTTTGAAAGCGATTAAACAGAGTTTATTTTTGAGCAATTTTGATGAAAAAACGCGAAAATAACCATGAAGGAAGCGTTTTATCGAAAAAAGGACTTCAGATTCGTGTTCAGCACCCCGAAAAACCCCTTAGAGAGTAGGTTTGAAAGCGATTAAACAGAGTTTATTTTTGAGCAATTTTGATGAAAAAACGCGAAAATAACCATGAAGGAAGCGTTTTATCGAAAAAAGGACTTCAGATTCGTGTTCAGCACCCCGAAAAACCCCTTAGAGAGTAGGTTTGAAAGCGATTAAACAGAGTTTATTTTTGAGCAATTTTGATGAAAAAACGCGAAAATAACCATGAAGGAAGCGTTTTATCGAAAAAAGGACTTCAGATTCGTGTTCAGCACCCCGAAAAACCCCTTAGAGAGTAGGTTTGAAAGCGATTAAACAGAGTTTATTTTTGAGCAATTTTGATGAAAAAACGCGAAAATAACCATGAAGGAAGCGTTTTATCGAAAAAAGGACTTCAGATTCGTGTTCAGCACCCCGAAAAACCCCTTAGAGAGTAGGTTTGAAAGCGATTAAACAGAGTTTATTTTTGAGCAATTTTGATGAAAAAACGCGAAAATAACGATGAAGGAAGCGT
>JAVIWC010003235.1:600000-1068032 GCA_031894815.1 Creontiades dilutus | reverse complement strand
TTACTAATAAATACTTTTCTTTGTTCAGAGCTTTTGTTAGGAAATAAGCGGGCATCTCGTCCATTTAGAGGTACTTGATTTCAATAGCCCCTCCTTTCACTTTGTTCTTTATAAACTGACTCCTGATGTCAATATGCTTTGTTGTGGAGCGGTAGACAGGGTAGGCTATTACACTTTTGCGCCTCTGGTAGTCATTAAACATACATGTTGGACCAGGAATCCTGCATAAACTCGGTAAGTTTAGATCCTCTTCCATAGCCTCTGAACTATTCATTTATTCTGCTTCTACCATCGATAAAGATACAGTTGGCTGTTTCTTCGAAGTCTACGTCACAGCTGCATCGGATCGTATGAAATCGCTCGCCGATCGATACTGCAGTTTGCCCATCCCGCATCTTGGATTAGGAGTTCTCGTTTCTGCATTGTGTCACTAAGTGATTTCAAAAATGCATGTAGGTAATGTGGTAATGACGTAAGTGATGTTGCCGATTTCCAACAGGTGTAAATTGAATTAGTTTACTAAGTATCACATTCACCATAAATTCAAGCAAGTTTGAGCTCGATGATATGGAAAATTGACGAAAATTAATTATTAGCGGTATTTTAACGGTACTCATGTTTTTCATCTTGAACGCAATCACAAGATAAGGATACGCGAGTTGACAATTTTATTTAGGTAATGTACCTATTATACCTTTCTAGTATGCATATCAGTGAATCAATACAGAAATAATATCCCTCTGCGTAATAATTTGCACTAAAACGGCACTAAACATTTCAACTTGATGAACATAATTCACCTTAGTCCTCGAAATTCTGTAATTTTTATTCATTATTAGTTATCTGTACTTAACAGTTATTATCTGGTCATTACAAGGAAGCCGTACAAAAAATCAGCTGAGAAGATATCACTGTTGGTGGGGAGTGACAAATTTGTTGTGCGGGGCAATGTTCATCGTTTGCTTTGACAGATAGCTTATACCAAGGTAGGTATTTTTATGCAAGTAGGCGTAGAAGAGTCCAGAGAGGAACTGCGTCAGTAAAAAGTTCACCTCCCCATGCGATCTGTTCATCCACGTGTCGATACAGGGTATTAAATAATGGAATCACAGATCCCACGTAATGGTGAGACGTCTTCATGGTGCACTCTAGAGATGATGTACGAATTTCAACGACCTTAGCTTCTGGTTTATCATGATAGAAACGTTAGTAACACATAGAGACACTATTTAGTAAGATCTGCTAGCATTAAATAATTACAGTTGTGATAGCCGACACCATCTATCGGCTATCAACGGAACAAATCGCGAGAGTGGAGCGGCGAGGAGCGACTGGGGGGAACGGAGAGATAACGAAACGGCTAAGCTACGGTGACACCTTCCCCCTTTACTCTGATCCAGAAACCCATCCGACACGGTAATCTGCTTTCCAATTTATCATTGTACTAAAATCAAATTGATATTAATACCCCATATTCATCATTAACCAAACTCCTTACCTAATTCCCCCTGCGGTGCTATTTCGTAAAAAATAAACGATAGTAAAGAAATACTTAAATCGTTTCCACCTCGTGGTTAATAGGACCCCGTAGTTATTCGTAGAGCAATAAATACAATTATTGAATAAATAACTCAATCTATTACCAAAACCTTGTGTATAATTATTTCTGGAACCTTATATATCTGTATGTAAAATAACCTTAGTAATTAAAAAGGTCAAAAAAGGGAATAATATCAAGAAATCGTAATCAAGTAGAGGTAGAATTGATATAACAATTCCTTTCAAGTATTACACAGTGATTCATACCTTTAACCAGCCATGACTAAACGAACTTCGCATGTGATTGAGATTCATGCTGAAAGCAGTAAGGTTATGGAGTTTGGATGGCTAGACTACCCCTGAAAGGGAAATCAGGATTACATTATATTTTCCATGACTTCTGTTGTCATTTGAACAAACCGCTAATGTGGTTAAATACATTTTAACGACTTAAAAATTAGCGGATCCTCGAGGGCGCATTAATGACACTAGGGTTAAGAACGTCAAATAAGTTTACAACTGCAGCAGTTAGTGTAGTTTAACATTTAACCAGAAATTCCGGTAGTAAATACACTTTAAATTATGATTTAATCAGTTTGCAGGTTGATGAAATGTTTGACAATACGTTATTCTTATAAGACACCAAGTACAATACCAATTTATTTTATATTTTAGAAACAGTATGTGTGAGGAATAAGGATATGTTTACCATCGGTTCATTTGGTATTCTTCGCTTGTAAAAAAGAAACACATTATTCTATTGAGGCAACGGCAGTTCACAACCAGGCAGTGTGGCTGGCCGCCATTCTTCTAACTCAAGATATCCGAATACAATTCATCTTTATCAGGAGGACTATTAGGAGGCGTTCACTTGTTGAGCTTGTAGGCCCCTTGCGTATCAACAGCTCAGTGTTCTTTTCTTATGAGTTTGTGCTACATTTGTGTTGTTGGAAGAAAGTCCGGAGGCTATCAAGAAGATTCCACCAAGAATTCATCCAATGGTCGGAGTTGGATGATTCATTAATGTACAAAAAGGTGTGAACAGTTAGTTCTTCCGTTTGTTGAGTGATAAGCTGCACTTTCTTCAAATCAAGAATCGGGTCATGGTAGAATTACATGATCATTAATAATATAGTATAATGCTTATAACGGTGTCCTTTCACAAAGAGAAAGTCTCTCAGGTTGTAGGGTAGGACACTTGGTTTTCTCGTATGAATCATTGTTTGTTTGCATGATTGCAGAGATGATTGATTTATGAATGAAGATTGAAATATGAATATCGTTAGTGACGATTGCTAGGGGAATATACATATATATTCCGTAACTACTTATCGTAAAACACCCTTTTAAGGTATGTAGGGTCTACCTAGGAAAGGTTTTTTAAGAAGGGTACATTGATCAGAGGAAACGATTATGTTGATAATATTGAACAGTTATGAGATTGTTGAACTCGCAAAAAACTCGTAGAGGATAATCAACAACCTAACCGCTGTGGGCGTCTTATGAAAAATATCGTCAAATTCTAATTAAGACTGTATAGAATAAACTTGTTACTGGAATTTCACGTTCTTGTGAAGCACATCACTTCACAATTTGTCTGTAATTTATAGGAAATATTTTACAAAACATCATAATGTCTCGCAAAATCTCTCCCTAATGTTACCAGATCCATATCATTCCATTTTCAACTCTTCTAATGACTTGAAATTATGTACATCATTCTGGATTTAAATTTAACTGTGAAATGTTTTTTTCGATGTTTTGAATCTGTTTGGAAGGTTGTTAATCACAGCAACCTCTTTTTCTATGTCCGTGGAGAATATAAAGAGAGCGCATGACAACAGGAATAATACTCGAGGGTATTTCAATACCCATAATCATATGAATCGCTCACGTTTCTAACCATTATAAATTTCGAATGATTAGTCATTTTCCCGTGAAGTTCCTCGTAGATGCTGCAATAGAAAACGGTGGAGTTTTCTTTTAAACGACCAACGGCAGTGTGTTAAATTTTCTCACATGAATTTAAGCTAGAAATTATAGGGAGTAGTGATTTGACATTTGTCAAAAGCACACACTAATACATTATTCGGGACACTGCATATTAGGTGAAGAGGAAGCAACGGGATGCATCAGTAAAGTCCACAAATAGGTACGATAAGGAGCTTGCACATTCCCCAAGTTGTTCATTTGTAAATTTGAATACTTATAATTTACATAAATGTTCATTCAAACAAACCAAGTGAAATAATGAGACTGTTGAAATACAAAGTGCGGCCCATTCAGGATTTTAAAAGGTAGCATTTGGAATTTTTCTAATCGCCCAACCTTCACTATAACTATGATCAACTTTCTAGTACTTTTTTGACAGTTTTGTAGTGATGGCGAATTTTGAGGGACCTACGAGAACAAATAATTAATGATATTAAAAAAATTAGGTTGTAAATCTTCCTTTTTTAAATAGTGATTTTTGCGAGCCGGTTTCTCACAATCATGTAAGACATTCAACATTCTTTCAGTTTGAAATATTTTCATTTCACATTATTTCCGGCAAAAATTATTTTTTAAATAGTTACCTACCCACCTTTGACTATACTGCTTTTCATCATTTTCATCATTTTTCATAGATGAATGAATAATTTTTCATTGATGAATTTCATCATTTTCATAGATGATTTTGATTGAAATAGGAATACCCAAGTTAGATCAAATATCAACTAATAATAACTCTCTGCCTCAATCTACCGTGTATTTTTTTCCCGCGCTGGAATCAATCAAGTTAAGTGCTAGTGTTCTTTTGTTTATTGTTTTCTTTACCTTGATGAGTGTCTCTAAGACATTTCATTACTTAACGTATTTACAACTGATGCTAACCCCAAGTTTGTTCTTTCCAGGTGAAGGCAACCAATATTACAAAAAACCGAAACATTGGATAACAGGTACGTTTCACCTTAATTGCTGTATTGAGAATATTATTGATATACCTTCCTTATCTTTCCGGAGGGAGCAACAGAAAACTTAACCGGAAAGGGATAAGAGGTTTTGATATTAATAAATACAGTATTTCCCGAACAGTTGTCGCAATTAATCGAATGTTGCGGTTTCTAAACGTTACCTACTTCTATCAAACAGCAGCATTTTAAACATTAAAACTAAACATCACAGAAATGTCGGTTGAGTGTGGTAGACGGAATGTTAAAAGTGTAATTAAAATGAATGCCGACATCTTTGTATATTCGAACTTTTGCGAGTCATTGGTTTCACGCTAAGATAGCTTTCGGACACATTTTAATGAAGTCAACATAAATCGCCGAAAGAAAAACGCAGAACCGAAGAAGTGGTTCAATCAGATTGTTGTGGGACTGATCCTTACCAGCCACTTGGGCCTCAATTGGTTTGCAGTATTAAAAATATTTATGGTGCCATAAAATGTACTAGTGTCGTTGTGAATGAAAACCATTAAGTTTGAGGGAAACCTTGTCAGATAAAATGGTGATTTACAAAATCCATTATTCCAAGCTTATTTGCTGAATCTAGCCAGTTTGCTCCTTAAAACATTCAGAAGGGTGCCCCAAGAAAGTCGAGATGTCCCAAATTTAGCGACCCGAAATTCCGCAAGAACAGGGCAGATTGCCAAAAAGTGCCGATGGTCCTCAGACACACCCATACTGCAAAGCGAACAAATGTCGACGTGACCGTATTCTTGTAGAAGCATTTGCGATCTGCTTTTCAGCTTCGGCAAGTCTCCCAGCACTCTACAAACCCTACGCAAAACAAACAAAGAAGCTTTCTGTTCCCTCGCTGTCAAATCGATGCGTCGAACATTCATATCGAGAAATCTGTGTATGCGGGAAGCTGATGAAAGGGTTTTGATTTCGTTGTATCCAACCAGCTTTCTCTCGACTTCCCCTGAATCCTTTCCAGCTGGGCTCTCCACTCTGCCGGACCCTCAAAGCGCCCACCCAAGCCAATCAGAGATAATTCTCAGCTCTTTGTACCAAAATAGTTCTTGGCTAACCATTTCTAGGGACACAACCTTGGGATATGGATTTTCAGGTATCTATAACACTTTAAGAATGTACTTAGCGAAGCAGGCTGAGAGTGAAGAGGAACATGGGCAGCACCTCAATCTCCAGGTTAATAACATTATCCGGGGTGTTCTGAGGAAGATGGAAAACTCACTTGACAAAATAGTTGAAGACCTGCTCAACCTCTCGTTGTCGCTGGAACCCCCGAACCTGTGCGTTGTAACACAGGATCGAACGAGCTGCCGCTTGAAACACCTCATATTTGGTATTGATAGAGTCGTCTGACAGCTTGAGGAATGAGCCATGGCTAATCACAGTGCTCAACCTGGCTACCGCAGCTCTGTCCTGTAGATGATTGGCAAAAACACATCTTCTATAATGTGGCAAAAAACAAGTTTTCTAATTTAAAGATTTTGTTCGTATCTTCGATGACTGAATTAGTAAAATAAAATTTGTTTATACCGTTGAAGAAAGCATCAAATGTTTTTTGTCCCTGAAAAAAAATCAAAATTGTTTTTTAGATTATGCTCTGTGATTACAAAAATACAGGTTGGATAAAACCGAGTTTGACTAAAAAATGTAGATGTTAATACACACAAAATGGAGCAGAGTTCAACCAACCCACTACCGTATCAACACTCTATGCCAAAATAATATTTTATTTACAACCATTACCTACATTTAATTTGCTGCAAGATCGGTATATTTTCACTGGGAAAATTGCAATAACTTAGCTGTATTCTCAACTGAAACATATTTTCAGTAAAAATATTTAAAAATTGTAGAGTTCTGTCAGTTGAAAAGTAATTTAGTCTGTAAAAGCCGGCGTAAGAACCGTCACATCGCACGAAACTTCTGCGTTTCATAAACTTCGTAACTTTTCAAGACAAACTCTGAGTGTCCTTTGAGAAATCCTTAGTGAGAAGTCAATAAACGTTACCCTAAGCGAAATGGAGAGGGAGGTGTTGGAATAAAAACAAACGTAAGAACAAACAGTAAATATATTTATGATTATTATTATCCCCCAATGTATTTTTATTGTCCTCCCCCAAAGTGTTATTTCCCGAAGTATTCTTAAAAAGTCAATCGCTATTGAAAAGGTCATGAGAAGTTTTTGGGTGATATGACTAGGATTAGGCCTGTTTTTAAACATGCGTTTTTTTTTAAATTGCCAGCACGTTGAAATTTCGAAGCATTTTTAATTTTTGAGTTCAGAATATAGTCGAGTTATTGAAAACAGAGCTATAATTTACTTTACATTTCAAAACTGTGGCTAGATGTTGCAGAAAGTTGTCACAAAGTGGGTCAAAAAAAGTCAACTGATAATTTCCACCTAGTGGAGGTTAAATTGTGGGGTTGGTGGCAATGTGCTCCATAGTATATTTCCTTCCATTTACATTTTTCTATCATACACGGTCATACCCACCGTGAATAAATATTTGTACTTAATATTCCTGCCGACTTAGATTTCTACAGGTATCGCTACGGCATACTTTTGCTTCCGAGTCTACCAAGGTAGCGGAAGCATTGTTTTCACTTTCGGAATGTGAAAATTTTTTTGTCTCCAAAATCAAAAATTCCACTCGCACTTTGCGTTTTAGACCTTTCTGAACAATTTTGGTTCCGTGTCTGTCTGTGTGTCTGTCTGTCTGTCAGCAAATCGTTGTTACAGGCAAAACTACACGAAGTTATAGTCTGATTTTGATGAAATTTTCAGGGATTGTGCGGGTTGGGGCGTACATGATCCCCTATAGGTTTCATGACCCCCAAATCAATAGTAGCCTCTGCGCATGCGCAAACGTGAAATCCTTGTTACGCTCATAACTCCGGGAGTTCTTGACCAATTTCCATGAAATTTTCAGGAATTCTGTGGGTTGGGGTGTAGATGGTCTCCTATGAGTTTCATGACCCCCGGATCAATAGTAGCCTCCGCGCATGCGCAAACGTGAAATCCTTGCCACAAGCATAACTCCGGGAGTTCTTGACCATTTCGACGAAATTTTCAGGGATTGTTCGGTTTGATGTGTAGATGGTCCCCTATACGTTTCATGACCTCCGGATCAATAGTAGCCTCTGCGCATCAACAAACGTGAAATCCTTGTAACACGCATAACTCCGGGAGTTCATGACTGATTTCAATGAAATTTTCAGGGATTGTTCGGACTGATGTAAAGGTGGTCCTCATGTAATAAAGAGGAAATAAAGTTTTAGCCTCGAGCTTGATTGAACGAAGTTTTTTTGTCAATAATAATTTATATACAGTCATGTAATGGATACGAGGAAGCTATGTGCCACACCCACTTGTTTTCCTTATGAAAGGATGCGTCATACATTAATTTACGTGTATACTTACAGAAACTATTTAAGACATTTCAAACATTCATGATACGCTTGTGTCTATCATCTGATTGTAAGAAATTTTACAAGAACCCATTTTTTTACAGTACGGTACGCATGATAAGCAATATCATTCAGACTTTGTGTCAGGAATAGTCTCAAAATCTAAGAGAATAATCCCCTCCCTCTCCAAAAGTTCCATTTGGTACCTACGTAAAAACTCAAAAAATTAAAATTATACCAGTTTTACTGATGACAGCTGGTATCTGCGAGTTACTCCAAACATTTATAGAGAGTCAAAACTGGCAGTTGAGCCCCTTGTGTCAGACTGCTGAACCGGGTTGTGGCATGTTCCTCTTTAGGTTCAGATTTTGAATTGATGTTCCTTATTTCGCTGGGCAACACTTTTGTGAGCATCCTTTGATTATAAAGTAACTAAAATCGCATTATGGAATACGATTATTTTGTAATACTTTGTAACACGGCATAACAAATCACATTGATATCCGAAATAATGTTTCTCCAACTGAAATCATTTCAGTATGAAATGGCGGTGGCTAGAAATGGGAAAAAAACATAATTTTTTTAGGTTATTTTCTTGTAAAGCTGTAAACTATTTCTCTCAGCGAGACTGAAACACAACGCTACCGTGGTACGGAAGAAACGTTTTTGGACAGAAGCCAGGGATTCTACACTGCAACAACAAATTACTCGGGGACAATAGCAGATCCGACAGTGAACCACTCTACTGAAGAATGGACAAACACAAAGGTGATTGAGAATTCTGCGGGCTGACATAGCAGGGCAAAAACAGTGTGTGAATACGTAAGTGTGTAGCATGACCAGAGCAGGCAGGTACCACACTACGCATTACCGCAAAAGGAACAACAAGCCAACGCCGGTTGAGAAAACCACAATCACATTTTCAGGGGAACCCCGATAATATACCTGGCTGTTGTCGGAAAATCGAGGTTAATTCCTATGGTTAGGCTGAACTCATATCCTCTTTTGATAATTCCAAATCTTGATTTATTACTCCCACCTTACGAATCTTATCGGCTACAATTTCTGAGAACGTGAAATCGTATTATGAATTTGTAAGTAATTGGGCTATTGCATTTCCACGCAACTCGCAAGACGAAGAAAGTTCCAATAACGATCAACTCTAGATCTTCTTGCGAAAACTAGCGGATATCGGAATATTTCCGTTGGAGTGGGTTAACTCTTAGATAGCGTTAATCCGCAGTTCATGCACAGATCACCATATGAAAGTATTGCCTAACAATAACTCACAACCTCCCCATGTTAAAACTTAATACCGACCGATAAATCAAGAGAAATTCCCATTTGCACTTGCTGCAAGGCTACTTTTCATTGCACAACAGTGAAATTTAAGGAGGATTGTAGGTACCTACCCTATAGTAATTGTTGCTATCGCTTACTAAAACTGTAATTGTTGGGGGAAATCTCGAAAGAAACAGTAATAGTCAACGTTAAACGAAAGAACTATAACGTTAATTTTTGATGTTATCTAATGTAAAACTAACCCGTGGAAGTGGAGTTGCCAAGAGAATTGTTCAAGGGAACGAAACTTACCTCAAGGAAATGGTGATTGCACGGTAGACTGACGGGGAGTCCGCCCCGAGGCTTGACGGGTCATTTCCAAATTGTTGTTTCCGATAAGATAACTTTGTAATAATATAACAACAATGTTTTATAACCCCTCCCCTCAAACGTCGTCATTTTACGTTTCAACGTCCATAGATTTCAAATCTGCAATGTCCTTCCACCGCATGGCCTTGATGTCAACAAGTTTTTCGCGCATTGAATCCAGCAGGGGTCTTGTTAAAAACGTCTATAGGTTCAGTCAGTAAATGGCTAGAGAGAGAGAGAGAGAGAGAGAGAGAGAGAGAGAGAGAGAGAGAGAGAGAGAGAGAGAGAGAGAGAGAGAGAGAGAGAGAGAGAGAGAGAGAGAGAGTGTAGAGTGCTTGAGAGGTTATTAGGGTGATTCTCAAAAAAAGCGCAATTTCCAATGCCGATACCGTACGACAGTGAAACATCTCCAAATTTGTTCCAAAATTGCATGTGGCTTCCAGGGATGACAAAGAGCAAAACTCAAAGCAAAATTTCAAATCCAAAATTCAAAATGTAATCAATTTAATGATCAATCATCAATTCAATGATTTTATGAGTGGTAATGAGAATAATATTCTCCATATTATGGAGTTCGTGAGCCAGCCTTTTCTAAAAAAAAAATCACAGGTTTCTCAAACATCATGGTTTATTATCAAAAGCCATTTTAAGGTTAACCAAACACATAAATTAAAAACGGCATACACTTCAATATTGAAAATCGATAGAGTGTGGAAGTGAGAACTACCAACGTACGCAACTAAATAATGGACTCGCTTAATGCTTGATGGCAACCAACTGGAGAGAGGTTAGTTGGGAAGCCTTCCTATCTCTTCGGCAGTATTCCCACCCACTTCCGAAACAGAAGTTTTCAGAAATTCAGTCAGTTTTGCGAAATTCCCTTATTTGCTTCCCTTAGGTGGGCAAAAAATGAAACAAAGTCTGGTACATTATCTAAACTTTCTGGCGGGTCTGTGCCTTGTAATTTCACTCAACACGGAAATACTTGAGCGGTGGCCAGCCTGGTCTGCCTGGCTCAGACCTCACGTTGAACGGTGTCTGACTTCTACAACCCGCCCCTGCTCGACCGTCTACCTGACCGACCGACTACTTGAAGATGAGATTCTTCAAATGGAGAGCGAACGGCAACTCGGGTGGTTATTCGATTCAGGGAATTAATTTCTATCTTGATTCTACAAAACTGCCATCCTCTTACATCGAACATTATTGATATTTCAATTTTTCCATAGATTGATCTTTAACATAATAACTCGGGGTTGATTGATCAAGAAGGCGAGATTACTAGTACATCCCGGATTTATATTGGATTTTTTAGACACATTTCGTAAGTTTTATTTCCCTTTTGGTTTATTATTCAATAATAAACCATTGTGATCGCTCTTGAAGAAAAAAAAAATTCTAACCCCCCCCTGAAAATTTCATGGTTTACGTTTCAAAGGGTGTAGAATCCGAATCTGCAATATACATTTTTCCGTCCGTCCGCCGTACGTCGTACGCACGATTTCTCCGAAACGGCTGGAGCAAAAGATCTAAAATTTTCAGGAAAAATCCATGTTGGTCCGGCGACGCCCCAATTCTTGAGCCAGCTCTCTCACTTAATTTAAAGTGCCCTCTAAGGGCTGTTAAAGTTTTGTAGAATCCCTAAAAACCTCAAAAAAAGTCAAGGTGGCCTAAATTTGTACTCTTTTTGAAGAACCCTCCACGAGGAATCGAATGAGCCCCTCCCCAGGTCCGTAGGTCAAACCATTCCCGATTTATGGCCCGATTTATGGTGCCAACATTCGCGTTATTTTGGTTTATTATTGTTTTTGTGTATGATATCAGTAACCTAGTGATAGTGATGTAGTGATGTAGTAATGTGGATACTAGAGTGAACTCCTAAAAGGCTTTGTAGCCGATACACGGGTTGAAGCATTCTGATAATTTTCAGGAAAAATCAGAAAATATGAAATTTTCAGGAAAATGCTGCCAAGTCTTTCACTGGGGTTTATTATTCAATTGGCTTGCGGTTCATGATTTGAATTTATACTAAGCTTTGGAGTGTGCATGTTTCACAAGTGATTGAGCGATTATTGAATTTCAGGAGGCACACAAATATGATCAACTGATCAATCCAAATAGGTATTTCGGTTGAGAACAGGTTTACGTGCTCTATGCATATCTAATGAAATTCAATAATCGCTCTATCAAGTGTGAAACATGCACACTCCAAAGCTTAGTAGAAATTCAACTCATGAACGCAAGCCAATTGAATAATAAACCACAGTGAAAGAATTTGCAGCGTTTTTTTCATTATTTCCAGTAATAAATCTTTGTAATTGACTTAGAAAGAAAGTTACGTTTAATTATTAATACGGGGATGATGTGTTACTGTTGTTAATATTGGAGGCTTGGTAAGTCCAGAAATTATCTACAAATTTGGACTAAATCAAAGTACAGTTTCGGTCTCAATCTGGAATTAGCCACAGTCTGTATATCCCTAAACACATCCGGATCCAAAATTACTCAGTTAGTTCTGGGACTCCTAAAGGGAGCGAAAATTTGGATTTTGACGATAACCATTTTATGGACTTCTAGCAGAATACACAGTTTCCCTAGTCTCGGTACAAACAAAGCAATGATGTCAAAATGATTGTGACTGGTAGAAAGAGTGCACACAGTATCCATTTCCTAATCCACTACGTTGATCGATTTGCTGATGTAATTTCAATGATATTATACTTCCAAAACATCAAGCTCATGAGTTGTTACCTATGGACATGATTCACCAGTGAGTGCTTACCTCTTTATAGCTGTATGGAAATAGTCATGCACTGTACACTTCTTACAATAATAGTTATTACATGCTATGTCATTAATTGTTAAGGGGAGTCATGAATAGGGAAGTCATGTGATCTATTCAGTCAACTAATATTGTCAATAATTATCACATGTATTGCATGTAATATAATTATTACATGTTGGATATATATTATGTATTCATCAGAATACGGGAAGAAAACCTGTACTTACAATATAGCTGTAAAATAATCCTTTTTCCAGCATTTTACGGTAGTGAAATAACGGTTTAACGGAGGCTCATTAAAAAATAAGTATCATCGCTCATTTCCTTTTCCTGTGGTGGTTTGAAGATTAACCTGAAATTCTTAGTAATTTCACAAAGATAGCATGCCTTCTTTTGTAACAGATCTAATTACTTCTTCGATCAATCATCTAGTATTTTAACCTACTGTTATTTTCCGTTAGGTAATTCACTACCAAGTCTAACACAGATCACAAGTCTGGTTTTTGTAATAATAAGGAAAGACTTAGTCGATAAATGGCTCCACTAATTAAATGTTTTCCTTTCAAACTCCTCCTTAAAAGCTTCCTTCTTTTTTTTTCTTTTTGCATTTCCTTTCTTGTTTCATGCTTTTTGCTAGCTAATTTTGATCCAACGTTTCCTCTCCTCTGATTTACGGGCATGAAAAACTTAAAGTTGTAAGATTCCAAGTTCTAATTGAATGTAAAGAGATTCGCTCAAACAATCCGTTCAAACAATGGTTACGCTCCAGCCAAATGGTGGGATCAATACGGAGTCCGGGAGAGAGTGGAACCCGATCTTCAATACTCCTGTGAGGGTAAGGGAGACGCGGCATCCACGTTCGTATCTTCTCCATAATTACAACGCACGCCCGTATGTTAAGTAATAGCTAGCTTGAACGATAGAACAAATGTATGTAGGTTATGTAGGGATAAATATAGACTTTCCCACTGATGAACGATTAAAGGACCAGGTTTGAAATAAGTGTTTCATTTTGTTGCTCTGGTGTCTTCTTCACTTAGTCCTCTCCAATAACCGAAATTCAAAACTTCCTTTGACCCTCTCACTTAACCCACATCCCTTCTTAATAACTCTGTAACCGGATTTTTTTTCCAGATCGATGTTTATTTACAAGAGCATTAGTAACATAACAACTCAGCACGGGGCCATAAAGTTAATTTGAATATTTTACTCTAAATGGCACACATTGACTACGCTGAACCACTAATTACGTGACTTTACTACATCCAAGGGTTTTGTGCGTACAAGCCGCGGTTGACTTTGCTGTTGTCTAGGAGGTGAAGCGCTTCAGGGATCGTGTGCGTATGACGTTGCTGTTTGTGTTTGATTACATGGTGATTAATCAATTTACTCACTGTTTCCACTATAAGGCACCGATGGAGCTAGTCATTGCCAATTTACCATCGTCTATACTCCTTATAACTTTTTCTGAAAAGTCTGTTCATCTTAATATTTGTATTTTTCGAACATCCTCATACCGTGTTCCAAACGTCCAAACCGGTTTCATAACTTGTTTGTATATTAGCGGTTGATTATGTATGGAAAGCTCTGAATGCGAGAGTAACCAATACAGTGTTTCAAACTTTATCTTCAGTGCTTTGTTTCTCTTCATGAAGTACTCTTTCCATTTTAGTTTATCGTCAACCGTCATTAATTATTCGGTAGTGTCAGCTATGGATATTAGACGCATTAAGAAAAACCCTCGCACAGGCCAATTTCTCTTCATGACTGTTTCAAATTACTAATATTTCAAAGTACAAATATGAGTGATACGATGGATTTTATTATAGCAGAATGTTTTTTGTGTAAATCTTAACTGATGGTTGCGAAGAATCCCATTTCTTGGATAACAGTTTCCAGTTTTTTGTGGGTAACCTCTCACACAGCTTTGTGGTACTAGCAGCACTGGTACATTTAAGCTTATGTGGCGTTTTGTCAATTGATTCTTTGTCAGGTTTCCGTATTATGATGACGTCCACAATCTTCTAACAGCGAGATCCATTTTCGACTATTGCTTTGCATTTATGAGTAAGGGTAGTGTACCCTGGTCACACTCAACCAGTGGGTGACATAAATATTTTTTCAAGATACTCTGCAAACAACTTGGCTTTCTCCTTTGAACTTATCACCCACCCACCATCTTTTTGGTTTATTATTCAATAATAAACCATTGTAATCGCTCTGGAAAAAAAAAAAATTCTAACCCCCCTGAAAATTTCATGGTTTACGTTTCAAAGGGTGTAGAATCCGAATCTGCAATAAAAAATTTTCCGTCCGTCCGCCGTACGCCGTGCGCACGATATCTCCGAAACGGCTGGAGGAAAAAATCTGAAATTTTCAGGAAAAATCCATCTTGGTCCGACGACGCCCCAATTCTTGAGCCAGCTCCCTCACTCAATTTAAAGTGCCCTTTAAGGGCTGTAAAAGTTTTGTAGAATCCCTGAAAACCTCAAAACTAGTCGAATCGGCCTAAATGTGTACTTATTTTTAAGAACATACCTCGAGGAATCGAATGAGCCCCTCCCCACGTCCGTAGGTCAAACCATTCCCGATGTATGGCCCGATTTATGGTGCCAACATTTGCGTTTTTTCGTTTATTATTGTTTGTTTGTAACATAGTGATGTCCGGCCGATAGCGTCGAGTTGTAGTGAATGTGGATACTGGAGTGATAGCCGATGTGAATACTTGCAGTGTAGTTAGAAGCCGATACACGGGTTGAAGCATTCTGATAATATATAGGTAAATATTATTCAATATTATTACTGGGGTAAAATATTATTACTGGGGTAAATAATTATTCTTTCACTGGGGTTTATTATTCAATTGGCTTCGTTCATGAAACAAGGAATTTCAATCTGATGACTACTAAGATTTGAATCTTCCGTGTTTTACAGGTGATAGAGCTATTATTGAATTTCAGGAGATAGGTATGCATAGACCACGTAAATCGGTTCTCATCCAAAACACCTATTTGGATTGATCAGTTGATGATATTTTTGTTCCCCCTCTACATATGTCTACCTTTGGCTAAATCGTTTAAATTTGGATTTGGGGAAGTTTTAACGCAATACGAGTGCCAAAGGACTTGATAAATTATAGATGTTTTTATTGTGGGGGGGTATTGAGGTTCAATAAAAAAACGCTGCAAATTCTTTCACTGGGGTTTATTATTCAATTGGCTTGCGTTCATGATTTGAATTTCTACTAAGCTTTGGAGTGTGCGTGTTTCACAGGATAGGGCGATTATTGAATTTCAGGAGGCACACAAATATGATCAACTGATCAATCCAAATAGGTATTTTTGTCGAGAACAGATTCACGTGCTCCATGCATATCTCCTGAAATTCAATAATCGCCCTATCCTGTGAAACACGCACACTCTAAAGCTTAGTAGAAATTCAAATCATGAACGCAAGCCGATTGAATAATAAACCCCAGTGAAAGAATTTGCAGCGTTTTTTTCTAATTGTTGGTATGAGTTGTTTAGGCTGCTTGAGTGATTAGTAAGTTTCCATAGTTATTACTTGTTACCATTTCAGGGGAAAACCCTTACGTGGTATTATGTGGATTTCATGCTTGATTACTTTGAAAAGGAGAATAATTACTTCTTTATTCCGTGCAATTATGATACGTCATAAGGACCCCTAACTATTCTTCCAGACTATCCTCGTTTTTCTCTTTCCACTGATGTGCTCTCTGACTTCATGATTATTTTTTGTTGTGACTTAGGTCGGTAAAGAAGTAGTAGATGGTACTACAATCTAAATACACTTGAAAAACTTCTCACCTTCATTTTCTAGTTTTACAGATGTTTTCAATGGTGCTGATAGGTTATCCTCCATACACGAGATGCTCCCAGACACTCCCATTCGCATTTTGGGTCACTATTTTGGTCAATCTTCCTCCAATATGATCGGTTCACTTATTGTAAGAACAATATCAGAATTTGGTGAATTAAACTTCTCAAGTTTTCACATGGTTTCTTGGTCTTCTTAATTTGGTAGCCCTTTCAAAGCAAAAAATCAATGGCATACAGAGTCTTATGTTGATTCTAATTTCTAATTCAATTGATTGATTCTATTTGTTTTCCCACCGGGAATAATCGCAAAACCTCGATAATTCTATATGTTCCTCTCAAGTAAAACAATAGTTCAAGTATGTATTCATCAGTTTGTACAACGTTTTTTTTATCACGTACTAGCTAATTTAAATTCACTTAAGTGTTATCGTCAATTTTTCCTGTAGGGAGAGTAAGCGAAAGAACCTACAGCGATCTGCGTGCATTTGTTTTATTCATTCGAGAGATGAATACCGATATCAAATAAAAAAGTACGTACGAGTAAAACAGTTAAATAATAGTTCAGTTTGTACAACGTTTTTTATCACGTACGAGCTAATTTAAATTCACTAAAGTGTTAACGTCAATTTTTCCTGTAGGGAGAGTTAACGAGAGAACCTAAGAGATGAATACCGAAATCAAATATTAAAACTATGTGCGAGTACATCATTACGCAAAGATTGGACGAAAAAATTGCTTTTGGAGAGAAAAGCATGTCCACCGTGCGCTATAACGTTTTTTCTGAGAGGGGGAAAGTTATAATTATAATCTAGTGGTTTCCAATCTTATTTTATTTCAACTTCCTTTAAAGCTTTGTTTAGATCATGATCTTTCACCAAAATAGTAACCATTTATATTTTCATGTACCATCTTAATACTCTTTTGCTGAAATAATAACGATGATTGATATTTTTTATGAATATGAATTATTTATGTTTTTAGAGATGTGCTATGTTATTTTTAAATCCATTCTTAACAAATAAGGATACGTTCATTAGTACCGATTCTGATATAGTCGAATAACACTCACCGAACCCGAAATTGCAACTTAATAAAATGCTCTGGAGTTATACAACTTACAATCTACAGTGCATCCAAAATAATGTACGGCGGGAAATTCACCATCAGTTCGTTGTAACTTGCTACGTTATAATCAGTGGCTATATAGTAACTCACTTTTGCTAATCAACGCTCAGAACTTCACTGTAAGCAGTTAGGACCGGAATCACCCGATATTGATGAATTCATGGTAATTTTTCTTCCTGCTGAATCTCTAGTTCCAACTCTCGTTACCATCTCCTTATTCTCTCCACTTCCTCATCAAGTATCTCAACGTTTTAAATACTGTTCTCACTGGTATATCGTAATTTGTAATAGGCAACACAATATCAGAAGCCAAGTAAATGTGTTAAAATCGTATTGTCTATAGCAGTATAATAACAGGCAGCGTAACGCTGAAGGTGACAAGAGAGCTCTTGCCTTAATCATTAAGCCACCCTCACCTTCTCCACGGGTAAGCCGAAATAAACCGGGATAATACCCTCATTACAGTACACTCAAAATAGACACATAACAAGGTGGTCAACGCCTTCGCAGTCTAATTTGCGGTTTTACACCGAGAAATAGTTTCTAGGTGAGAGAAAATCCCTCGTGTCACTTCTCGCGGGTTAATACCCACACTGAACTTCATATTTTCACTCTTTGAAGAACAACCTACTACACATAATACAGATTTTCTACACGACACTTCTGTAGGATTTAGGAGATTAAGCGTGACACAAATCTGTCACCCGTCCGTTCCATTTGGTTTTCCTTGCAATATTACTTGCCACTCACAGTTCCGTCCTGTGTTGCGAGCTCCTGCCTTTATCTTCACTATTCAATAACGGAGATCAAAACCTCGAACAAAATTATCTTTGGTTTAAACCTGTGGGCGTTTCAATTGAATTAATTGATTTCCGATGTATTCCTCTCAAACTCCAATGTATTGACGTAATTTTCGGTTCATCATTTTCAATATTGAACCTTCAAAGTCGACCAAGGAAAAAAAATGTTTGAGCCCTCTCAAAATTTGCTGTTCTGCATTTCGAAATAGAATCCTAAAATCAAATGTTGAAAAACCATCCGCCGTGGGAGCATTTTTTCCGAAACCACTGTACCAGCCTTAATGAAACATGAGTCAAAAATCACATTTGGGATCTGGTTGGACTTGAATTCTCGCCATCGATCTCGGCCAATCCCAAAGGGTGGAATAGGAAGGCTGAAATTTTATAAATCTGAATATCTGATATTTGTTAATTAACATCATTGTCCTCATCTTTGTTACTGTTAGCTGATCTCCTTGATGGCTTGAACTTTGGCAGAAAAAAGAACGTCTACGTGAGTGTGAATGTGGACGTGATTAGACAAACTGAGAATCGCCTAGCGTCTTGTGAGAATCGCATCAATTGCGATTGCAGTGGAATATTGTTTCACAAGTTCCTTTTGAAATCGAGTTTTTCCATTCTAGTGTAACATGATTGTGGACTTGCTATTGTGATGCGTAGGTTGGCGTTCCATTAAACCTTTTGGTTTATTATTCAATAATAAACCATTGTAATCGCTCTTGAAAAAATAAATTCTAACCCCCCCTGAAAATTTCATGGTTTACGTTTCAAAGGGTATAGAATCCGAATCTGAATTAAAAAATTTTCCGTCCGTCCGCTGTACGTCGTACGCCGTACGCATGATTTCTCCCAAACGGCAGGAGCAAAAAAGGTGAAATTTTCAGGGAAAATCAATATTGGTCCGACAACGCCCCAATTCTTTAGCCAGCACTCTCACTTAATTTTAAGTGCCCTTTAAGGGTTGTCAAAGTTTTGCAAAATCCCTGAAAACCTCAAAAAAGTCAAAGCGGCCTAAATTTGGACTCTTTTTGAAGAACACTCCATGAGGAATCGAATGAGCCCTTCCCCAGGTCTGTAGCTCAAACCATTCCCGATGTATGGCCCGATTTATGGTGCCAACATTTGCGTTTTTTTGGTTTATTATTGTTTATGTTTTCATCGCAGTAACCTGGTGATGTAATGATGTAGTAATGTTGATTCTGGAGTGAACTCCTAAAAGGCTTTGGAGCCGATACACGGGTTGAAGCATTCTGATACGCATGAAACGCTGCAAATTCTTCCACTGAGGTTTATTATTCAATTGGCTTGCGTTCATGATTTGAATTTCTACTAAGCTTTGGAGTGTGCGTGTTTCACAGGTGATAGAGTGATTATTGAATTTCAGGAGGCACACAAATATGATCAACTGATCAATCCAAATAGGTATTTTGGTTGAGAACAGATTTACGTGCTCTATGCATGTCTCCTGAAATTCAATAATCGCTCTATCACCTGTGAAACACGCACGCTCCAAAGCTTAGTAGAAATTCAAATCGTGAACGCAAGCCAGTTGAACGATAAACCCCAGTGAAAGAATTTGCAGCGTTTTTTAATTTCAATTGTACTGGCGGATTTTCACTTCGTGCCCATATACAGTATATGGCACAACTGTAGGTATCAAGGTGTCCTAATCAACCTTCAAAGATGAATTTTGAATGATAGCATTATGATTTGAGGAAAGTAGGGCATGCCAACTTAACATGGTAAAGTATAGGGGATGACCAATCTTCGGGGGTGCAGAGCTTCGAAACCTGTTAGTTTTGAATCAGCTTCTGTTTCGTATAAAGGGGCTGGTAAAAGTTGGTGTTCACGGAGATACATCTAAGACGAAGTCATCCAACTGTCTTCGGACATCTGGAAGACGGTTACAAGGTATGGAGATCAATGATCTGCTGAAGTCCCTTTGAGGTAATTTCCTTTATAATTTAACCAACATGCTGAAATATGAATGGTTCTCTTTTTACGGCATTCAGAGTGGACAAGACAAGGTGTATTGAAACTCGAGGAGCTGAGTTCGAGTCACAGAACCTATGACTACGTGTAATACACATAGATAGCAGGATTACCTACTCTGATACGGAAATAATAAACCTTTGTTTCACTATCTACCTATTACATTATATAATTAGCTGGACGCTTTACTTACCAACGTAGCTGAAAGTTAAACAGGATGAATGTAAATATAGCTTTTCCAAGTCAGATTCGGAAATTTCCAAACCAATTTCAGAAATTTCCAAATCAATTTCAGAATTTTCCATTTCAATTTCAGACTTTTCCATTTCAATTTCAGAATGTGATCAATATCCGGGTGGGAGCGGTTTCTGAAATTGAAATGGAAAATTCTGAAATTGAAATGGAAAATTCTGAAATTGAAATGGAAAATTCTGAAATCGATTTGGAAATTTCGAAAATTGGTTTGGAAATTTCCGAATCTGACTTGGAAAAGCTATATATGCCGTATTTCTTGATTTCAATCATCTTGCATATTTAAAGGCTATTTGTCGAGCGGCATATGGCTGTAGGACAATATTCTTGTCTGCATGCACGTATTATGTCATATTCATAATCTATTCACAAGTAAATGTGCACAATAATAAGTACTCGTTTTGAGTATCGTTATGGATTAGATTAAATTTCAGTTGTAAAGGAAGATAAAATAACAGGCTAAAAGACAAAATGTTGAATTTAGTTCGGTTTAATTATTATTCAACAATCAGAAGGTTTGCATGCCATTTGAGCTAGAAATTCAATGATGGTTCTAGTGGGTCTTCCAGACATACCTGGCCTCAAATATGGTGTATCACCATTCTCAAGCATTACACCGAACGTGTCCATGTGAATCCATCGGTGGTAGCAGATGAAGTTGGAGAGGAAGGCTGCCACCGCTGAACTTATCCCAATCCCAGTTTCAGGAACATTGGTGAGGTCTACACTAACATGTGAAGGTGTGATTTGTGGAAGATAATCTTCCCAAAGAGGTAGTCTCCACACTCTATCTCCAGTATGAATACTTGCGGCTTTCAAAGATACCCATAGATTCTCGTCGTTTGTCCATACACCAGTGGCAGATGGACCCATTACTGCTTCAATTTGGTTAGTAAGTGTGCCCACGTCTAATATGAATTTAGGTTTGTATTTTTGGGCGTAACTGAGAGCATCAGCAAGTATTAATTGACCCTCGTTGTCCGTATTTCCGATCAATATGGTTTTTCCATTCATGGCGCGAACAATATCTCCAGGTTTCGTAGCGCTTGCTCCAGGCATATTCTCACACAGTGGAATTAGCCCTCTGATGTTGATCGGTAAGCGCAGCGACGCAATGGCTCTAACTGTAGCTACGACGCAGGCAGCCCCAGCCATATCTCCTTTCATGTGAGTCATTTCCTCTGTCGTTTTCAAGCACAGCCCACCAGAATCGAATGTAATCCCCTTGCCTACTAGAACAACTGGCGGTAAACAAGGATCACAACCGTTGTAATTGACTTCCAAAAAAATAGGCGCTTCAGCTGAACCTTTCGCAACAGCAAGGAAAGCATTCATACTGTTTTCCTTTGCCCATTCCTGAACTCTGACTTCAACATTTGCCCCAACATTTACCAATGCTTCAACCGTACTTAAAGCAAATGCAGTTGGGGTCATCAGGTTGCTTGGAGATTCCATCAGTTGTCTTGCTAGATTTTGAGCAGCTGCTTTTTCCAGGCCAATCTGCCAGCCAGTCCAATCGCAATCATCGTACAAACCAAGATATGGAATAATGGTTTTCAAACTTTTATTTTTCAAATCTTGAAAAACCCAGAGACCTAACGCTGCTCCTTCCGCTGCTGACTCGGTGTGGCCAAAATTTTCGATGTACAATTTAGAAACATGCAAATCTTGAACAGCTCTGCATGCAGCACCGACGGCGATTCTTATGGCCTCTTTTCCTTCATCGCGTTGTTCTACTCTATTGTAGCCGTAGGAAGGGTTCCCAAGACCAACAAGAGCAATTATTGGAAAGGAAGGGTCCACGTTAAAGAGTAGTCTCACCTCCCCTAGTTGTGGGAAAGGTCCGGAAGCCTTTAACTGATTGATGACCTTATTACAGGTGTATGAGTTGAACCTTAGTGCAGTTCGTGTAAGAGTCAATACCCTTGTACTTTTAGGGATCGTTTCTTCAGTTTCATCACACAAGTAAGCGCCCAGTATCAATGCTTTTCCTTCGTTGATTTCACCAACACATGAGTAATCATGGCCAGCCAAGACAGGCCAGGCATTTACCTCATGAGATGACTGAATTTTCATAATCTTTCCTCGGCGAGGCACTTTGAACACGTCCCTCAACAACAACAACTGTTTACCTATCGATTTCATAGCCGAAAAGCTAATAAAAAACAATAACAATAATGGCCGCTTTGAATTTTGAAAATTATTCACGTTTTGCAACAATCTACAGAATTGTATCTTTGTAGGTAAATATGATACGGTCACTTAGAAACTTTTAAAACCATGTAGGACTGAAGATGAAAGAATTGAGTCGAAAGAGGCATCCACATTCTTATTAGAAGCTAGGAACTATGGTCATAAGATGTGAATTAATTAAAAATGTGGCATAACTATTTTGGTTTATTATTCAATAACAAACCATTGTAATCGCTCTGGAAAAAAAAAATTCTAACCCCCCTGAAAATTTCATGGTTTACGTTTCAAAGGGTGTAGAATCCGAATCTGCAATAAAAATTTTCCGTCCGTCCGCCGTACGCCGTACGCACGATATCTCCGAAACGGCTGGAGCAAAAGATCTGAAATTTTCAGGAAAAATCCATCTTGGTCCGACGACGCCCCAATTCTTGAGCCAGCTCTCTCACTCAATTTAAAGTGCCCTTTAAGGGCTGTAAAAGTTTTGTGAAATCCCTAAAAACCTCAAAACAAGTCGAATCGGCCTAAATATTTACCTATTTGAAGAACATACCATGAGGAATCGAATGAGCCCTTCCCCACGTCCGTAGGTCAAACCATTTTCGATGTATGGCCCCATTTATGGTGACAACATTTGCGTTTTTTGGTTTATTATTGTTTGTTTGTAACCTAGTGATGCCGATAGCGTCGAGTTGTAGTGAATGTGGTTACTGGAGTGATACCCGATGTGGATACTTGTAGTTTATAGCCGATACACGGGTTGAAGCATCATGATATGTATGAAACGCTGATAATATGTAGGTAAATATTATTACTGGGGATTATTATTCAATATTATTACTGGGGTAAATAAGTAGTCTTCCACTCGGGTTTATTATTCAATTGGCTTGCGTTCATGATTTGAATCTGTACTAAGCTTCGGAGTGTGCGTGTTTCAATAAAAAAACGCTGCAAATTCTTTCACTGGGGTTTATTATTCAATTGGCTTGCGTTCATTATTTGAATTTCTACTAAGCTTTGGAGTGTGCGCGTTTCACAGGATAGAGCGATTATTGAATTTCAGAAGGCACACAAATATGATCAACTGATCAATCCAAATAGGTATTTTGGTTGAGAACAGATTTACGTGCTCCATGCATATCTCCTGAAATTCAATAATCGCTCTATCCTGTGAAACGCGCACACTCCAAAGCTTAGTACAAATTCAAATCATGAACGCAAGCCAATTGAATAATAAACCCCAGTGAAAGACTTTGCAGCGTTTTTTTTTTTTTTTTTTTTTTTTAATGATAAAAAACCACTTACAGATGTTGGATGAATTTGTTGTAGAATATAATATATTCTTATAATATAACATAATATAACTGACTCTCAATAGATTAGAGTTCCTAGCTCTATAGAAAAGGGCAATTACAGGGAAGGGCAAATGTGTAGGGATTTGAGTCTTCAAGTCGAAAGAAAATGGATTCGGAAAATGAGAGTAAACATTTTTAATGGACATTTCGACGAATAATCCACCACGACACAGGCTGGGAAACATATATTAGGAGAGGATTAAGGATTCTAGTTCACTAAAAGCACCATAGTGAAAGATTTTATTTAGAAAACACATCCCCTTTTGTGTTTCATGGGAACTGATGAATTAGTTACCTACTCCAAAGGACGGGTAAACAAACAACGTAACAACTTCCGAAAAGCATTTAAATCAATCTAGCTTGATCTAGTTGATCTAGCTTACTGTTTTCTCAAGAAAAAACTGAAGTTATTAACTAAGATTTATTCTGTCCACCCTTCTGATTTATTTTCCCTACCTATTGGTAGTCCAAGCTTTGTTTTAACTTTTGAGAGATGCCAATTTTTTCCACTCCGAAATTGATATTCCATCTCGCGTTTTCCAGCGCATTTCACGTTTTAGACCTTTGAGCGTGTCTGACTGTACTCCGTCTGTTATTGTATCAGTCGTCTGTCTGCAAATTCCTGTAACAGTAATAAATTCTGCTATTTTCCTCCGAGTTTTATTATATTTTTAGAGAACGTGCGGTGTAGGACGTAGAATCTACATCAAAGGTGTAGGTATACAAGGTGTACAGCGTATGATCCGAAAATCTTCGCACACGTATTCTACAACTAGTTTCCAACAAAAAGTGCCTCTTGGAGATTTTTTTTAGAGGCTTCGTTTTTGAGTTATTTCACTTTTAAGATTTTTTTCGTGTTTTCGAACTTACGTCACTAAAACAGCCGTAACTCCTGTGTTTTCGAAGTATTTGCAAATCTAAGTATGCCGTTGGAAAGAACATAAAATTATCTATCGTCTCAGTCTTTAATAATATTTTTTTTAAAGGAACTAAAGGATGAAAATGAGCCTGAAAAGTAAAATTTGGCAAATTTTGAAAACAATTCTTTTTTTAATGGCTCATTAGTTCCCCTTAATTTTAATGATACGTTTGATCCTGTAAGCTTAAAAAATGCACAAAAGTCTCAGATTTCCAATGGTATATTTAATTTTTAGGTTTTTGAGGGAACTTTTATGAGAAAATAGAAATTTTTTGCAAAAAAAAACTATATTTTCAAGCACATTTGAGGATTTTTGTTTTTTTTTTAAAGAGAATAAAACCTACAAAACTGAAACATTTTTTCTTTTTCTGGGTGTAGAATGTATCATGTCAACGGCATTACCTAAAAAAAATTAAGTTTGAGTGAGAGTATCCGCGGAATGAATTGATGTAAATCAACTGTTAAATGTCTCCCGTTCTTGCTGATATCGTGAGGTTCGATCCCGTTGTTTGTTATGATTTCCTCTTCCTCTCGTTGATAGAAACATCGTCACGAGCAAAATGTTGAGTATAAAATGTAGATGGTATCAAACGAATTTCATCGCTCACAAAAATGGGACGACGAAGATGCGCTAGACAGCGGCTGTGAGGTAAAGAATTGTTTACCTTCATATTCCCTCTACAAGAGCTCCGTAATGAACCAACTGTTCGAAAAGTTATGGATTAGTTTAAAGAACATGGGATACTAACGATTCTTACCTTTCAATGCCATTTTCACGAATTTATTTATCTATGTCATTTCGAACTACCCTGAACGAAGTACTTGCAGCATATGAATGTAAACGTGAACATGCACAAGCAGAGTCCACCAATCAATATGTAGTTGAGCTCTCTTGCGTAAGTGATGTTTTACAATTCATCCGGAGAAAAGTTAAAAGCGAGTGATGCTTGCAAGGAAGGTTAATTAATTAAAGTAATCAACTTGGATGGTGCGAGGAGTCTTGAAAGGAACACAAGAGAATAACTGTTTGAATAAATGATTTATTGACTCAAGTATCTATCGGCTCCAACTACGGGGACTTTAGATAACCAGAAACCAACCAGCGGGAGAAATAAACAGATATTCGGGCGAACACTCAAACACATTTTACCTCACCGGTAGTTGCACTCGGTGGTGCCGTCAGAAGGGGACTGATCTCCACGCTTTCTCGCACTAATCTCTTGTACCTCTCATCACCTCGCCTTCTCACCTTTGCTTCCCTTTTCCGTGACGCTCGACCGATAAGGGACTCCACTCCGTCACATGCTAGAACATCAGAGACAAGAGAAAATCCTTGGTGTCATGAACCTTGATTCTGATGCGATGGGGACCACAACAGTGAAAAACAAGTGAGTGTGGCACATAGCTTCCTCGTATCCATAACATGACTGTGTAGATCATTGAAAATTATTATTGACTAAAGAACTTCGTTCAATTAGGCGAAGTAAATATTGAATTAGGGTAAATTTATTGCTATGCAGGAGCATAACTTCAGAAAATAAAGGTAGGCATGTTCAACTATTGTACAAACTATAAAATATACCTAATAATACAAATTGACATTGACGCTGAATGGATAGATGACTGAAGTGATAAATAATTATTATGACATTTCTAAAACATCAGTCCGAACAAGCAAACCGAACAATCCCTGAAAATTTCATCGAAATCAGTCATGAACTCCCGGACTTATGCGTGTAACAAGGATTTCACGTTTGCGTATGCGCAGAGACTACTATTGATCCGGGGGTCGTGAAACCTATAGGGGACTATCTACACCCCAAACCGCACAATCCCTGAACATTTCATCAAAATCGGACTATCACTTCGTGTAGTTTTGCCCGTAACAAGGATTTGCTGACAGACAGACAGACACACAGACAGACACGGAACCAAAATTGTTCAGAAAGGTCTAAAACGCAAAAGGCAAGTGGAATTTTTGATTTTGGAGACAAAAAAATTTTCACATTCCGAAAGTGAAAACAATGCTTCCGCTACCTTAGTAGACTCGGAAGCAATATTTGGTAGAAGACAGGACCTGCACTTGTATCTCTGATTTAAGACCCTTTGAATCAGCGAGCGTACTGAAATCAACCAGAAAGTTCAATGACCAAAGAAACTGCATAAAGAGGGGGTAAACCATCCTAAAATGACGGGGGCGCACCTCGTAAATAAACACCGAAAGACGATTGCATGATAAGAAGCTATGGGCGTAATGCACTCGCTGGACGCATAAGAACATGTCAGGAAATTCAACTAATTGTTTCAACGCATACTCTGAGCTCTTGCATGAAAACTCGCTATCAATACTGGATGGAAAAACGAGAAGTGTTGTTGGAGCCGCCACTCTGCTGATCCCGGACCTGATCATCTTCACATACTCATTCTATAGAGGACAAACACTAAATTTCAGCTTTTTAGGATTAAAATGGCAGAGATTTGCTTTTGGATTCAGCTGATCCCGAGCCTAAGACTCTTCGTTCATCAGTCCTGAGGAATCTACATAGGACTTTTAGCCCTGAATTTTAGCCTCTTGTAATTATTAGGCCAGAAACTTTAGGGCTTATCCCGGAGCTGAACATCTTTGGATATCAGTCGAAAGGAGGCTATATAATAAATTCAACTTCTTACAATTAATAAATCGGTTTTGGAACCACTCAGCCGATCCCGGACCTAAGATACATTCGGGTTTGTTCTTTTCAAGTTCTTGAAACGTATTTAAATATTTTCACTTAGGAAATACGTACATAAGTCAACGGTACTGTCAACTAAGTATCAACATACGCTGAGGAATGAATTACTGTCAGGTACTCATCTGCTTGAATGTCGTTGGTGGTATTCACAAACAGATTGGCAGGGAGTTTCGGTTCTTGAATCCATAAACCAGTAGCATGTCTGCACAATCCTAATTGTAGTAGGTTGCCATGTTGATATGAATAGGTAGCACAGCCCAATCGATCAGTGATTCTGACACCATTGTTAGTATGACGAGATATCTGCCAATGAGGAGGAGCTTTACCCACCCTTTGGTCTCAGCAATTCCAAAGCACTATCATCTAGTAGCATGCATGAACCAGAGTAAGATGTACGAAGACACTGAACCCAATCAGATCCAAGCTCAAAAGCCGTAAAAAGTCATTTTTCGACTAAGAACTTCGATTTTATCTTGTGAATCTATGTTTTCTGCTTTACAACGAAAATGTCTTCCTGCATGAAGTAAAATTGAATTTTATTATCCCATTGGACAACTGACCTCTTGGGTTAGTTATTAAGCTTACTGATGGAAATTCGCATGCCCAATTATTTGGTCCTATGAGCGTTGAACGAACCCAATGATTTTCATTAAATTTACTGAATTGAACAATTTTGTTTTCAGCCCGATTTATTCCCCGTAGAATTCCAGTGAAACATTTTTGTTTAGCACCATGGAGGTGAAAAATTGAATGCTCTTTCATAGGCTTTTCAGATTTGCAGTCTAACAGTCTCACTCAGAGAAGTCAGGATCTTTAAAATTGAATTAGCCGGAACTCCCATAGCTGTCGGATTAGTCGGGGTAGTAAAATTTCACCTATTAAGTATCTAATGGTGCACCTTCGTTAATTTTGCCGCTTTAAGTTAACCCTATGTTGAAATACCCAAGCACGTTTGCAGATGCTGCGAATTTACACTGTAGGTAATCAAGATTAGATGGATTAGTGTTTATTGCAGAGGCAAGCCTTTGATATTTCCCCACCGTAAAGCCCTCGGTATTAACTATGTGGTATTAAAAGTGGCCGGTTTTAACAAGGGAAACGTTTAATTTTCCACTTGGTGTTACCACTCAGTTTACTTACGCACCTTCATTACTCAATTATGGCCTTGATGTGATCAAACTTATTGAGTACTTGGCTGCTTTGAACTAAGTACCTATCAACGTGTAATTCGATTACATCTGTAGGATTTTCTTCATTGAGGTAATCGGTCAAAAATGTGATTTTTCTATGTTTTTGCTGAAATAGGCGAGTGGGTGTTCGTTTCCCAGTAATTTTGGACTCAGAATCGACTAAAATAGGTTTCAGTTCCATAGATATTCACTCAAAGCATATAATCACAATTTCTGAACTTGAAAGTAACACCCAAAATTTCGCTCTATTCAGAAAATAATAATTCCTTAGGTATAGAGTTGGCAGCAATTTTTGGTTTATTATTTTCAATAAATGTTTCTAATCGAACAAGGAAGAAGAAATTAACCATAAGCAATCATTACCTTGAAAACCCATCATCTGAATGAGTTGGTTTCTCCTTTGATTTAGGTAGAACCCGATTCAAAAACTCAGCAAAAGATTAGTCGTAGGTTAATATTCTCTGTATTAGTTAGCCCTTCTATATAGATCAACGGTCTACTTTAATAATTAAGTAGTACAACTTCTAATTATTAAACGTAGTTCGGTGATACATTTATTAAACCATCCGTGGTAGAAACCATCCACAGGAGATCTTTAGCTGAACGGTGTGTTCCTATACCAACTCTCGAACTGAATTGTATTAAGTAGCTCCATTTCAAATATCTGCACCGTGAGTTTCAAAATTACATCATTTTTCCCGGGTTGTTTAAATTACAGTCCACTACAATAATTTGAATTGTGTCGAACCAAAAAAGGGTCTAAACCCCAGACTGTTTTCTACATCCTTTTTGCTTCCAAGTCTACCTAGGTAGCAAAAGCATTGTTTTCACTTTCGGAATGTGAAAATTTTTTGTCTCCAAAATCAAAAATTCCACTCGCATTTTGCGTTTTAGACCTTTCTGAACAATTTTGGTTCCGTGTCTGTCTGTGTGTCTGTCTGTCAGCAAATCCTTGTTACGGGCAAAACTACACGAAGTTATAGTCCGATTTTGATGAAATGTTCAGGGATTGTGCGGGTTGGGGTGTAGATGGTCCCCTATAGGTTTCATGACCCCCGAATCAATAGTAGTCTCTGCGCATGCGCAAACGTCTAATCCTTGTTACAATCATAACTCCGGGAGTTCTTGACCGATTTCGATGAAATTTTCAGGAATTGTTCGGTTTGATGTGTAAATGATCCCCTATAAGTTTCATGACACCCGGATCAATAGTAGCCACTGCTCATCCGCAAACGTGAAATCCTTGTTACACGCATAACTCCGAGTTCATGACTGATTTCGATGAAATTTTCAGGGATTGTTCGGACTGATGTAAAGATGGTCCTCGTGAGTAATAAAGAGAAAATAAAGTTTTAGCCTCGAGCTTGGATCGAACCATATTGAACCATCATTGAACGAGTTGACTTTAGTCAATAATAATTTTCAATGATCTATACAGTCATGTTAAGGATACGAGGAAGCTATGTGCCACACCCACTTGGCAGACGTTTTTTTCATGGTCCTAGCGAGCGGATTTGTCCTATGACGAAATCCCCTTTTAATTTCGGAGATTTTATATCATTACAACATTAAATAATTCTTTACTTCAATTAGATTCTTTAAAAAAAAAAACTTCTTCGTAACTTTATTTTATGGTAGTGAAATTATATTTGTGAAATCGTGTTTCAACAGGTCACATTGTTCGAAACCTTCATTTCAGTTCTTCTTCATTGGTCAAGCTATTTCACGTTTCAGTTTGTTGAAGTTCCTATCATCAATCAGTAAGAAGTTCAATATTCATTTATATTTACCCACACTTGACATCCCGTCACACTATTGATTTCCTTGTCTTAATTGTAATTGGATTGTGGTCCCTTCCTATTGTGCCGGCTTCCGAATTCCCAGTTGGCACTTGCCACTTCTGTCTACCTGCTCTCGTCAATCATATTATGACTGGTGTTGCCGGTGGTGGGGGTGGAATAGGAGGCAAAGATGCTCCTCCTGATGAGGAAGACGTTCGAAAGTTTTGTGCCCTAACCGCGATGAAAAATCGAGTGTGGCTTAGAGTCCAAAATTGATATGATTTAATTGCATCGTTGCCCGATAGAATTGGTGTATTCATGGCTAGAGTGGATCACATAGACGATGTTTTGCAGTTTAATAATATTTTAGTAGAACTTGAAGATTTGAGTCTCAAGCATTCAGATTGCCGAACTGATGCTGCCGCTCTAAGTTCCAGCTTTGACGAGCTATATTTTCAAATAAAAGCTGCTCAAAGAGCTAGCAAACCTTTTGGATGATCCCCTACATGATCCAGATCTTTCAAAGATCTATAGAGCTCCTCTCCCGTCACGAGTTGCCCTTCCTAAAATAGCTATTCCACCCTTCTCGGGTAAAATAGGTGATTTTCCGGGTTTTATCGCTCTGTATGACGCTCTTATACATAAAGTAAATAATCTTTCACCCATAGAAAAGTTCAGTATTTACTCAGCAATTTACGCGATTCAGCTCTAAGCCTGGCGCAAACGGTTCCGTTTGCACTTCAAAACTACCAAACGTGTTATCACCTTCTTATACAAACGTATACTCATAAACGTTTGTGGGCAACGTATTATTTAAATAATATTTTTTCTGTAATAAATAAATTAATGAATTGAAGTCTTTGATTGATAAAGTTAAGTCAACAGTTACATGTATGGCAGATCGTGAATTACCAGATCTAGCACATTTTATTTTACTTTTTTGGACTCTGAGACTACTTGACAACCAAACTAGACAAGGTTTCGAGGAACGGTGGTTAGATAGTGAGGCAGATAATGGTTTACCAACGGTTGCGAATTTAATTCAATATGTACGCGATCAAAATGTGACTACCAAGCGTATGGATTGTTCTGCGTCGTCAACCCCTTCTGAAACAAATAAAAATAAGTCTAGCTCAAAGGATGATGTTAAACGTGCCTTCGCAGTTACTCAGGTCGAGGGAATGCCTGTTGATAAACGCCCGTCGTGTACTTTAGAACCTTCTCTGGATAAATTACCTCAATTAATAAAAGCCAGCCTATCGGAAAGAGAGTATAAAATACGAGGTCTATAACGCTGCTTTATTTGTCTTAAACCACATATGGCAAACACGTGCCGCTCAAAGGTACGTTGTAATGTCTGCGGTGGTACAGCCTAAAACTTCAGCCATCCTATCAATTAAACATGAACAAATGATTATACTCAACAAATCATAAAGATATTGGCACTTCATTGCATAAATCGAATTAAACGGGTTGTTGGAGCTCCAGATCTGGATCCTCTCTCCAAAAAACGTTGTTCACCTCCCATCGATTTTTTTTTTTTTTTTTTCAAAATTGGCATTCAAGGCAATCATCATGAAACTGAACATACCCAACCAATAGGATATGCAAAGCCTTCAGCAAGCAGTAAAAGATGATCTCGACGATGTAGACGACGATTCTAATGAATCCGAGAAATGTCAGAAACTAATGTGATAAAACTAAGAAAATACAAGCTGAAGAAGCCCACGTTGTCTGGGCCGAACGTTCAAATATCGATATCCATGACAATAAAGAATTTTTGAAGAGCTCCAACAACCCGATAAGAAAAATGGTCAATCCATGCCCCACCAACTCAAATAAATCGAATTATGAGCGTGGTTCTGGAAAACATGGCCCAAGAGCAAACAGTAACATGGTAGAAAATAAATCTCCAGATCCACAGACTCCTATTCCTGGTTCAAGTTTACCAGTAACTCAGGCAAATTCATCTCGCACCCTAGAGGGTTCAAGAAAAACGGTTGCGCTTTTACGGGCAGCTAGGGTTCGTATTTTGGGTAAGAATAATCAGTTGGCACTCAGCGCGTTTAATTTTAGATCCTGGCAGTTCTGTAAATTTGATTACTAACCTCCTTGCGTCTAGTTTAGGTTTACCTATATCAAGTTGCCCTTACAATATTTCTTGGGTGAGTGATACTCCCCCTCATCCTTCAAAAGGGTTGATTAATACGCAATTGGCTCCACATATTCATTTAAGCCTGTCCCTCACACTCAAATTTTCAGTCATTATTAAAATTAATTCCGATTTACCACGGAAATGTCACCAACACTTCCTCCTCCATTGTCTACCCTTTTATTAGCTGATCCCGAGTTCTAAAGGGTGCCCCAGGGGTTATGCACAATCCGACTCCTACGTGTTCTACTTATATGTTTATATTTATTTATATAGTTCTAACTCATATCCCAACAAAAATGCCTCGAAGCAATTGTTTGCCAGAGGCCTCGTTTCCAAGTTATTCACGATTTAAGATTTTTTCGTGTTTTCGATCTTATGACATTAAAACTGTCTAAACTCTATAAATTTTCTATCTATTTGATGTCAGAAAACATTTTATTTGGCATTGAAAATGTTCGGTTGCTGCGCGAAATGGCAGTCTTGTCAAAATCTTGAAATCTCCTGCTTTTCATCTCGCCTAGAGACCCCATAAATGCCTGACGCAGAACTGTACAGGTGTGGTAGAACGTGCGCCAAAATGTCAGCTATCAAACGGTGTCGTCGTTTCGGTTTTTGAAAATATTTTTAGTTAAGGAAATGGTGTTTAACTGCACAAAAACGTGTGTTTTCTGTCAAAATTGAGGTTTTTCCAAAAGTCTCGACGAAAAAAGGTTGGAGGCGGGATGTACGTAACCTTTCTCGTTGAATCGAATGGTGACAACGCTAGACCTCTCAAGTGACGATTTAAGTTAGATGCATAAACCCGTTCGTTTGTGAACAGCGTCTACGGCATTTCTAAGCTGTCCGGTCAAAGTCAAGATAATCGAAGAGCCGAGAGACGGCTATTGTTTGTGTTGATTTACGATTGATTGTGATGAGCAAAAAAATGCTAAGAGACATTTTTGGTCGGAAAGGAGTTATAGAACACGTAGGAATCGGATTGTGCATAACTCCTGGGACACTGTGTATAACTAAAAAAGACCTATCGTTTGAAAATTGGGAAAGCTACGGAGGAGGCACTCTCTTGGTCAGGAGCTAGGATATGCAATGACCCGCACGACCCACAGGTCTTGAAGGAGGGGTTGCTTTGTGCGCCGTGTATCATCAACCCCAATCTGATTTGGCAGTAGCACTGGGGATTGCAATGTTGATAATTCGTTGTTTCTGACGAAATTCAGTTTTAGTAAAATGTTTGTTGACTCGAACATGTTATCCAGTTGTAGGACAATCCCAAGATATTGGGGTTTAAATCCCATTCATAATTTGAGTAATAATATAAAGAGTTCTTTTCCGATGTTTGAGAGCTTTCGTAAGACTAATCAGATTTCTCTATAATCTAATTGCGAAAAAGCATAAGGTTCCTATATCCCAATACTTACTAGGTACTATATTAGTTCCTGAATATCGAAAGACGCTAGATTTCCTATATGAAAGGGTTCTGCAACATTATTTTTGTGATGAAATAAAGGTTAATAAAGGCTTGACACCTAGTAGGAAGTTTGTATCTCTTTCTGCCTTTATATTTTACCAAGGTTTTCTTAGGGTGGGGGGGGGGGGGTTAGACTGAGTCACTCTACCCTTCATTTCAGGCAAAACATCCTGTACTTCTTCCCGGAGAAAGTCATTTAGCTTCATTATTATGCGACTATTAACACAAACTTTCTGGGCATGGAGGTCCACGCCTTGTGCCATCTCTTATTTTACGAAAGTATTGGATTCCTTCGGTTAAGAGTTTTATGAGGAAAAGGTTATTTTATTGTGAGGTCTGTCACGAATTTCAAGCTAGGCCATCAGAGCCAAAAATGTCTGACCTCTCACTGTCACGCGCGAATCCTAGTCAATGTTTTAGCCATGTTGGCATTGGATATAGGCGTTCCTTTCATGATCCGTTTGGGTGGTAGGAAAAGTAAAATTACGGAGAAAGGGAACTTCGGACTTTCCATTTGTCTGAGCAGCAAGGCGATTCATTTAGAGGCACTAACATCGCTAACAGCAGAATCCTGTTTAGCGTGTCATGACAGATTTATTGGTAGGCGGGGCCTACCTTTGCTCATTTACTGTGACCAGGGTTGAAATTTCTAGTTTTCTTAAAACCGCGAGTCCAGATGTTGCAGAGAATTCGGCTATGAAGGAGATTCAGTGGGTTTTTAACCCTCCCTATGCCCCAAATCCACTACTTAAAAAGATTCTAGGGAATCAGCTTCTTAGTTTGGATGAATTTAAAACGGTCCTTGTCAAGATCAAGTTACCTAAATTCCCGCCCTCTGTGCTCGCTGTCTAACTCACATCTCGATAATTTTGATTATTTGACCCTCGGTACTTTTTAATAGGTGCACCCTTGCTTCAACGTCCAGAAGAAAACGTTTTAGACGTGTCCTCTAATAGACCGTCTAGGTGGCAGCTAATTAAACAAATTTCCCAGTCTTTCTGGCGAAGGTGGAGTGCCGAGTATTTACATACCCAGATACAGAGACCCAAGTGGCACAAGCAACCTCTTGCTTTGAAAGTAGGGTATCTCGTCCTATATCACAAGCAGGGTGTTCAATCATCCCAGTGGCCTCTGGGTCGAGTCTCTGAGGTTTTGCCGGGAGCAGATGGTGTGGTGCGTGTTGTACGCATTCGGACCCCTTCAGGAGGGACTCAGCTGAGGCCCACTAAGTGATGGTCGCCCTTCTCAATAAAGCTCTTCCACTCCAGTATTTAATTTCATTTATTTGTTCTTGAAAGAGTCACCGATGTCATTAAAAGATACGCAAGGAACTACGAAAAGAGGCTTCTTGCTCATACCAACCCAGAAGCCATTAGGCTTCTCGACAACTCCCGAGTAAACCGACGCCTGAAAAGGAGCAAGCCATTGGACCTTGGATGCTGATGTGAAGCTGAAATGTGGTGTATTTTGAATGGACTAACACTAAATATTGCAGAATTTATGTGACGTAAATATCTAGATAGTTTCCTGTATATTACCTCAGTTGTAACTAGTTGATATATTAACAAATAAACGTTCTATTAAAAAAATATATATATTTGTTTTTCGAATTACAGTAATATCATTCATTTTCTTTGTCCATTTACCATCTTTTTTCTTTGTCCCATGAAATTCCTCTTTCCTGCCAAGTTGTAGGTTAAATTTGGTCTATTTATCACGTATTTTTCATTTATTGGGAGGGGGTTTACTTTGTTTGTAAACATATGACCCCTCCCCGTCTTTCCATACCTATCAGTCGGTTCTCTCCCCCTTCAATCTCACCTTCACGACAAGTCATGCTCCATTGTCATTAACGAAACTATCTCCCGTTTCTTCTAATAAGTTTAAGAATAAGTTTAATCTTTAAGTTGTTATTGCCTTTTATGAGATGCTGTCCTTCGAAGCCATTTCGGAAGACGTACCACCGCCACTTCGCCTCCTCAATGTACTATTCGACGTTGTAGATTTCCCGGCCGGGATCTTCGTCTACCTCAAACCAAGTACTCGGAACTAGGGGCGAGTCCTACCTCCCCTACTTCACCTCTTTTTCTTTTTTATCATTTTTCCAGGGTTATTTAAATTACAGTCCACTAAGTAAGTAAGTAAGTAAAGTAAACAAGGAATTTCACCTTGGATTTTCGTCCGACTACCCGGAGGTGTCGCGGACGTCGCCAGCCGTCCTCCAGAGAGGATCGGAACTAGGTCTGACGATTTCGCTCGTGGCTTCCCATTGCCTCACGCCCCTGGGTTGGGAGCGTTTTGGATTCACGTGATATCGAGATCAGCGGTGAACTGTCTAACGACAGGATAGGTATACTACACTTGATAGGACTTCAGCCCTAATCATTGGTGCCAGCTAGATTCGAACCGGGGCACTCAGTACTCCCACTGAAAGTAAACAGCTAGAGGACTGACGCCCCAGCTCGCTCGGACAACCTGTCCCCCAACAGTCCACTATAATCATTTGAATTGTGTCAACAAAAAAAAAAATGGTCTCCACCCTGGACTATTCTCTACAACACTACTGTGGCCATGTGCGTTATTGATAGACATGCCTTCTGTTGTATAATAAGTTACAAGAATTACCTGTAGAAAGGTTTTATTCTGCATAAAACATCAAAGAATGAATAAATTGGGAAATAGGGTTCCTACAAACAAACGTCGTAAACAAGTTGCCATCCAACGACACCAGCCAGTTAATACAATAATATTACACCTTCAAAGAATCAATGGAGCCTAACCGGACCGTTTTATGTTCATCCGTTCGCTTTCCCTAGGGCTGAAACTTCGACAAAAAGAAGAGCGTAAGCATTAATGTGAATAAAACGTGCTTATACAAAGTGAAAATCTCCGGGTATCATGTGAGCGTCGCTGATATAGTTACAGTGGAATTTTGTTTCAAAAGTTCTTTTTGAAACTAAGTTTTTCAATTCATATTCAATATGAGGTACAGTAGTGGTACGAATGAAGAGTAGGTAGGTGTTGTACTTTAACTCGCTGAATTTCCGTTGTTCTACTATTGGATTTCCACGTCTTGCCCGTATACAGAATACCGCTCAATTGTAGATATTGACAAACCATGTCTTCACTTTTACCTGAAATTTTCATCTGAGTGAGCCCAAGGAATATTTTCTGTCGTAATGAACCTGGAAAACTGAAATTTGGATGGTAGGTTTTGTAGGACATCGGAAGTGTTCACTTGCAGGGCTTCGTGAACTATAAGTTTTTATATCAGCTTCTGTTTCGTACAAATGGACTGGTAAAGTTATGTGTTCACGGATTTATATTCGAGATGAAGTCGTCCTGCTGTCTTTGAACATCTGGAATAATCAAAATGTATGAAAATCAGTGGTCAGTTGAATGACCCTGTGGCTAGTTCGTTAAAAATCTATCTAACGTGATGAAATATACGGAGGTGGGGCTGTTAATATGTTGTCTTATTGCGCTGGCTGTTAGTATGGAGATTCGACAAGATAAGTTTAGATAATGTGATATTCGGATTCTACTAAGAATTTTAAAAGATAACTTCTGTGGACTTTTGAAATTTGATGTGAGCACTCCTGATCTACTGAACTGAAGATCCTGATGTGACCCCGAAGGCTGTTTTCCCTCCATTTCAGGCCATAAAGCTGAAATTTGAATCGCAGCATTATGATTTGAGGTAAACATTCCTATTTCCTAATTCATCTTCAAAAGTAGATTCGAGGCGGCAAAAATTGCTTGATGAAAAAGAACCTCGTCTTTGAACACGCTTGTACGCAAGCATATGTATTGGATGAACGTGAGCGCTTCAAATCAAGTTATTTAGCTAAAAAATTTATATCCCCTCTCTGAAACGTACGAATTGAATCAAACAAATAGGGTGAAGTTATGATTGAGCTGGATAAGCTGAATTTGGAGTGCGAATTTGAGAAATGCTTACAACAATGGGTCAATAGGTGCATATACAATCTGTAGAAACGGATATTTATAACATAATTTTGAAAAGCCGCAAGAAAGAGCTGAGGTTTTTAGTACCCACTAAAATAGAATACCAACAAACCTAGCATATACTCTTCACGTAGTCAACCTAATTGTATTCTCGGACACTCTTCTCCATCTTGTCAAAATCGTATAACTATATAGGTAAGTTCCTTTTGAATCGCGATAATTTTAGTAAAAATAAGATCCAATGGTCGCTATGGTCTAGTTTTAATTCCTAGAAATAATCTGATTTGTGTTTTAACAGTAATTCGTAACATCGAGTCGATGTCAATCCTCTACAAGGACTGAATTCCAATCTCCTCTTTTCCAGACTTGTGATTGCTTAGCATTTCCACTTCATGTAAAGTGCCCTCGAAGAAAACTTTTAAAAAACCATTTGAACCTTTAGAAAATCTGAATAAAAATTTCAAAAAAAAGAGGGAAAATATATACATCGCAGCCCGTTTTGGGAAAAGAGGCGGTAATTTTTTCCCCTTCATTTCCTCTGAAACGAACTTCTCACTTCATCCAAACTCTAATATCCAAAAGTTTGTAGGCTCTCTCTCTCTCTCTCTCTCTCTCTCTCTCTCTGTCTCCCTCCTTTTAGCGTCGTATCGTTCAAACCTTCGACATTATATAAAACGGAGTCCAGGGTTTCGATTTATAGGTGGAGTTTGCCCATTGTAATTTCTTCGGAAAATGTTACCAAGATCGAACAAAAACTGGAACATGAAATGCCGCAAATTATGATTCAAAAGTTTTAATATTTCTAAGTTTATCGAATTAGCAAGTACAGCTTATCCCATGTTATATCTTCAACTTGTTGGCCTTTTTTGATCGCGAATGAATCTTATTATAATTCCTGCTGGATTTGTAAAACTGAGTTTTATGTACTTGTACAGAATAGATAAATAAATTCTTATGCTGACGAACACCAGTTTTACTCGTAGATAGAACTCTCTCAATAGTTCTCCTGACTCCTTTGGCACTGTGGTGAGGTCTAGGGAGGTTTGTTCCAGTAAACTGGGTGGCATCCCCGATCGCCCGAAAAAATAACAGTAAGTTACGGAATAAAAGTTGCTAAAAGACACAACTCTCTAGAGAACGTCACATTAGCGTGATGACAAGCCTGTCAGGACCTAGGAAACGACCACCTTAAGCCGAACCTTGAATAGACGACAACGTAAAGACAGGCCTCTCGAGGGACGTAACATTAATTTGATGATCACTCGCTTGGACGGCTACAGGGATTTTCCTTTTGATACGCCTTACCTAAATATTCAGAAACTCGTTTTGAGAATGGGAATATCAATCAATATCATTAGGAATCAAAGAGGTTGCTCCTTAGGGTATGCAAAGTAGACGACACTGATAAAAGGTTTTGAACATTAGACAGTCAAATTGAAGATTGAACGAATTTCTGGAATAAAGGGAGTGTAAAAAAAACAGAGACTATTATAACGATAAATAATATGATGATGCTAATACAGGGTGCGGCAGCATAACTTCCTTTTTTTAAAACTTAATAAAACGCATTGTATGAATCAGGAAATTTTTATTCGTTTTTTATAATATAGGCACATACATAAAGTTTTGTTTTACCCAGTTTTGAAGATCAAATCAGGTAGGTGACGTCCCCCATTCTCCATACACTGAGTAAACCGATTTCTGGCGATTGTCATGACTCCAGCCAGCATAGCAGGCGTTATGTTGGCATTTTCTTCCTGGATGTTGGTCTTCAAATCTCGTAGGGTCTTTGGACGACGGTCGATGCTCTTGAAGTGTGCGCCGTTGCACCGTCTTGTTGGAACCAAATGCCCTTAAGTCTATCGATGACTGTTTTGAGGGAACACTCCCCAGAGCGCCTTATCTCAATTAGGGGCGATTTGGAGCCCCTCTCCCGATTTGAGACCTTGTGATTTTTTTCTATGGGGTTTTTGAAATCCCGTGTTTATGTGAACCGTCGTCCCTACAAGATTTGAAGACCATCATCCAGAAAGAAATTGCCAACATAACGCCTGCTATGCTGGCTGGAGTCATGACAAACGCCAGAAATCGGTTCACTTAGTGTATGGAGAATGGGGGACGTCACCTACCTGATTTGATCTTCAAAACTGGGTAAAACAAAACTTTATGTATGTGCCTATATTATAAAAAACTTTAAAAGTTTTCTGATTCAACAATGCGTTTTATAAGTTTAAAAAAAAGGTTAACCGCACCCTGTATAACGATGTATTGAGTGGGGATATCCCTCCAGCTGTTCTTGAGGTCATGCGTCGGTTCTTTCCCCTACTTCTTGCTTTCTTCCGAAGTTTTCAAGAGTATTTATATTTGTATTGTACTTTTTTCAATAATAAACTTTTGTAATCCGCAGAGAAAAAATAAATGTTAGCCACTCTCAACACGTTTTTTTTAAACCTGTTTTGTAATGCTATTCTATTCGCCGTTGACACACATCCCTTCAATAAATCGAATGAACCTAACCCACTAAACATTCAAAGGTTAGCTCTCCTTGATGGGTTACAACTAAGGGTGACAAAAAGACTGTCAACACAGATGTTAACGGGAATGTCTGTGAACATAGTAAAGAGTGCTTAGTACATTGTGACGATCAAATCAGCTGACATAACTGCAATGGAAGAGTCCCATAAATTTGGTTTGTTATATCCGGACAAGTGAATTGTAGGTAGGTGTTTCATTTCACATCGTATCTGTATACTATAATATAGTATACTGCACCGTAGTCGTATTTTGAGAACAGCATTGTTTGTGTACAGTTTGGTATTGATGGAGTTATATTTATGATCCCACCCTCATTGGGAAATCTGGAAGTCAGTTGCAATGTATAAAAAATACAATGATGAGCCGAAGGCTGTTTTCATTTCTAATCAATTTACGGTGCTGAAATATATGTGGAGCTCCTTCTATGGCATCTACAGGGTGTCTAGTAAAATTATGGGACAAACTCAAGAAATCAATTCTACGTTTAATTTGCAATCGAAAGTGTCTCCTAGCATTTTTCGTTTAGAGGCTTCGTTTTATCGCAATTTAATTTCTAATATTTTTTTTACTTTTCAGACCTTTTCTCACTAAAACAGCCGTAGCTCCCTTAATTTTGGTCTAAACGAAAAAATAAGGTAACCATTGGAAAGAGCATGAAAGTACCTATTACCCTGATATAAAATTTAATTGATTTTAACGAGGAGTTGAAAAGAACTATACGTTCTTTTGGGATTGCCTGAGAGGATTGAGAGTTTCACCATTCGGTTTAGCGTGAAAAATCATGTATAATACAAAACTAACTTGACCCGAACCGCCAAGTTTTAAAATCGTGAAAAACTCGATTGTGCTTTAAAAAAAAACCACGTTTTCTTTCATTCAAACTAATTTTTCTCTCTTAAAAATGAGTATACCGTTTTGAAGTTGATTGTTTGGGCAAGTTTTACGAGGAGTGCCCGACGAAAAATTTCCCTACAGATAGCAAAAAAAATTGAAGAAAAACGATGTTTTTAAAGAAATTTTCAAAGTTTGAACTTTGGCCATTTTTTTCACCAATAAGGTCTGATTAAAAAAATTAAATTTTATATCAGGGTAGTAGGAAATTTCATGTTTTTTCCAATGGTCACCTTATATCCTCGTTTGGACCAAAATTAAGGGAGCTACGGCTGTTTTAGTGAGACAAGGTCTGAAAAGTAAAAAAAAATCTTGGAAATTGGAATGCGGGAAAACAAAGCCTCTAAACGAAAAATGCTAGGAGACACTTTCGATTGCAAATTAAACGTAGACTCAATCCCTTGAGTTTGTCCCATAATTTTACTAGACACTCTATAGAACTCTGCAGAATACGATTACAATGTATGAAGGCGCGGGGTGCTGAGTTCAGATAATGTGCTCCAGACTTTATCTATGCATAGATGAGTGATTTATGAACGTTGGGTATCCGGTGGATAAATAAAAAACGTTTGAGCGTTCTTCATTATTTTAATTCAATTAACGTTTTTAATCAAAAATGTTTATTACATATTAGTAGAAAGTAATAGATCAACTTATAAACACACATATGTACCATAAATTAATTATTTACCTATTTTATAGAAAGTCGCAAGACTTTTTGGTATTTCCAATATACGCTCATGAGTCCACAAAAATGAATCTGAGAGCAACAGGATCTTCCGATCTCCAAACATGGATTCTGTAATTGATTGTACAGTGTCTAGATGTCATTAGTAATCGCTACTCTCCGATTTGGTTCACGAATGTTGAGGTTCAACTTTCCCAACAAACAAATCCATACCTTCGCCACTGCGTGGAGTAAGCTATCCGAAACATTTCTCCACAACCAGTGTACCAAAGGACAGAACCCAGCGCAGGCCAAGTACGTCTGTAGGAGTGCCTGTTACTCTGGCAACAAGAACAATAGAGAGTTCAAGGAGTATCTACTGGTGGAAATTAAATTTAAAACGTCAATATCCATTCGGATGGTCATATTTACAAAATGTATTAGAGACTTCATTAATAATTATTTGTAGACTTGCGTTGCTGTTTGTTGTTTATAGATATCATTCGTCGTAAGTATTTTTGTGTATTTTCCTTCGGAATTTCTAGGGAGCGTTCTTTATTGTCCTCTATTCCTTACGTGGAGCCTCGATTTTAAAAACTAAATGGGTGTTTATTCTTAGAAAAAGTGTTGTTGATGCTTATGAGAAGATCGACCAGGAGAACACATTTCATCGTTATATGTTCTGTCGTGATCGTCTTGTTATGTTTTGGCGTGTACGAGAATATAGTGATGCGGTTAGAACATTACTCACATTGTTCCTCCCATATGCTCCCACAATGATTGATTTTGAAGAGCCCCTTTTCACCCAGAATTCCTTTTCTTATCAGAAGCACTCTGCTCTACTCACGTACATCACGATCACGATCACGATGAAAACACAAAAACGAAAGCAGGCACCTAGTGAGAAGGTGAACAGAAGGCATGACGAGAAGAAAGCCACTGCATCGGTTAGGTAAAGAAAAACTCCCCACCTCTAGACGTTCTCCAATGGATTTATAGTCACTGAAAAACTGACAGCAGCAATTTAGCCGAATCTTGCATTCGGCCTTCGAATCGCAGTCAGTCATGAGTAAAAAGTTGTAATTTTAACAATAACAGTATTGAGCCGAATCAGCTCTCCATTAATCCTGAATGACGAAGTGGCATTACGATTCTCAGGCATGTTGACTAACGTAACACCTTAATTTAAATGCCCTGAAATACTACCCAACGAGTTAGACATTTCATCTACGGGGACCACTGGCTCATGGATTCTATAGTTGATAATTAAACGAATACCAAGGACATTTTCTAGGAACAGTAGTCGTCCGCTTGACGTACAATATCCGTTCCTGAAGAATGCACGTACAGCGAAATGTCCGTACTGCGGACCTAATATTCCCATAAGAAACATTTTGGAAATAGCGAATAATCCGTTCTCTCGTCCCGACACCTACCAATTTCAATGTTCTTTTGTACAATATTATTGCTAAATTATGACAACTAAACTGTACATACATCATTATTGGAAGAAATATAAACAAATGAAGAAACGCTGCAAATTCTTTCACTGGGGTTTATTATTCAATTGGCTTACGTTCATGATTTGAATTTCTACTAAGCTTTGAAGTGTGCGTGTTTCACAGTGATATAGCGATTATTGAATTTCAGGAGATATGCATAGAGCACGTAAATCTGTTCTCAACCAAAATACCTATTTGGATTGTTCAGTTGATCATATTTGTGTGCCTCCTGAAATTCAATAATCACTCTATCACTTGTGAAACACGCACACTCCAAAGCTTAGTAGAAATTCAAATCATGAACGCAAGCCAATTGAATAATAAACCCCAGTGAAAGAATTTGCAGCGTTTCATGCATATCAGAATGCTTCAACCCGTGTATCGGCTACAAAGCCTTTTAGGAGTCCACTCCAGTATCCACATTACTACATCACTAGGTTACTGATATCAAAACAAAAACAATAATAAACCAAAATAACGAAAATGTTGGCACCATAAATCGGGCCATACACCGGGAATGGTTTGGCCTACGGACATGGGGAAGGGCTCATTCGATTCCTTGTGGAAAGTTCTTCAAATAGAGTCCAAATTTAGGCCACCTTGACTTTTTTTGAGGTTTTTAGGTATTTTAAAAAACTTTGACAACCCTTGAAGGGCACTTTAAATTAAGTGAGAGAGCTCGCTCAAGAATTGAGGCGTCGTCGGACCAACATGGATTTTTCCTGAAAATTTCAGCGTTTTTGCTTCAGCCGTTTGGGAGAAATCGTGCGTACGGCGGACGGACGGAAAAATTTTGGTTTATTATTCAATAATAAACCATTGTAATCGCTCTTAAAAAAATTCTAACCCCCCCCCCCCCTGAAAATTTCATGGTTTACGTTTCAAAGGGTGTAGAATCCGAATCTGCAATAAAAATTTTTCCGTCCTTCCGCCGTACGCACGATTTTTCCCAAACGGCTGAAGCAAAAAAGGAAATCAGTTCAAAAAATTTTCTTTGAATACTTCGTTTTAGTGTATTAGTTAGGTTCCTAAAAAATGTAACCCCACCCTCAAGATAAGATTCGTTTCAAGATGAGTATTTAATTAAAAACAACCGTCCGTCCACCACACGCTGTTGTGACCTTTTCTCCGAAACTACAGGACCAAAGTAAATTAAACCTGTATCAAAATGGTTCGGAGACAATCCTTACCCAACGGCAACGTATTCGAACAACAATAAAGGGTGAAATAAAAGGGCTGAAATATTTAAAAAATGAAATATCGAAATCTTACGAAATAACGCTAATGTTTTCATGTTTTTCGTTTATAGATGTCCATTCAATGAATCTAATGAGCCCACCCGGACCGCTCCACGTTTATCCGTTCGCTGTTAATAACTAACGAAATGATAGAAGTCAATAACTATAGTAGGTATGAACTAAATATGTTTGTTCATAGTAAAATGGTTTACTATTTTTGACAATTTTCTTCCGTCGTTGATTGAATTTGACAGCATTCAAACGATGTTGAAACGAATAGCTAATAAAAAGAATTTTACGAGTCGTTTATTCCAAACCCATATTCTTTTCTTCTTCTTTACTTTACAACCGACTTGCCAATGTTAAGTTTCCTGAAAATTTTTTTGGTTAATACGCAATAATTTCTTTTTCATTAGACGTTCTTGAAGAGTAACGAATTAAGTGAACAATTCGCTCACATTTCCAAATTTTCAGGATACAATTATATTCAAACTTTTTCCTGAACTCTTTAAGTATCACTATTCCTGAAAACGCAAATTATTAAACTAAAATATTGAAAAATCACGTTTTGGCGAACTATAATAAGAACGCAAAACTTTAAACTTGTTTTCCCGAAATTACAGATTTTTGGTTTGTCACAGTACTATTCTCGAGGCGGGATATATGGCCAGGTTTGTCAATTGGAACGTGGTTATTGAAATCAGGGATATAGGTATATATAGGTATCGAGCAAGAAAAACCACTTTCCGTGGTGAACTTCCGACACCTGTAGTCCCCAAGTTTTTGGAGATGTTTGGACTTTTTTCGTGTTCTGGAGCCTTGACAGAGCGATACATTCCAATAAAATGAATGTTTAAGCGCTTAATTTACGACTTTTATGTTTTAAATCGCAGTTTGTTACTTAAGTTCTCATTCGACAAAGAATTTAATTATCTACATATTAAATTTTTTTCTTAACACAAAATTAAGAACCTAATTTTACATTCAACTCGCAAATTTTATAACATAAGTAGAAATGATTCCCAACATTTAAATCCAACAACAATCGTGTTATATTTTATTTTTGACGTATTGTAGCTTAAATTAGAAGACGTCATGTAGTTCATCGGTCTATCACACTTTCACTCCATCAGGGAGAGGAGGCCTCCCCCTTTGACGAACTATTCGCTACATTGAAAGATCTCCCCATGGGAAATCACTTAACCTCTCACGTTGAAACCAAGAAAAACGAGGCTCTACGCTCTGCCAATTCTGCCACTGTGAAGAGACGATCCTTCTACAAACAAGGTAATTTTGCCACATCCGAAGAAAGCCCTGGGATTGACAACAGCAAGACGTACAATAAAATCAACTACGGTCCTAGTGCAAGAATGATCAAGAGTTAACAAGGTCAAATTATATATATACCTACATAAATCATGTGATGAAAATGTGTTCATGTGAATTTACCTCAGTGAAACAGGTATTTTCGAAAATGAATCGACAAGCTATAATAATATAGTACAAGAGAGCAACACTTGACAATATGTGGCAATATTTTGGGGATTCGAGGTGAGGAGCGTTGCAACAGGCTGGCTGCTGACGGCAGTGTTTTATTATTTTAGTACCTCCCTTGAAGGATGAAATGCCTTTTAAATCTATATATCCTCTTGCAAGCGTTAGTTGATCACGAACCGAGTACATGACTAGGACCGACTGTGACTGATGTTGGGCCAGAACGTTGGCTTTTCGGTCAGACAATGGGACAGATTTTTACAGTTACTTTGCGAACTCCGGAACGACTTGTTTGGAGAAAAAGTAGGAAGTAGCCCCATGGTCGTGTGCTTGTTGCGTTAACTGATCCCCTCATGGAGCCCTCATCCGTGACATTCTCTGTAGAGAGACAGAACTGAATTAATTTAAACCTGACAATAACTAACCTTATATAACAAGCAGCACCATCGTATGCAATAAATGATAAACTGGTGTACACATATATACACAGCCCTTCATTGTGTGGAACTACGAAGGGTCCAATTTTTACGTGTAAGGATACAATAGGTTATTGACCGAACCAGGACTTGAGAAGCCTATCCTTCTTCACTTGGTGATGAAATTTATATATTCGATAAAACCTTTTGAGATTAGGGGCGAATTAACAGTGCTTACTTAGTCGGAAGGAAACGCTTAAGTGAAGCTCTAAGGTACGGTGACTACTCATATTACTATGAACTATTCATATTCGCTAACAAAGGAATTGCTTAAGTGCGTGAAGGTGCCAGTGGTACCTCGAACATTTCCTTAGTCGCCATTCTTTACAATCTCAAGCAAGGAAACCCGATAACTTAAATTACGACTACGAATTCCACCTAAGGCTTTCAATCATCAATAGTTTGGAAAGGAATAAAACTTTTTACCTGTAGAAACAAGGTTATTGAATAAAACATATGGTAACAGAAGAGCAACTACGAATGAAATAGTGTGCACCACGTTCATCGTACCTGGTGCAATATTGAACAAATTCTCTTGCTCTTATAATCTTGTCTGTTACATTTTTAGCAGCTAGATAGTATTTTTTCCGATCTAAATTTTTTCTGGTTAAAATTCACATTTGATGAATACTGTAAATAAGGAAGTTAGACACCTCAAACATTTTATCAAAGTTGACCCTCTACATCCGTTAGATCTGCATATGGGGTCATCTTCAGAATCGTTTCGGCATGGGCTGTGTACGTACCGAGATCAATCACCTCTACAGCTTGATTGGCAGCTGAACGGATAAAGTAGCAGGTATTCCAACTTTGATCAAACGCGGAACTCTAAAAGAGGAAGCGAAAATCCGTCCTCCATCCCTTTTGTTCTCGAAGTGTGTCATTTCCCTTAGGGTCAGGAGGAGCAGAGTACCTTACTCTTTCTGATGAGATAAAGGGGACTCCCCTCCTCATCTTCCGCACCATCCCCCCGCCACCACTCCTTACGACTTCGGTTGTCATTTGGGATCAGGGTTGTTTCTGACCCTTTCCTCTTTCAACTTCGCCACAAACTTACAAACTCACACCAGCGGACCGTCAAACCCCTCCAGAAAAGCCGATAGTTATATCTCTCTGAGCGAGCTATACACCTCGGAATTTAATTCTGCAGGATGCGTGACAGACGGATCAGTCAATCCAGCTTTTTTAGAACCGGAATTTGTGGAATACCTGCCAAAACCCGTATTCAAGGACTCACCAAAAAGTGTGTTTAAGGAGGTAGATGTGGCCTGCAAAAAATAATGTGGTTTTATAAAATATTTTCAACTATCGATTTTGTCATGTTTCTGTTATCCTCGTTTACTTGAGTGATCGGAAGAATATTTCTGTAATTCTTCTTAATATAAGCGATTTCTTGAAGAAGAAATTCTCATCAAATGAAGAAAGAGGGGAGCACACCTTCAAATGATGGAAGCGGGAGGACGCACTAAGTGATTCCATGTGCTCTGTGGCACTTCTCTCGCTCGACACCCTGTGCTGTGACGAAGTCGAGGCCTGATTTTGATAGAATTAGTCACAGATCGTTTTAGTCCAGATATTGATTCCCACTAGTCATGTTTATTCCATTTACTTATTTTACCCTTCCAGGCCGCTCCATGTTCGTTCTGCCACTAAACCTTGGACATCCAGGAATATGGTAATCCTTTCGGGCTTGACGGTAGCGATATTCGGCTTCTTGTGTAGACACATGGTAGAGACCACCTTTCCAAATCCCAGCCTGGATTACACGTGTTGCATCTGCTATCTGCTTGGCAACTACATCATGACTTATAACGTAACTACTACTGCTGGAAAAACTTATACAGGTTCTCATAGTTACCCCAACAGTCAAAGCTAACAATATTTACTCTCCCAATACTGCATCTTAGCTACTCGGTAAAAACGTTGAGGGTGTTTTGCAAACACTCATGGGCTTCTGCAATTAGGATGACATCATTAGAAAATTTCAGAGCACCTACGAACACTAATGGGACGAAATCAAACCCTATTACAGCTGGCAGCTTATCCGAGGATCTATTCCCACCAGCTTGAAGAATATTGGCGACAAAGGATCCCGATGGGGTACCCCATTAGTAATTACAACATCTGACATCTCACCTCGTTGTGCCTTCATGGTGTAGACAGGCACCATATCCAATTAAACGAGCTCTGAACGGTGCTCTGACACCATGAAAACAATTGGTCAGTGGGAAATAGCTAAGGGTGTTTTAGCAACATCCAGAACAGCAAGAAGGAGCTGCTGTTTCTAAACATGAGCCAGTAGAAAACTGCTGGATTCTCAATGTGCGATTCTCTGGCCAAAACGCTCTCTAAATTTCACCTATTACGCCAGAAATTTTGGGGCGAGTTGCCAGAACCTTTTGGAAGTGTTGAAAAACCCCTGAAAAAATGAAAATTGAACGGTAACCCCCAGGTCTATTTCTTTCTTTTGTTGGAATTTAAATTGTCAGGCGTACTTCTTTCGGGGGTCCTCCTGATAAAAGGAACAGCTTGATTCTTTGGGGCTTCACTTCAGAATAAGGCAGAAACACCATCAGGTCCAAGAGGAGTGTAGTTTTTGGCGCACAACTTAGGTGCCTCATCACATGTCACCAATGTGTACGTGATGCATCAAAATCCTTGGAAGTTGGGATTACTACCAGCTTACCTGCTATTTCACACTTAAGACTAGGTCTAATAAACAAAAACCATTGATCTAGTTGAGGGACTATGTAATACAGAAGTAATGAACAAATGTCATTAATGAATGATGTTGAAAGGACTACCTTATACCGTTTCCTCCGATGAAAGTGTTGTCTTCGTCCTTATGAAGTGGAATGCCACTATAAGAAGTTTTTAAGGAGGAGCCATAGGCGGGAATTAGTCTAAAAACTACTATTAAGTGTACTGGGAATAGTAATACTTAGGACCACTTACTCGATTCAGCAAGCTCGTGGGCTTTCAGGATAACACGCTGGGCAAGGAAGCAATCTTGAGAGGTGTTTAACCAGTCGATCTAACTAGGCTCTTGATAGAATTTCCTTCTCGGAAATTCAGAGTCTCCTTCCCTCCGCCTTGTTTAAACTTTGCGCCCCAACTCTCATTCACGAACAAATTAGAACGGATCAAATAATTAAACGACTCGACGTTAAGTAAACTCTTGCTTGGGCATCAGTGATGATCATTTTTAATGGAGTTTCATAGCCGGTCGAAAGCGTGAGTATTGAAGTAGGTAGATAAAGTTTTTAAGGTAGCTATACCTACGTATTCTTAGAAATGGTATGAAAAAAGTTCAGTAAAATTAAAATATGTATGTAGGAATTGTAGTGGTACCATTAGTTTCAATTGCAGTATGATTACGATAGTATTAATAAAAAAATTCTACAACTATTATAGCAATCAACCCACTACCCGTTTAAGCCTGAGAAAGGCATTCTACGATGATTACCGGTAATCAACCCAAAATTTGGTCTCAATTGTTCACGATTTACTTAAGGAAATTTCACTTAGTTTTAAAATACACCACGCGCTTACTGAGGTCCCTAAATCGACCATAACCAATATCTATGGAAAAGTATCTACAGTTCAAATTATTTTGGGGAGGAAAGACTCAAAAACTATTTCAAAAATCTAAATTTACCTCGTCAAAAATAATTTTCTGCCAATGTCAGGAGTTAAACTGTAGCTACAGTTACTATCAGTAGACATACAACAAACCTGAGAATCACTTTGGCTAATAGGCTGACGTACTCAAAGCAACTAACACCACATAAGCAAGAAAATCACACTCTTCAAACCACTACTCGTATTTTGCAATTATACAAAGGAAAACGGAAAACTGTTAATTCCAATCCATGCGTTTATAATTTATTGAATTATGCGTGATTGTTCATGTCATTGTGAGGAATGTGGTGTCACTTTTGGGTTCTTCAATTGCGAATATTTGCTACGGTTTGTATTTCTACGGATCTGAAACCTGTCCTAGATGATAATTCGTCTAAAATTACTGCAAAACGACACCGCATTGGAATAGGTCAGTAAAAACGCCGATAACTTCGTTTTTAGCCAGTTTTTGGTCCGTAGAATCTATGCACGTGACGCGATCCGCCTGGCTATAGGTTAAGACCAAGCAAAATCCAAGTGGAGTGTACGTGTGAAATAACGGAGTTTTAACATAAATGCGAAGATCTATTATGGCCCGAATGACGTAAGGCCATTGCACATTTTGAATCTACGCATATTGCAAAGTAAAATGACGAAGATTGAGGAGAAAGTGACGTTTCTATTGAAAATAATAAACCAAAAAGTAGGTAACACTATAAGCTGAAAATGGAGTAGAATGCTGCCAACGACCCCTTCGTCAGTCCGTTCCCAAAATCAGATTTTTCAAAGTTATTATGAGAAAACCATTGTTTACCATAAAACCCCTTGCCTTAACATAAAAACAACTATTCAACTTTTAACCACATTTTTGGAATTAGCGTTAAATTTTCTATAGGCCTAGTAAACATCAACGATATAAAAACGAGCAATACAGTTGAAACATTGAAAAACAAAAAAAAAGGTTCTAAAAATACACGTAAACTCTGTTTTTATTTTTTTTTTTAAAAACTTGTGGTGAAGGTTCAGGAAAAGCTGAAAATTGTATCGGTTTCCTAATGGTATGGTCTGCATTGCGATTCTCTATGTATTTCATGGAGAAATTCAAGTTTGAACTCGAAAAAATTGTTGTCGAATATAAAAATACGGTGCATTGTCGTGATTGCTCAAGAGAACCAAGGGCCGACAAAGGTGTTATAAATATCGTTCTTGTTAATGAATAAGATCTCACGGGTGACGGATGTAGGCGTCAACATCCGCCCTCACCACCGAATTCGTCTACTGTATTTTTCATTTTTACATTGTTTCATTTTCACCTCGTTCTTTACCGCTACTTTCATCTTACTTGCTAGCTTTAAAGGAAGCTAAATTCTGTTTACAATTTTACAAACATATCTACTAGCCTGTTCATACATTCGTTTGGTGATATTCATTATTATCTCCATGAAAGTCAAAACTACCTCGTACTTACAACGAGGATTTTATTTTGGACTCAAGTACTTTAAACCAGTGGTTCTCTGTGAAAATGCGATTTAGTTGTTACTCCAAAACAATCCCGTCCTGTTATTATTGTTGACAATATGGTTTGTTTACATATTGACAGCAATATGTTTAATTGTTCAGAAATTACATTCTTGTGTTGTCTCTTGACCTGCGTACTCTGTACTAAAAATATTTCTTTCTAATAGGTTATGAGTTCCGCGCGTATTGTCAAAATTTCTGTTGGTTAGAGTAAAAATCGTGATACAAGTGAAGTGAAGTTTCTTGAGAAGAAGATTTAAGAAGTTCAACCATGAACATTCAGAAATTTGGATTTGATAGTTTGAATAGAGACAATTATGACACGTGGGTTGTGTTGATGGAAGCTTTGCTGGAAAAAAGTTATGGGATCAGCTATGTCAATGGAACAATACCTCGACCATTAGTAGGCGAAGGTGCTGGAGATGCGGAAAGATCAGAAGAAATACACCCAAGACATCTTGAAGCGTTTCGGAATGGAAAACTCAAAACCTGTAGCAACACCTATTGAAGCTGGACTGAAGCTGAAGAAGCTGGAACAACCAAATACTGTTGAAATGTCCAGATATCCATATCAACGATTAATTGGATCATTGATGTATTTGGCTGTATCCACCCGTCCTGACATAACATAACTCGTACGCCGTGAACTCGCTCAGCCAGTTCAACAACAACTACACACATGAACACTTGCAGCAAAACTTTCTGCGATAGGTACCTAAAGGGCATCCAAACCATGGAATTTTGTTCCAGAAAACGGGGAAACCTTTGGACAGATGCAGATTGAGCGAGTTGTGCTGAAGACAGGCAATCTTATACAGGATACTGTTACAAACTCGGAGGAGCGGCTATATCCTGGGAAGCCAGAAAGCAGAGGACGATAGCTCTCTCGAGCGTTGAAGCCGAGCATCTTGCGGTAGGAGAAGCAACCAAGGAGGCACTGTACATACGACAATTTCTCAGAGAGTTACACGTTCTAAATTCTAACACGGCAACCACAATATATATATTATCAATGATAATCAGGGCGCACAGCAGTTGGCCGAAATCATTCCAGGACTAAACATCACATCAGACATCGAAAATTTGTTTCAAAAGTCAGTGGAATTGAATGAACATCAAATGACTTTTGTAAACACATCGACATCAGACATCGAAAATATGTTTCGGAAAAGTCAGTGGAATTGAAATATTTACAAACATCTGAAATGCCGGCCGACATGTTTACAAAACCGCTACCAAGATCCAAGTTGCAACAATTTACATGGGAACTCGGAACTATGGAGTTGAAGAACCAATTCGAGGGGAAGTGTGAAAATGCTGCGTACTCAGTGCTAAAATAATCCTTTCTAATATTCTCAGACTGTGGGGCGCGGCCCCGAAGGGGGCGCGCGATGTGTTAGGAAATAAATTTTCTCACTAACAATTAGTTTCATCATTTTCCAACTGACGACATGCCAATGATATGGTTTGAATATTTCCTGACGTCGGTGTTAACGCCAGACGTGGTCGACGGCAATGAAACCGCTGACACATTTTCAGCATTGTTTAAAAGCTGCGCGGTTCCATATTCCTCCACGTCTTGAGAAACTTTGTTCTCAAGAGCAAGCTCATCCTTCTCACAGAGCTTTTTAATCTAAATTTTTATAGCCTTTGTAATCCTTGTTAGCTGACTTGTAAATAATATTCATTTCAGAGTTTGCCAGTAGCCTAAATAAAAATGTGAAGAAGATTAAAAAAACATTGTTCCGTTACAGTACGTCATGTTATTGTTTGTTTCTACTGCGTAAAATCCTTTTAAATTGTGTTTGGTAAACACAATAAGAGAAAAATATAAAATATAACTATTTTATTAAAAACAATAGGCCTGATACTATGTTTCCTAGTGAAGGGGGGAACCGAGGGAAAAGTCTGAGAACCACTGCTTTAAACCATCCATATGAATCGAATAACTACAATGGCAAACACAAGAAAATGGAAAATCCCTTTGTAAATTTTCTGGTACGTACCTCTCGAGAATTTATAGTTGCCTACAGTTTTCCGAATTCATACTTATCGTGAAATCGATGACAAATTTCAAAGCTGATCATGCCGTTAGAAAGAATGATTAGAAGAATTTTTTCCTTGAAGTTAACATCATCCAGCTCGGGTTTCGGAAATGTAGTTAAATTACAACATTTTTTTTTCAGAAACGTGATTTTTTGTCTTCAATTTTTATTGTTTGAACTGTAATTGCAATCTTCAGAAGTTCATTTAAGGCCATGAATGCCCACTAGTAAAAAGCAATTTAACGCTGAATCCGGAAAATTCCCGAGTATTTAATGTAATGAAAATTTGTTTTAAAGCGAAGGAGAATGATTTTGATGGCAAAAATTCATGGTTTTCTCAAAACGTCATGGTTTTTTCAAAAAACCTTGTAAAAACGTGAGAACGGTTTGAGATATAAAGGTTAGCGGCATTGTACATCGTTTTCAATACTGTTTAGCACGTTTTTTCCTTTTGTTGAATTGAAATATTCAACTGTTGATTCAGAACTTTTGGCCTGGGGAAAAGATTCGAAAGTCCGGGCTCTTTCCTTCAGCGGAAAAAGACACTGAAAAACAAGTGGCAAACTGAGTTTTTCACGATGAGCCGATTTTGGGTGAAAAACGTCGATTTTAAACGTAAAAATCTCATTTTTCCGCATTCAAACATGAAATGCGTGTAACTTCTTGCGTGAAGTATTTGTTGATTATACAGTTGGAAAGTTAAGATTCTCGCGCATATTCTAAAAGTACATGCTAAATGTAAAGTGTGGAATTTTAATGGATTCAATTTTAGAAAATTTGACAAGATCCACTTTTCAGATTGATTTTTCAGCAATTGAACCCATAAACCATACAAAAACCAGTATGATACATAATGGAGATGGGGAATTTGTGTTTGTTTTAAGTCAATTTAATTTTTTTAAACAAGGAACCTGTTTTAACATTGAACTGACTACCCTAAAGTTTCGTGGAAAGAAATCTTGTTAAGAAAGCTCTTACCACGTTGCTGGGGAGATTATAACTTCCTTATTTTCCACCCCAAGAGAATCATGCAGCACTCGTTGGATGACTCAGTATATTTTTTAATTACACAACTTTTCAGGATATTTTTCTTTGTTTAACGTACCTGAAATTAGTGGTTACTTGTATCATCACATACAATAAATAAATTATTGTGTTATAATCAGTTGCTACCTTGGTAGTCTGATGCGATGGTTCTGAACCACGGCACACCACATTTATTGACATCGGCGACTTCTTGGTAGGCATCATTCTGACATATCTACAGAATTCTTCTAATAAATATCACCAATTAAAATTAAGACTAAGAAATTTTAAGTATACATTTAATGTCTTTTGCATTTTGGAAGTTTTCGTAAAGCTTTTTACACGGATTTGCGGAGACACGCCAACATGCACATAGACAGACTGACACCAAATAAAAGTTGTTCAGAAAGGTCTACACCGTAAATTGCTGGTGGAAATTTGGATGATGAAGAAAACAAAATTGTATTCTCCCGAGGGTGAGAGCAATGCTTCCGCTAAGTGTTGGATATTATGGTTGTTGGTTGTGGTGTGACCACTTTCATTTATGACATCAGATTGGAGCGTATAATAGGTTTATTTTCTTTTGGAAACGCAAGAGAATGATCTTACAAGAAACTTCTCGACTGTTCCTTTCTGGATTTTAAATGATGATTCTATACAAAAGGATATAATTACTCCAACAATAACATGAGAGTGTTGATCATGATGATGTTGGTTGGATACGTATAATTAAATACGATATAGTGACAGGACTGAAGAAGTCCCCGTAGCGGGACGAAACGTGTCCAAAAGAAAATAAACCTATTATACGCTCCAATCTGATGTCATAAGTGTAGGATATTTGGAAACAAAAATAAATTATTAAGTTGGATAGTTAACCCAATAACCGTGTAATGATAATTCAATAATTACTAAGTTTATTATTACAACCTTAGGTTTTTATAGCAATTAAGTTTATTAATCATGCAATACACATTTAATTAATAAACAATAAACGCAATTGAGATAACCTAATTTACTGTAGGTAACCTAAACAATGGATACATGTTTCACGAAGACGCTCTGATTGTTTACTTCAACACAACTAGTATTCACTCACATCAAGCTTAACGAAAGGCGTTCATCAATTAATTTATCAACTCTCCGTTTTGGATCTGTCTTCAAACTTCTATCCAACTTGCCAAGACCTTATTTTCAATTATGATCAACATTATTAAAAATCAATCATTTCATAGAAACCATTTGTCATAAATCTCGTGCTGATGCGATAAAATACATACCTCCAACATTTCACCGAGCCAAAGTAAAACCCAATTTGATACTCCCACATAATGTGTTATCAACGTTTCATCGCAGTAATTTTGAAAACAAATTGGAAACCTTAATGTTCAAACTAAACTGACTTTTTTGAAATTACTAACCATTTAACATTTTTTCTAGGTGGTCGGAGACTACAATGATACTCTGCTGGGAAATATCCTATCAGAAGATGAAGGGACTCTTACTACATTGTCTCTACTCTTGATTGGTAAGTACACTCAGACAGATATCCCATAGCGTTCGACCGATATGATGAATATCAAGCATAATTATTTGCATCATAGTATGGAGTTAATAAGAAGTTCTTATTAACCCGGGTTGCCATACAAAAGATCATGGAGAAAAACCTAGGATCAAAAACCATGAGGGCTGTATTTGTGTTTTGAAACCTCTTTCATGTTCTTTTCCAGCCCCGATCTTGGTTTGTTTTTGAAGTATTCGGACCACTGAAAGGAGAAATACCGTTGAATTTCACACAAAAAACTCTATCTACACCGGATAATTTTCCACAAACGAACAAATTAGACATTTTTAATGAGGGCGTGGATTTTTCAACCCCCGCCTAGTTAATTATTCCTCACATAATGATTTCAACTATTTTGACAATGCCCAACAAGTTTGATTGATCTGTACAATATAAATTTTTCAATAATGGATCATGCAACACATGTATGAAAAACTCATTTTATCCACTTCATAGAAAAGCACACTGAACTTTAAATTTAAAAAACCTTATTACAAGGGAGAATACATTTCCTACTCTTGAACTGGGCCTTTTCAAGGGGCGTACATTGAACTGCTTGCTCTATATAGAGCCAACCTATAGGAGTAATAGAAGAAATATTCAATAAAATATCTACGATATAGCACACTGTAAATTTTAAAAGTAGAAACAGATGATTGAGATCAGAAACTCTGAGCACGGCCCTTGTGTTGGAGACACTTGGAAAAAACGGCTTCAACTGCCTGGACTTGGAATCAACCAATGTTCTCTCCGCAAAAATTATGTTTTGTGTTTATACAACATCGAAAGAGTTACCTCACTACTCCATTTCTCCTCCTTCACCTCTCCTTGCAAAAAAATAAGGATTTTTTTTTAAATAACTTGATGAGGAGAGGTCAAAAAATGGAAGCCGAAATGGGAACGTCATCATATAGAGACGTGACTGCAATTAATGCAGACTGTCTTGTTAATGAATGCAGTTTGGAGTAACTGGAAAAGAAGAGCAATTAACAACAGACAAGCGAGAATGCCTTCCAGCTAATGGGAACAACTAATATCATGCAACACATTGACTGTCTTGTTAATGCATGCAGGACTTTGGAGTTACTTCGCGGAAAAAGAAAATCAAAAATTATGTTTTGCGTTTATAATTAAAGAGTTACCTAACTCCATAACAATTCAGACCTTGCAAAAAAATAAGGATTTTTTTTTAAATAACTTGATGAGGAGAGGTCAAAAAATGGAAGCCGAAATTGGAACGTCATCACGTAGAGACGTGACTGCAATTAATGCTTCCGATGCTAATGGGACAGGCAAATCAATTAATTCCTTCCGACTAATGGGAACAACTCAATATTATTTCGGTTATCTAAATGTTGACAATTGGTCTCGGTAATAATACATAAAGAAATGATATAATATCCCACAAATACAGACATATTGTGACAATGGGGTGGATTTTAATGTGTCTACAAGGCCGCAGAGTTGGTAGCAATCTTTAGCGGTGGCTTATCAAAACGCAAATGCTCAATCGCACAAAATGTTAGTAGGAGGGTGCTACGGCCCGATGTAAATTTTTGTTCACCTCATTGACCGCAGCGAATGTTATACATTAGGGTCCGATTATTACTATTGTCTAGTGATGGTTAGGGATGAGTGGAGGCCGTTCAGACTTAAAGTCTTTGGTAGATATTAATGGCAAGTTTTGGTTTATTATTCAGTAATAAACCAATGTAATCGCTCTTGAAAAAAAAAATCTAACCCCCCCCCCCCCCCCTGAAAATTTCATGGTTTACGTTTCAAAGTGTGTAGAATCCGAATCTGCAATAAAAATTTTCCGTCCGTCGATTCCTCCCAAACGGCTGAAGCAAAAAAGTTGAAATTTCCAGGAAAAATCCATGTTGGTCCGCCGACGCCCCAGTTCTTGAGCCAGCTCTCTCAATTCTTGCCCTTTAAGGGTTGTCAAAGTTTTGTAAAATATCTAAAAACCTCAAAAAAAAAATCAAGGCGGCCTAAATTTGTACTCTTTTTGAAGAACATACCACGAGGAATCGAATGAGCCTTTCCCCAGGTCCGTAGGTCAAACCATTCTCGATCTATGGCCCGATTCATGGTGCCAACATTCGCGTTATTTAGGTTTATTATTGTTTTTGTGTTGATATCAATAACCTAGTGACGTAGTGATGTAGTAATGTGGATACTGGAGTGAACTCCTAAGAGGCTTTGTAGCCGATACGCGGGTTGAAACATTCTGATAACCATTAAAAATAAATAAATAAATAAATAAACGCTGCAAATTCTTTCACTTTGGTTTATTATTAAATTGGCTAGCGTTCATGATTTGAATTTATACTAAGCTTTGGAGTGTGCGTGTTTCACAGGTGATAGAGCGATTATTGAATTTCAGGAGGCACACAAATATGATCAACTGATCAATCCAAATAGGTATTTTGGTCGAGAACAGATTTACGTGCTCTATGCATATCCCCTGAAATTCAATAATCGCTCTATCACCTGTGAAACACGCACACTCCAAAGCTTAGTATAAATTCAAATCATGAACGCAAGCCAATTGAATAATAAACCCCAGTGAAAGAATTTGCAGCGTTTTTGAAATGTTGTTATCACAAAAAAGGGCGAAATTCCATCACAGCTTTGACTAAATCGTCAAAAAAGAATTAATTCGTATATTATTACAAACATTGTTTATATTGGATTCAGTTTCTCGCCTTATTCGTTATAATTGCTTCAAACCTTTCAAATGAAACTTTTAAAACTATCCCCTTCTATTTATAAAGTGGTTACAAATAAAACCGTGGTACCTGCTGTCATTAATGCCATTGTTAAACCATGATTGGACCACGGCCCCAACTGCAATGGGAAGAGCAGAGCAGGTGGCCGGGAAGTTTACTGCTTATCTGCCCCATCCTCCCACCGTAACCTTAATAGGGTATCTGGCGCAGCACATTAGAGGCCATTTGAATACCCTCGGCTTTGTGTATTAGTTATAGCAGCTACCAAGTTTGATTGTTGGATCAATGTTCAGTTCGATCGGTGCTCGGCTACCTTCCTTCATGCACAAATCATGGCTCGTGAAGCCATATTGGACATCGATTCCTTTTGTTTACAGTTCTTGACTATGCTAATATCCACTAATGGCAAAACTGCCAGGTATTTCATGGATACCTTTGTATTTGATGTCGTCAATTCCTGAAATATCTTCACTCGCGTTAAGAAACCCTTGCAAAGCTAATGTGTAAGCATACAAAACGCTGCAAATATGTACACTAATATAATGCAGTTTTATCTTACATACTATTCAATAAGCCATTCTAACGAAAATATAACTGTATTAAGCACTGCTCTCTCCCTCCAAGCGTCTCTTGATGTAAAGAATCTTTCTAGGTATAAAATCAGTTTATATCTGACCTATGCATTTTATACGTGGTCTCCAATACATTATTCAGTCTATTATTTAATCTATTACAACTCAGTCACCAAAGGCTATGTTTCATGGACTTTTTTTCAGTAGTTTCGGATAAATCAAGTAAATTGATGTGAATTCTTTCTGGTGAATTTATCCGCTTTTCCTTTAAGAACTTTCAACAATGCATGAATATTTCCCAATTACCAATCTCCTAGCTCTACGTATTTAGGTTTATTGGTCTCAATAATGACATTTATAATCAACCAAGAAAAAAAAATTCACCGGCACCAAAATTTTTTGTTTTAAGTTTCAAAATGTTTAGAATCCGAAAACCGAATTTATACGCGATCCGCTGTCAGAAGCTTTTCTGCAAAACTACTGAACCATAGTTGATGAAACTAAAGTCAAAAATCAAATTTGGGTCTAGTAAGGACTGAATTCTCGGCATTGATCTCAGTCAATCCGAAAAGTGAAATCAACGGGCTGAAGGTTCAAAAATCCAAGATAGAAAACGTTCGAACTACTGCTAATGTTCATTATTGATAGAGGTCCCTTCTATGTATCGAATGAGCATAACTGAGCGATATTGTGTTCATCCGTTCGTTATCCCCTCTTCACTTCAAAAGTTAATTTTAAAATCGGGTCTTCCAATTCATATGGTATATAATTGCAAACAAGTAAAGCGTAAAAGTAAAGTAAAGTAAAGTAAACAAGGAATTTCACCTTGGATTTTTGTCCGACTACCCGGAGGTGTCGCGGACGTCGCCAGCCGTCCTCCAGAGAGGATCGGAACTAGGTCTGACGATTTCGCTCGTGGCTCCCCATTGCCTCACGCCCCTGGGTTGGGAGCGTTTTGGATTCACGTGATATCGAGATCAGAGGTGAACTGTCTAACGACAGGACAGGTATACAACACTTGATTGGAATTTGGCCCTAATCATTGGTGCCAGCCGGATTCGAACCGGGGCAATCAGTACTCCCACTGAAAGTAAACAGCCAGAGGACTGACGCCCCAGCTCGCTCGGACAACCTGTCCCCTAAGTAAAGCGTAGCTAGGTGTATTATTTTATCTCGTTAAATGTCAATCTATTATGCGATTTCTACGTCTTGTCCAAATACATCATATAAAACTGTTGTAGGTATTTTGATATTAGCTTCGTTTCGTAAGTTGAAACTAGTAAAGGTTGATCATCACGGAGTCATGTTCAAGACAAAGTCATCCAGTTCTCGCAAGGTGTAGAGATACAATGTTTAGCTGAAGACTCCTTGTGGCCCATTTCGTTCCTAATCAATTCACAGTGCTGAAGTGTTAGTGGGGCTCATTTTATGGCGCCTAGAATACTGCTTACAACATTAGTTTGGATAATTTGGATAGGATACCTACTACTTACGCCGTTGAGGAAGTTTGTGACCGCTTCCTGTACCTCTTCGTCCGATCTGAAGCGTTGTCCACCCAAGTGTTGTTTCAATCTGGGAAACAAGTGATAGTCGCTTGGAGCAATATCAGGGCTGTAGAGGGCTTGTTGAACCAGATTCCAGCCGAATTTCTCGATTGAGGCACGGGTCTTCCAGGAAAGCCGACCATTTTGAATGGCTCTTTTGTGTTTTCAACGTTTTGCAGTATCTGTCCGAATTTATCATTGTCCCTGTACGCATAAATTCGGTAAGCAAGACACCCTTCCGGTCCCAGACCACCGTAGCCATCACTTTTCCTGTGGAGAGCGTTTTCTTGAATTTCTTCGGTGGCGGCGATTCGGGATGTTTCCATTGTCGTGATTGCATTTTCGTTTCCTGGGTAGCGTAGTGGCACCACGTTAAAACAACACTTAGGTGGACAACGCTTCAGATCGGACGAAGAGGTTCAGGAAGCGGTCACAAATTTCCTCAACGGCCTGGCGGCGGAGTTCTTCGAAGAGGGTTTTCAAAAGTCGATAACTCGCCAGCAAAAATGTGTAGAAAAATCTGGCAACTATATAGAAAAATAGTTTAAAGTACAAGCTTTCAGATGGTGTACTTCTCGATTAAGTATAATAAAAAATTCCTTACACCTGAAAAAAATGTGGGAACCTTATTTTTTACTTGACCCTCGTACAATAATAATTTGGATAATGGTAGATTATAATCAACCATAGACTACTAACATTATCGCTTTGCTTTGTTATCAGTTTGCTTTGTCAAAGTCCTCTTTACTAAGGGTTCTATGGAAATTCATAATCAATCATGATTTCTTTCATATGGCTAAACATTATAAAATGTTACGATATATTCTGTTTTCGAGCCTATTATGTGATTTTTTTTGCTTAACTTTGCTACAGCTATTGGAAGGCTTCTTTCATACCATTTTCCAAATACAAGGGAGTAAACCTCAAACAAGTAACGGTTGGAGAATATGATGAAACACCGCATTCCATTCAAGGTGGCAGGAGTTGTCAGTCCCACTAAATCACTACTGATTACATCCAGTATCTGGTAGAGTTTCCATCAAGAGAGATGTGGTGACTGATTGGGTTACCTTCAAAGAAAACTCCTCAATGAGATTTGCTAGGATAAACAAGCGTCCTTGTTGTTCATGTATAAGCTAACAGTGCTAAGTGCACACAATTAAAAATTCCGCTACTATTCTCTTATGCAACCTCTGCCATTTAGAAAGGAAAAAATCCTACTATGACATATCCCTCTCTCAGAGATATCCAGAATAATTATATCGATGCTCCCACATGGGGTGGAAAAATGTGGCTAGTCAGATCCTTCAAATCTCAAATAAATTTCGCCAATTTACACAGATAACTACCATAATGGCAACGTAACTCTTCATTATTTCACTTCGAATGGGGCCCCATCCAATAATGAAACCAGCTCCCCTTAAGCAAACCAAAATGACCCAATACATAATTAATCTATGGAGGAGATTTATCTGTAGAATGTGGAATGTGTTTTAAAATAACGGTGTTGGATTAAGTAAGAGAATGGTTTGACTTCATTTATACAGACATTGTTGGATTTTTCAGAGGAGTAGGACTGGCCACAAATGATTTTGTCCTAAATTTAACAGATATGAAGTCTCTGGAATAGGGAAATTTGCGTAGGATCAACATGCATAATATTATACAAGTACTGAAAAATATTATGGCAATGTGGTGAGAATACTTGAAGCACCTTCTTCCATGTTGTGGGGGGAATTAATACCCAGCATCCAATTCATTGATGAAATACAAAATATGTGATCAAATTCATGGACCGAACCCAAGAATAGGAAGTACATACAAAAATATTGAAATTCCACAAATTGAAGGGAATTTGAGAGGAAGGTGAACCACAAAAGAACAAGGAAACCATTTCTAAGATTGAAATGAAAATGACTAACTTCTTGAAGCACTAGTAGTACATTGGGGTGGACATGCGATCCGAACCCACTCTCTTTCAGTCTTCCCAAACCATCCAACCAAGGATGTTTATTTATCTGTACCTAAAAATCGCTGGAGGAATATATAATTGGTAGCCATGTTTCTATTTAATAAAAAAAGCTGGACAGTGGACCTCGATGGTTCTACAGAAAGATAATTTAAATGATTAATTTTACATATTTATGTACCGAAGATGAAAAATTGCCTATGCAACGTACAAATATGGGATTCTAGCTCAGAGGAGGGGAGCTAGTAAATAGAGATGAAAGCTACGGATGGGGGGGGGGGGCTAACAAGGGTTTACGTGAGGGCATTCTGTGTTCATAAACTGTGCTAACTAAGCCTAACCAACTCCCTGGAAAAATCTGTAGGTTCAACCAGAGCACCAGAGAGGCTAGTGCTTACCAAGGTGGCATTTACACGAATGACCCCCTCGGGCAGACGGAAAAGTGGTGATGCTGGGATAACAAACGGCGGAAGGAGCCCACCCGAAGGTTAGTTGAAGGAGTGTTGAGCGGGGGGGGGGAGGACTGTCGGGTCGGTCGCTAAGAACCGGATTGTACTCCTGTTAATCATTTAAATGATAATAATTTATAAACGTGTCACAATGTATCATGACAGGTGTCTAAATGGAATTATGATAAATTATGGTAAATGGCAATGAATCAACACGATAACCAAAGTAAATTATGTTCATTTATTCTGTGCAGGTGTGTTTCTGTCACTGCTCATCTTCCTGTCAATAGCAGGGAACATCCTCGTCTGCATAGCTATTTACACGGACCGAGGACTGAGAAAAATCGGAAACCTCTTCCTAGCATCGCTCGCTATAGCTGACTTATTTGTGGCTGCCCTCGTTATGACGTTCGCCGTTGTCAACGATCTGCTGGGGTATTGGATGTTCGGACCTCAGTTTTGCGACACCTGGGTTGCCTTCGACGTTATGTGCTCCACCGCCAGTATTCTCAACCTATGTGCTATATCGTTAGACAGATATATTCACATCAAGGACCCCCTGAGGTAGGAACCCAATGAACACTTAAACGACATTTTAATTTACGAAAGTGTAGTTCGAAATGTTCGCAATGAAATGCTCAAGCACACACTGAACTCTTGGACAGTTTGGATATGTATTTTCTTTTTTCCATAACATACACTAGTATTTACACCACCAATTTTCAAGATTTAGTGATCATAATGATTAATATATTACTACTCTTGGTCAGCTGGACAGGAATTGAATTGACATCAGACAAATTGAATCTCATTTCAAGGGTGAACATTTTGAAAACGTGTGTAAATTCTAATATTTTATATCTTTTTTTTTTCATTCTCCCTTTTTGACTTTTGAAATAATTTCGTGCGTTTATTTACTGTTTGGATTCCTGAGTAATAAACAGCGATTAATTTTCTATTCCTATGAGACATATGTTGGTTTATAAATTTCAATAATGAACCTTTGTAATCGACCACGAAAGAAAAATGTTTAACCCCCTCAACTCAAAAGAAAGATTGTTGGTTTACGTTTCAAAATGAGTTGATTTCAAAAATCAAATTTAAAAAAAATCCATCTGTTTTTTTACGAAACTACTGGACCACCAAAGTGTAAGAAATTTGGCTCAAAAATCCAACATCAGTCCGGAATGAGCTAGGAATCACTGAATCTTCATCAATCAACCCTAGGGGATTACACAGGGTGTCCAGCGTATGATCCAAAAAACTTTGATAATCAGTAACAAATGTGTTCGGTTCACCGTCCCCATACAAAAATTAACAATGCCCAATAAGGTTTCTTATGAAATTATGAACCAATAGGATGATGAATATTTCGAAAAATACTTGATTCAACAGTGATGCTCTCAAACAATAACATCCATACTCCTCATCCCATTCTCTCATTTATCTAATTTTGTTGAGTTTCCCGAGGTGGTTCACTTTTAGGTGGATCGGAAAATGGACCACTCCGTTGGTCACCACGCAGTCCTGTCCTCACACCCTTGGAGTTCTACTTCTGGGGAAACTTGAAAACCAAGATGTACGAGGTCAGAATTAGTCGGGGGACCAATTAGTGGACCGAATCCTGGAGTGTTGTGAATCAAAATTTGATTTCGTGGGGTTCCGGGTAAAAGTGACCAAGTAACATTTTTTTCAAAATGAGCTTTTTTTGTTATTCCGGTACTAAGGAACGTTGTCTACTGTGTGTTGTTGCTAAGAACGTTATCTTCAAACTGATGTGCAAGAAATACTTGAAAATAAATTTTACCTGCCTGACCCAAAGAGTTTTGTGTGACCAAATGGCATTCGAACTCAACCACAAAACACGAGATGGATTACAAATGTACTCTCGCTGGTGCATGTAAATGTTATCAATTGCCATTTGATCACTTTTACTGTGTAAGACTTGTAAGATTGCATAGTGGGCAGGTGAAAATGACCAATTACAGTGATAGGTAATGGATAACCTTTTCTAACAGAAATAGGTATATCATTGTTATTAGATGCTTGGCAACACGATAAATTAAATAAAAAACTATTCAATCCCTCAATTTCATGTAACTATGCGACTGATTTTCGAAGAATTGAATTGACCAAATGAGTAAAGCTTGAAACTCCAGGCAGGTAAAAATGATCAAATAGAGTTTTCCGAATAAACAGCTCTTATTTAATCTGAAGTGAATTTTGAAGCACGATATCATAGGCGGGCACTAGCTAACTACCTACAGGATAAAGAAAAATCGAAACATAGTCGGATGAGACATCACACAACCAGTGTTCGTAAGAAGAAAATAGGTGAAACTTCAGATCGCTCCCCTGTAAAATTTTGCTAATGTTACTTGGTCAATTTTACTCGGAACCCCACGAAATATTTCATTGTCTAGGAGCTGCAATAACAAATCCGTAACAAGTCCACTAATCAATAACGCCTTCAAACCGGTGGCGTTTTTTAGCAGCCACCAATAATCACCGCCAGAACCACCGTGACCTTCATTGTGCGGTCGACTCCATTCGCAGAAGAGCGGCATCACTGTTGAAGCAATTATTTTTCGAAATATTCATCATCCGATTGGTTCATCATTTCATAAGAATCCTCATGGGGCATATCTCATTATTGGGCATTGTTCATTTTTGTATGGGGATGGTGAAACGCACACATTTGTTACCGATTCTCAAAGTTGGAGTTCATCCACTCTGTGACTGTACGACCTCATGAGCTGGGCACCCGTCCATTTGGAACCATAAACCCCTCCTCTGTTCCAGGGGCATAATATGCTTACATATTATGTTCCAGATAACAAATATTTCATTGTCCAGGAGCTGCAATAACAAATCCATTACAAGTCCATAAATCAAAAACACCTCCGAACGGTGGAATTTGGGAATTTTGATATCAGCCACTAATACTTACCATGCGGGGATCTGATCCGCCAGATCCCCCGTGACCTTCATTGTACGATTGACTCCATTCGCAGACAAGCGACCCTCTGAAATCGCGAACAATTCGAGCGAATTAAAAAAACCCAAATGCGCTTGAAAACACACGTTTTTTTGGATAAAATCTCAATTTTCTCAAAAAAGTTCCCTCTAAAAAATAAAATCTAATTATACCTACCATTGGAAAGCCGACGCTTTTGCTCACTTTTTAGACTTACAGGCTCAAATGTATCATCAAAATTAAGGGGGACTAATAAGTCAATAAAAAAGTGTTTTTTTTTTTTTTTTTAAAATTTGACAAAATATACATTTCAGGCTCATTTTTTACCCATTACTTATCTTTAAAAAATTACTGTTACGGAGCGAAACAATGGGAAATTCAATGCTCTTTCCAACGGCATCCATAGATTTGCAAATACTTTGAAAACGCCGGAGTTACGGCCGTTTTAGTGGCGTCTGGTCGAAAACACGAAAAAAAAAATTAAAAGTGAAATAAATCTATAAAAATAACTCTAGGAGGCACTTTTTGTTGGAAACTAGTTGTAGAACACGTGTGAGAAGTTTTTAGGATCATACGCTGGACACCCTGTATACCAGGATTTATCTATCGGAAAAACGAAAATTTCAAAAAAATTTTGATGTAGGAGATTTTTTTTTATAAGGTCGAAATTAGTATACGGATCGAATGAGATCACTCAGGTAGGCTTGCCCGCTCCACGGGAACCAAGAGTTAGACCGTGTGGCTGCCGACCCTTCATGTGCTTTCTTCTTGAATGCAATTACAAGGTACGGAGGCGCTGGTGTCGAGTTTAGGAAATGTATCACTACGTTTAATATACTTAGATAAGTGATTTATATAGAAGGGATATGTGATACAGAAATAATAAATCTTGTAATAGCAATTTTTTTTTAAATTAAAATCTATTACCTAGGGCTTGTCTAAAACTTTTGGAATAAGTTACAATAATCGAATATCATCATTTACCATAATGACTTTTGTTTTTATTCCAAGTCATACTTTTGTATTCACGTCATAAATTACCTTTTTTTCGTATGAAAGTATTAATATATCATCAAGAGACATACCTGAAGCTTCGACTGTGAATCAGCCTGTTGCTACTGCGGAAGCAAGGGCATAAAGCAATCTTCCCCTTGCGGTGAGGGTTACGAACTCATTGTGCATGCAAGAACGCCATATCAAATTTCCTTTCTGATTAATACCGCTCTTTCTCTCTCTTTTTTTTCCTTTCTAATCGGTTTCCCTTTTTTCCGTTTTACATTTCAGCCCTCCTCACTGTCCTCTCTTTTTGGCGTCAATCAACTCAGTCAAGTAGATTTTTTTGCTACATTAAATAATTATCGTTTGTTTCTGACGGATATAATTAATCGTACAAGTTCAACTTATGCCTTTTTTTAACTCATTATGATCATATATTAATGTCTCTTTTTTTCACTAAAATTCAACAGAATACCCATTTATTCTTCACTCATATTCTTATGAAAGAACACCAAATTTTGAGCTTTTGCCTTCTGCTCTACCATTCAAAGGTTACCAGAAACTCGGTGCTTTTGTACAGCATGCCAAGAGTGAATGACTCCCCAGGTCTCACAGGTCAAACTCCTATACTATGGAGCCAACATTCGCGTCAAAGCCTTAACGCCGATTTCAGTCTGGATCCTACATCCACGACTGCGATCGTAAAATTTGATCAATGACGTACCAGTCTTTTCTCGTTATGATCAAATATTAATGGCGACTAAAATTCAAAATGAATACCCATTTGCAATGCTCATATGAAAAATTCATTATTTTCAGCTCTTGCACTTCTGCTTCCATTCACCGGTAAACCCGCTTTTCAGCATGCCAAGAGTGATTCACTGTCTAGCCACTAAAGCCTTAACGCCGATTTCAGTCATCCCACTTCCACGAGGGCTCTTGTCGAATCAACTTACGTAAATGGTTAAAGGAAAGAATGCCCAGCATTCATTAACCTACCTTTTACAATTGATTTGTCTAATCCTATTTTTACTTCACGTGTTGGAAAACTTAAATTTAGGTACCATCGCAGTACATAACCGTCTAGGTTATTTACTAAACCCAATCGAAATTCGAAATTCTAAATTTGGATTTTAACGTATGATAAACTTTAGATAAAAACTAACATAATGTATGTGAAAAATACAACCTAAGATTTTTCATTTTCGACGACGAACGTTTGCAATCGTCCAAGAAAAAGTAAGTTTCAAGATCCGTAGATTTCAAGAATCGAATTAAACCAAAAAACCGTCTGTCCGTTGTACACTATCCAAAGCTTTACTCCGAAATGACTGGAGCAAAGTTTACAAAATTTGGATAAAAATCCAACATCTATCCGGGATAAGCCAGAAATTTTGGTATCTTGATCAATCAACTGTAAGGGATTATAGTTTAGGACTAAATATCAAAAAATCTATATGTCAAGAACTTTTGTGTAAAGGGATTGTTTTTATTGTTGGTTCAAGGTAGAAATCAGGTCCCTGATTCGGATGAGATCACTCAGGTTGCTGTACAATTTCCCGTTCTCACTTTTTGAAAAGCCTTCGGGTGATGACAATTGGTCGTCAATGGTCAAATAGGCGGTCGTGCCGTAGCACCCCTCCAACGAGAGATCTGAGCTAGATCTCTTGGCTGGCGGCCACTCAACTACTTTCATCTTCAAAGCAGTTACAAAGTATGAAGAATCAAGATATTGAGTTTAAAAAAGGGCTATCTAATTTTGCAGCGTTTTTTTTTTTTTTTTTTTTTTTTTTCGAATTTCGTATCCCATTTACTTATTTTGGTAGGTGAAACCAGCATATGTTGGAGGGTTTCATTTTATTTTTCTGGGTCGATATAAAGGTTTATCAACGAAAATATTGAACCAACAGGGTGAAAAGTATTACATACAGGTCTATTATTTCTGTTCGTGAATCTTTTATCTTTATATTTACATCAGAAGTATTCTATGGTAACTTATCAAAACTCGGAGCTTGCCGTTTCCAAATCTCGTAATTGCATTCTTGATGCCATAAATATTTATATTTCAATATTTTACATTTTAGCCCGGTAGATTCATTAGGAACGAAATTAGCCGCTCGGGTCCTTTAGCTGAACTCCTAGAACAAAGACAAAAGCTGATACTTACAACGTACCTACAGTGGTGCAATGTCTTGTAGATGCGAAGCAGAAATGTAGAAAAATTTATAAAGTAAAACACCTACATACGCTCCACTCGTCTACAATTATGAAACACAAGTCCTGAAAAATATGATTTCAAAAAAATACAGTGGTTGTACTTTTATTTTGATACATTAACCTTACTCTCTACGTACTATTCTCTCACATACTTATATCAATATTATTGAGGCCTAGCTATTGAGCTATTGAGCTCTACGCGTTCCACGTTGTGTTTTTTTGGTTATTTATCATATTTAAGTGTTAAGTATTTAAGTATTATTATGTACCTACAAGAAAATTATCAAAAATTAAAAAAATGAACTACGGCGATTTCTAGTGTCCAAGCACGTTCACATTCACATTCGTGTACACAATATTTGTCTGTCATTTTCAATAACGAGCAGTAGTTCGTGTATTGTAGGTGTCGATATTTCATTCTCTTGGCCCCCTGTTGAATATATGCTCGGGCGTCCCGAAAAACTATAATGTCTAGTTTCTGTCCTAATCAACGTAGAGTACTGACGTTTGTTGGTGGTATGTTGATTTGAGAATGGAGATGATCTGAGGCATGTTAAACGCTACGGAATGACCATGGTTTCGAATGTTGAGCGTAGTGAGCTATGAGTTTTGATATTAGGTTCTGTTTCGTACAAAGGAACCACTAATTGTTGGTGTTCACAGATTTACATTCAAGACAAAGTCATGAAATTGTAATTTGACACCTGAAATCAGTTACCAGTTATGGAGATCAGTGATCAGCTGATCGTCCTTTTGGCTAATCTCGTTCACAATCGATCTAACAAGCAGAAATATATACGGGTGCTCTTTTATGGCATCTAGAGTGGATAAGAGAAAATACGAACGTGCAAGGTTCCGAGTTTAGATGATGCACCATTGAACACTTTTTAATTAGTTTTTGGCCCATTTAACAATTGTAACCGTTCCCCTATAAACTGGTACCTATCACGCTATATTTAGGTAATGACCATTCACTCCATTTAATAACTATCCACAGTTCAGAGATCTGCGTATAAGGGCTGTATGAGATTAGTAAGCCCATGTGTTAGAATTAGAAGCCAGACTTCTCTTTTCCATCAGTTCTTTGGATTGATTCAGATAAAAATTCGTTCGTGAATCGATTGACCATTCTGGGAGCTGTGCGGTAGCAGGTTCGTCAATAAACGAGTGATGCTAAAAGTCTATGCTAAAACCAGATGCAAGATGGGTGCTATACGCCTCATTGTACCCGGGTCATATCGCTGTCTGCAGTCGAGGTTTTCATAACCTATTTATGTATTTGCGAGCAAGTGAAGCGTCGATATTTCAAATAGTTACATTTCAGTAGTTTTATTCATGGATTTCCACGTAGTGCCGACAAATAGTGTGTTACACCGTTCAATGTGTTCCGACATCGGCTTTTGTTAGAGTCCAGTTGGATTTCCAAATCCCGAGTGTATCTAGAAAGCATTGTATCCGCTTGTATTGTCTAGTGTTTTTAGTCCAGTGATTCACGAAAAAGGATTATTGAATACAGAAATAATATAATAAAAATAATAATAATAATAATGAAATAATATAATTTAATAATCTGTAGCGTGTTTATTCGGTTCTCGGATTTCACTTATCTTGAATTGTAAAACAACAAATTTTGAGGGGGTTAAGTTTTTTCCTTTGTCGATCGTAAAGGCTCATTATTGAAATTATTGAAATAAAATTATGTTGGTCTGGATAACAGCTGGTCTGGAAATGTAATATATTTCCATATTATGCACATATGATTGGAATGAAATATGCATTGAGTACTCATAATAACTCTACATGGAACCAGTTTTATCAACTGAGCTCAAGTTTAAAACTAAATGTTTGAGTAATGTAGCACCCCAAACGAGCAAAGTTTTGTAAGTATTTGTCTTATTATAATGATGTTGAATTAGCCTGAAATAAATTGGCACTTTTAGATCTCAGTAATTATTGTCTAATAAATTTGTGGCAGAAAATAATTTATTATTCTGCTAAAAACATATTTTAGGAGTTGTTACTTCTCGAACGGTGTGGTTACTACAGACAGAATCTTGTTTGATATCCGTGTCGTTGACAGTTATGCTAAGACCATCCTAAATCCCCCCTGTGGGTGCAGCTCTCTCAGGATCTGAAGAACACAAGACGAGAAAGCACCTAACAGCATGTGAAGAGTGACAAGCCTCCTTTACCTAAATGCTCGGTTGATGTTTCTTCCTCGCCTTCTGGTGATATTCCACAAAGCATCAATGGAGAAAATAAGCGAGAGGTCCACAAAGGTAAGAACGGGACAGTTGAGAGCAATAACCCACGCATCATCTAAGAGCATCAGGGGCAACAAATTGGCGAAACAGTGACGAGCTCATAGGATTACTTAGCAGATAGAGCGGAATTACATACGCGGCGCAAGTTACGCCTCGAAATGTCACGAACAGAAAAATCTTTGAAGGAAAACCCCCTCATTGAAAACTAAGCACAATGTCACGGTGGTTTACAATGTTTACATCATCGCACATACATGATGTGAATAATGAATTGTGGCTCGACCAGTTCGGTTTTATCGTCGACGAGAACTTTCCAAAAGCCGATTGACACGAAACCAAATTATTTGAGAAATGCGTAGAATGGATTGTTCAACAATTTATAAAGTCAGGACCCAATCCATCGCTTTCGATTCTTATCAATTCTCATGAAGACGTTTGGAGATATTCTGAATATGCTACATGATTGCCTGGGAATGTACATATTTGAAAAACAAGGCAGAGGCGTGTGGATTTATCGCATGTTTTCTCCGTCCTAGCTATCCAGTATTTCCGATCAAGGTCCCTGTGAAAATATGATGCGACCGCATTACCATATAGAACGCCTTCTTCGTAAACGTTCAGTTACAGCTCAAATAGGTAGATAGATATGTAACAACTGTAATGCATGACATGTTTCGGCAATAATTTTCTAGTCGTTCAACTACATTCAGCGAACACATAACATGAAACACATATACACATCACATAACATGAATCATCATGAACAGTTAATCTCATATATTGAGAGAAAAAACATTTATTGATCATTATATGGGGTGGAACGTTGGAATAGTTGGGGTTGTGAAAAGTATAAATTGATATGCCAAAAGCTCGAATTGGTATGCCGAAAGTTGAAATTGAGTAGCCAAAAGTTGAAATTAAGATGCCAAAAATATTAAAATTTGTTTGTGCCAAAGGTTCAAATTACTTATATATTATTCTAGAGTATATAAATAGCAAGTGGAAAAAACACGAATTTAAAAAATCATCCAACACTATAATTAATGTTTGAAAAAGGATTATTTTATTTCAAGATTCCATATCGCCTCTTTCAAATAGATCAACATTAGATATTTCAATTGTTTACACATTTAATTGAGGTGATCCATGCTATTCTTCAGCCCATGGATGGTGTTTCTTCACAGATGAGTACCAATCCAATATTGGAGATATTTCTGAATAGTTTGCAGATTCCGTCTTCACAGTAACAACTCCTGTGAGATGTCGGATCCTGGTTGAGTTTTTACGACTAAAAATAGTACCTTCTGACTTGTGCAAGTCATTCTAGCTAGGCACATACTCAGTATTTGAATCAAAATTAATGGATTTCATGATTCCGTACCGCCCTTTTTAAACAGATCAACACTATATATTTGATTCGTCTTAAAGACTAACACAGATACTAATACGTAGACTAATACATATTCATGTTTGGTGACATCTTTAAATTGTTCGTTCGTACTCCTAGGGCTGTTAGACACTATTTGGCAAATCTGCATCAAAATTTTAAGAACATTTGTCGAACACATTGCCAAAGATTCAAGGATTGTAGAATCTATCAAGCTATGGTAATACATTAAATAACTCCCTAACTATAGTAGAGAAGGAGCTAAATGGGATGAATCATTAGGATCGGAATTGAAGGATGAAAGAGGATGAGATGTAGATTGGGAAAGGCTGTATCAAACATGGGCCGAGTGACCGGTGCAAGAAGCCATCAAACCTGAAGGGTCGGCCCCATGACTTCCTTTGTCCTTAAAAATCTCATCAGCGTGACGAAAATTTGTGGAAATCTATCATTTACGAAATTGTTAACCATTTGCAGGTACAGCCGGTGGGTGACGAAGAAGGTAGCCGTCATCACCATTGCGGTGGTGTGGCTCCTAGCCGGCCTCATATCATTCGTGCCAATCAGCCTTGGCCTCCACAGACCTCCCCAACCTCTAGTTTACACGTCGGGCGACACGGAGTACCCAACGTGTGCCCTCGGTAAGAACATAAAATCTCCAATAACATTTAAGATAGCCATAATAGCATATATGCACCTACGTTTGGATACAATTTTGTATATATCTAAAGAATATGTAGAATTCTGGACCGATTCTTCTGAAATCAAGATGGTTAGGTTCTCCAAGGTCCTTCAGTAAAACAGTTTGGTCAGTACGCCATCGTTTCGTCCAATTTATTGATAATCATCATGGATATTAACAATACAGTAAATATCAACTCCTGTAATAGGTATCAAAAAGATCTTGTTGCTTCAATCAGATATGATGGAATAAAGAAGGTTACATTTAATGTTTGAAACTGGTTTGTTTACATATTTGTAGAGAAATTATTGTAAAACACTTTTAACACATTATAGTGAACATTTCGATGTGACTAAAACAGTTTGAACACTAAGGCACACAGCACGCTGATGGTAGGGTTCCAACTTGATTATCCGAATCCCTTATTTGGAGCATGAGTTTTTATTTTCATCGGATACGTTTCGTCCTTCAACGAGGACTTCATCAGTCTTATTATGTCATCAATACATGTGATGTTCTGGCTTAGACATGGTGGTGCCACACATCCTTTTGCTTTGTTTCAATACTTGTAGTATGGGCAACTGAAGTTTTTAATTGCTCCCTCATCCTTCTTTATATAAAAACTGGTCATGATTATAAAACTTTTTATCTTATTGTTGTTGTCAAAAAAAGGGTAAAAAGGAGAAAGGGGGAGAGAGGAGCTGCCGGCAAAACTGCCCTGCAATACTACTTTTTTTTACCCTTTTTTTACAACAACAATAATACAGGGTGTCCCGCACTTAGTGTAAAAAAAAAATTGGGTGAAACTACATGGAAAATGGAGTAAATCGCCGCCAACCGCGATTTTTTTCTCAACCCGTTGCTGAGATATGCTATTTTTAAGAGTTTTTTCAAAAAATCGCGTTTTTCGCCATTAAAACGCTTTTTTCTCGGCAATTTCCCAACATTTTTGCACATTTGACCACATTTTCGGAATCTGCGTTAAATTTCCTATAAGATGAAGTTACTTTGATTTCCAAAACGCATCTTCCAAACACCGAAATGTTCAATCAAAGATGAACATTTTTCGCAAAGTGAAATTTTTCAAAAACTTGGAACGCTTGGCGTGACCACAAAAATAATTTTTTTCGTTGTCAAATTTGATAAAAACTTCTCAACCCAACGGCGTCTCAACCATTTAATTCTGATTGGAATTGACGGAGAAATTAAAGTTCAAATGCCAGAAAACGTGTAGTTCGTTTTAACGTAAGTTGGTAGGTGACGTACGATATGGGCCACAGAAACTGATTTTTCTCGATTTCAATTAATGTTTTCCGGCATTCAACCACAGGTTCGAATTGGGCGTTAAATTTCCTGTAAGAAGAGGTTCATTTTGTTTCCGAAATCCGTGATTCATAGAATTCCAATGATTACTATCCCTACCATTTCACACCAGTTCAGGGACTCCTACCGAACGACGCAGTTCCGAGAACATACAGGTGGCTGTTGAACAGGGACATCCTTGATTGTCAAATTGGCATCATAACAAAAATTACGTTGAATTTGAAAATAAAAATTCAGTATTCCTGATAAATGTGTTGTTGCAGTTAATCGACATCAAAAATGAACGGTTGTACAAGATGAATAGTAAAAAATTAACGTTAAACTGTCTAATAAAGTTTTCTGGCTCACAATACTCAAAATGTCCTCCATTTTTCATATCTTATGGGAGAAGTATAAAACGAACTTACTGATAAATTTTTGTTCATCATGACTAAAAAGAATGGACAAAATTACTGTGAAAAATCTGTAATACAATTTTTTTACCTACAACAATGTTTTCACCCAATGAATCAAAAATATAAAAAGTTTTTTAATCATGACCAGTTTCTATATAAAGTAAGCAATTAAAAACTTCAATTGCCCATTTTGAAACAAAGTATTTGTCTAAGCCAGAACTTCACTTGTATTGATGACATAATAAGACTGATGAAGTCCTCGTTGAAGGACGAAACGTATCCGATGAAAATAAAAACTCATGCTCCAAATAAGGGATTCGGGATGAATGTGGACACCCCACTACCTACACCCACTACTAACTTGATTATCAGTAAATTTATCACAGACTTCAAGTTAAACTTATCAACTCACGTGTTGTTGCACCTATCGATCACCTACATATCTCCTCTACTCTCCATTATCCTACTTTGTTATTTATAATAATTATACATCTTACCGGGTTTTCATATCTTATGGTTATAACTCGGAACTACTGACAAAATAATCGGGGGCTAATACAACATAAAAGGACGAAGAACAAAATTACTGATTTTAAATGTATTAATTGAGAAAAAAAGAACATCAAGTTGGTGTGAATGTGTATTTGAATAAACCTAGTAACAATCACACATTTAATTTTCTATACCATCCAACTCGACCCTGCAGCGATCGATCGTCGCAATAAATTGTTTCGATCGAAGCAGCTGATTTAAAATTATATTAGTATTTATCAATCGAATTTGGTTTTCAAGAGTTCTTTTTGAAATCGTTTTTTATATACTTGAATACAAGTAAATCGTTGGTTTGAGCTTTCTTTAATCTCTTTAAATTTTAGTTTTTCCTTTCGTGAGTGTCAAAGTCTCTGTCGATAAAGCATCTATAGCATCATAGTAGCTAATTTCACGTGGTTTTTTTTTTTTTTTTTTTTTTTTTTGCTACGCACTAAGGGACAGGGAAAGCTTAGTTAATGTAGTTCAGACTGCTAAAGGAGACACACTGATCAGCTGAGGAAACCTTGACTTATTTCATTTCTAGAGATGATGAAAAATAGAGATTTTTTTAAGGCATCTAGAAAACAATTACAAGGTATGGAAGCGCCGAGTCTGAAATTACAGAAAAAAATACAGTGATAATAGACCTCCATGTATGAATTGTGAATTCTTGCCTATGATTATTCAAACCTATTTCTCCCTAGAAGAGACTTGAATAGATCATTGAAGTTCATTTGAATACTTTTATAAGGTCAAAATTACAAAATTTCGATATATAATCTTCATTATATCATTTCTGTCCGTAATGGATTATTCTCCTAAACCGTTGATTAACAATGATGGGCGTAAATCTTTTTTAGGTAAATAAAGTTTACTGAAGTTTAAATAAGTTTCATTCCTGTGTATTAAGAGAACAATACCGCATTAAAGATTCGCTCCAAATATGAACAACCGGAATCGGCCACTTTTAATGACTCAACCTATATAAATGAGTATGGATGGCGGATAAAGTTTGATATCCGATGAAGTTGTAAGAAAAGTATTCCAGACATTATAATACGCTGTTTATTATACACCTAAATTAGGATAAAATAATAACGTCAGCTGGTAAGTTATACATTTTATTTTACACGTACCTTAAATTTATACATTTTTTGTGAATAAATTACATCGATTGAAAATGATGTCAGTTTTATTTAATGGACATGACATTTTACACCAGAAACATGACAGGGCCTTTACTGCAGTTGCCCCCAGAGCACTTGTGATAGTGGATTTTTGTCAGCTTTTCAGAAAGCTATTATAAAACCGTTGAAACGTCAACAACGGTTACCGTTGATGGCTTCCGGTCGTTTTCAATTACTCTTCCCTCCATCCGTCAAGGCTGACGATGCTCTCTATTGGTCTTCGTGCTTAGCACTGAAGAGTTATTGTTACAATTTATTGACACGAAGCAGAATCATTGAAATAATAATGGAAATATTCTTGTAAACTCGTGAATGTTTTCAATTTGTTATTAAAGGTGCGTTTTCAACAATAAATGGCTCCAAAAGTTTAAAGAACCCTTGAACTATCAATTTCCATAACGTAAATTATTCAGCCAAAGAAAAACCTCACCAGGAGAGATTGAATTTCCTTTAGAACAGCAGATCTTCGTAACGGTTATGATGTCAATCTCTCGTATGACATCCGGGTCTTTAACAATCCAGAACACGAAGGAATACGCCTCGTTACCGTAACGAAGACCTCAAATCTCGATAGATAGATCTATCTATCTACCTGAAATTTCAATCTCATTCCGCAGGTAGCAGTGCGTAAATGATGATGCTTTCCATAATTGGTTACAGTTTAATACAGAATTTAAACATTTATTTCAATCCTTCACTATGTAATTTTATCCTTTAAGATATTATTTGGTTTCAGAGGGTGATTTCAAAAAATGGTGCAATTGAGGAGAATGCGGTTTGTTTTTTTGAACTCTGTGATGGATATAGTTAGTTGTCCCATTCCCGATTTTAGAATCCGACGCCTTCGGAGATGAATTAGACGTTTCCACGCGTCTGGTTCTTCCTCTGAGAGTGGTGGAGTATTATCAATGCATCCAGCTCATTAGAAGGGGTAACTATACCATTCTAGAGGTGTGCAAACCCAAGTCACCTGAGGGAATTGACTCCCTGCAGGTCACTCAGTTCAAAGACAAGGTCAGTGCGAGAACTTCTCGCCGAGAAGTTCACCAGTTCACACCATGGATGAATGCGACCTGCAGTTTACTCCGCTATTCACTTTGTGAATGAATGGGACCTCTATTACCTTCGTGTACAGTCAGGGTTCGGTAGATGACAGACGTCTACTGTACTCCTTAGATGAGTACCTCTGAGTAAAACAATGATTGGTACCGAAACGAGGTCATTTTCCGAGTCCTCATGAATAAATTTTATTTGAATAGTAGAATCTGCTGCAAAGGAAAGGCGATCTGCCAGGGTTGTTAGATGGGGAGATTGAACGGTTATCTTGAGCCAAGACTCCTCAGCAAGAGGCGTTTGCTCAGCAAGACTTCGCTTGCCACGAAAAGTTCGCAACTGTTTGAGTAGTCGGAATGTCGGCCACGGGGAGCCATGCTGTCGCAACCGTCTAGTGATGAACTGCAGGTCTTCCTTCCACAAGTCATTTGGGACAAGTTTACTTGAAAGAGAAGGTCTTTGAGACAAGGTCACTCACTCAGTACGCACCTCTATACCATTCCATCACCTCACAACTCCATACATCACCCTATTCGAAAAGGCAGGTCCTAAACCATATATCAAGAAGGTGTTTTCAGCCGGTGTCTGGCACATTTTTATAGGAATCGCGGCGATTTCTTTCCTGACTCCAGTCTTGAGGTCTTTCAGATTGTGAGGCCTAAGTCTGAAAACGTTTTCCTTCAGTTAGCAGCCCAGGGGAAAATCGCACACAGTAAAATCCGGCGGTGTCGTAGGCAACTCAAGTCACCCCTGTAAGAGGCAAGGCACGGGGAGAACGTTTGCCGCAGTTTCACCGTTTAGATTCGCTTAGTGGGGTTTTCTTATTGAATCTTATTGAAACCAGATAACCCTTCCCCCCCGGCCGTCGTCCTTAGCCATTTCGTCCGATGCGGGTAGAAAAAATGTTTCCAGCACAAAAAGATAACGCTGAGAGGTAACAGTTCTTCCTCGTCTGTGTGTCGTAACATAAAAATTGTTATTATCACTCACATCGGCCTGCTCACTAAGAAGTTCTGGTTTTCACGCATCTGCAAAGGAATTCAATGGGGACAGTTTGAACATGTGCCCTTAGAAACTTCGAATAATATTGTGCCGATGGAAATCGGTAATAATACCTCACATTACATAAATCATGCTACCCCTTATAAAACTTTCCTATGTGAGATTACTGTGGACTAAAGCCTCTTTTCGGATTATACTTTGGGATCTTGAAAAGGATTTCGTTCAATTTATATGGTACGAAGATAGGTGCGCTCAAAATCTGGTTCGATACAGACATTGTAGATTCGTATTCGAATTGAAACCGAGTCCATTTATTCTGAATGCATTTATAACGGTTACAGTGGCGAAAGCACATGACAAACTCCGATAAACAGCAGATAAACTTAAATCAACTATCATATTTCTTCACCTCTTTATTGCCGAATTTATATAGAAAATGATGTTATTCGAATTTCTCTGAAAATCTTAAAATAAAAATGTCTTCATCGAAATCCGTTTATCCGTTTTGAAGCGTTCTGAAATGATTCCTGAATTTTAACTCTTTTTTTATATGTTCATATAATAATTTTTTTAATACAAATGTAACATACAATGTTGCACTAAAGGCTATTTCTGCCTTCTCGGTAACTTCAAAGCTGACTTGGAGTTGCCTAAACTCCCTCAAGGCAGCGGCCCAGGGCAACAAACTCATGCTGCTATGGGTTCCGGGTCATGAGGGAATAGAGGGCGCTGATCGCCTTGCTAAAAAGGGATCTGAGTCCAACCCAATTGGACCTGAACCCCAACTAGGGGTTACCAAGAGTTATATAACTCAACAGGTTCAGAAATGGGAGGACAAAACACGCACAGAATACTGGCACAACACTCCTAAGCAGAGGCAAGCCAAGCGGTTTCTTAAAATCTCAAGGAAACGCGCAAAAGCCCTTCTATCATTGAGGCGCAAAGACCTTCGCAAACTTGTGGGTCTTCTTACTGGCCACTGCCCCCTAAGGTACCACCTAAACAAAATGGGTAAGGCCAGGACAGTAGAATGCCGGCTCTGCTGCGAGGAGGCGGAAACAGCAGAACACATCCTCTGTAATTGTCCTGCTGTTGCATCAACTAGATTCCGGCATTTCGAGAAGGGTGCCCTAACACCCTCCGATATTGCTTTGGAGACGCCTGAAAACCTCCTACACTTTGTGAACGAAGAGGTTATTAAAAAGGTTACGAATTAAAATGGGGACAGCGTCACAATAGATCCTAGCGGTCTCAGTGACCAGTGGCTCCTCCCATCCCTTATCGGAAAAAAAAACATACAATGTTGGAAAATTCGCTCATACGGTAATGCTGCATGACTGGAACTTTTCCCCTTCGACACTTAGAAGGTCAGAGTCAAATCGAAAAGGCAGTTCCTTCGCCTCATCTCGTATTTCCAGAGTACCCTTGGATTCCCAGAAGTTCGCTTCAGCTCTGGGACATAAGCGTGGCACCTTATTATCACAAGGTGCCGACGGAATCCTTATTCTTGCAAGTGATCTCAAGGTGTCTTTCGAATTTCAATCACTGTTGATTGCCGTAGTTTCCATTGAGGCACTGTTTCAATTCAATACTCTACTGGTGCCCTTCCAACCATCTTACTCCGGCTTCTTAACCAAAAAGTACCTGAGAACCAACATTTTTACAATATGCTATTGTTGGGAGTCTCCTAGTGCGACCCATAGTCACTCGTCTTATCTCGATCTAGTCTTTCTGCAGAATTAAAAGTTATCTTCTCGATCAAAGAATATGCGGGCCCCTCGAGGTCTTCATTTACAATGATGCAATGCTTACAGTTTGAAGAATGCTCACCGGGTTTTCGTTACGTTGCCACAAGTTCTTCATTCTCTCTAATCATTTGTGCTTCTCTATACTGACGTATTACAACTCAACGGATGCCTTTCCTTCTCTCAATGGTAAACATGATTTCCTGCCCCTATGAGTACCAAAACTTTTATGTCTACGCCACTTTTGCAGGCTTTAAATTTTTTATGTACCACTCCTTACTCAGGATCCTCTACTCAACCCCTACTCAAGCAGTTGATCTTTGAATACCTCGTTACTACCAGTGATAGTGATAGTGTTTTGTAATTTATATGTGTGGCATTTCTGTCAGCAAACTGTTTTTATATTGTTAATTGTTCAGCTGTATATTCTCTTATAAGTCATCTTTAATTTCTTCCCTCTTGAATCACTGCGTTATTGTTATTTCTATTGTTTCCTTGTATTTAATTTCCCTGTACTTATAGTAACTATAAGTTGAGCACCACTTTTATGTAGCTGATACAAGAAGTTATGATTATATAAATAGATCTTAACCTTTGTCCAAAGTTTGACGATCTTTGATTAATCCTTGTTAGAATCTAGCTGTTTGGTAACAGATGCCAAATTCGACTTTTGTTAATGGTGATATGTTAACATTAAAGTAGCTCCAAAGTGTAAAGCTCCCATTCCATCTTGGGATTAATGTGGAATTTCACGAATGATACCAACCTAGTTTTGTAACTTGAAGGCGCATCCTCAGCTTTAATTTTCACTGACGGAACAGAGATTGCCAAATGTGGCCCAACGACTATTCGGCCTATCTAGTTGATTTATCTAGTTAGTATTAATTGAAACTATAAGAGTATTTAGGTTGTTAAAAGCTATTGTACTCTTGAAAATCATGTCATGAAAAACATTTAGATTTTTGAACAAGCAACATGAACTGAGTAATTTTCCAATTAAGGGAAACATCGATATCGCTCTCATTACCGGAACGATACTGTCGGAAAATATGATACCACGACAGGAGGGAGCCCCAGCTGCCACTAGCGCACCGCCGCAAGGAAAAGCATTACCAGCCTGCCCTCGGCCAGACGTTGAATTCGTGGTGGTAGTGAACTTGCTAGATAATAGATAGCAGTCCCCCTTCCCATAAGTATGTGTTGTTGGGCCTCCGGCCAGAAAACGGTGGCCCAGAACATACTAAATACAGAACCTTCCACATTTTTCTTTGCCTATGGATTTTGGCAGTAATTGATTGAATTCGTAGGGTCTATACTCGTGTTACTGTTTGGGATGAGTTTAACATGATCACGCGTTGGTTTGTCCCAAGTCCGAAATCGCTGTACTTTACCCATTGTCTGTCCCAAGACTGACACTGATTGGCAAGGGTTTGAGAATTTATAAGCAAATTGAACTATCCTTAGATATTTCTTATAGCGAAATTTAATTTTGGTCGGGCTCCTCCAGATTGTTGGCTTGGATGAAAAACGGTGAATTTGAGAGTATTCGAATCGAAATCGATCAAACGAGATAAGGTCCTTCAATCGCAAATGCTTGACAAAGGCAGATTTCCGGGTTATAAAAATCATTCAATGCAAAGATTTTCAGAATGAATCATCTTTTTTTATAATGGAAAAAATTTGTTCTTTTCATTGTTGAACGACAATTTTTATTTGTTAAAACTAAACTCAGATGTCCAAGTATGATCTCTAAATATCCGAAATTACTATCCTCAAATCATTCACATTGCACTAGCCCGTTAGTTCGATCTCTTGAAGCACAATCACAAAATTGTTACTACACTTCTTTGTCGATTGAGAGAGAAGTTTAGTAGTTCTCAGAAGGTTATGTTGAATTAGTGATTTTCCGAGTACTCAGTGTTTATTTGGAAGTTGACGTGAAGTTGTTGGATCCACTATTTGCACCACTTCCTGCTAATGGGGTCAGAAGGGCCGGTGTTTTTGAGACTACAGAGAGTGGTTGTAGATGGAGCCATTATTCTACGAGGAGGAAAGAAAGGTTGTGTGGTAGTATTCCCCTTTGTAGTCTTTCGAGCAGTACACCTTGAAGTGGTACCGTTTCCCTTTCCTCTTCCGACTTCCTAAGATCCGTAGATCCGACTTCGTATATTCATGGAATGAAGAGAGAGGTTTAGACTTATGTACGCAAGCAAGTCCAAATATATGCTAATAGGTAGTCAAATAAATATATCACCTTGTCTAAATCTCAAAATTCACTCATGCGGCTCTTTAGTTTCAGAAATGTATTGTTCATGCGACCAACTTGAAAGGGTATCATCGTATAAATACTTGGGTGTCATTCTTGATAACAACTTAACGTGGAAAAATCATATTGACTACGTGCACTCCAAATTGAGGAAATTTGTGGCCATATTTTACAATGTACGATACCTACTTCATACAAATAGAATAAAACAAATTTATGATTCACTTGTACAGTCTACATTGCAGTATGGTATCTTGACTTGGGGGGGGGGGGGGGGGGGCGCTTATCCCAGCTCATTAGAAAAACTTAACATACTTCAGAGAAGTTGACTTAAAATAATGCTGGGAAAATCGCAACGCTATCCTTCTAGTCTAATTTACGACGATTCAAAAATATTTAGCATAAGACAACTGTTTATAAAAAATGTATTGCTCCACTTTCACAAACACCCTAACATTATTACTCACTCTAGAGAACACCCATATCCAACACGCCCATATCAGACAAGAGGCCTACCCTATTGGAAAAATCTCGGAAAACTAGGCTGAACACTCGAAAGTTTACACCGACTAGAGAAACCATTGGCCCGCTCCAAAGGTGCGCCGTTTATTAAATAAACAAAATGTCCATCATGAAATGTCTTTGGATCAACGTTTGAGGTGACATCAAAAAGACGAATGTATTTTTAGAAGATTCCAATGGTGTGAAATAACTTCACTAATGAATAGAGTCAATACAGTTGTCGATTGTGTGTTATGCCCAAGATGGTTCCTCAAGAGTTTAATTGATATCTTATCGAAAATACTGTCTGTCGGTACATGTAGACACATCCATGAAAAATAACCGTTGTCTTTGCATAATATCAATTAAATTCAAAAGGATTGTTCGGATTTGGTTGGTTTTCTATGAATTTTATTTTTCCCGGATTAAACATCCAAACAACACACAAACTAAACTTAACTTATAAGTTTTCGTCAGCATTTGTTTACAATCTCAGGGATCATCGGTTTTCAGGTCGATATGGTCTTACGTTTCATTGTTCAACTACTAAACCCTATGTGTCTGCCTACACGTGTTTAGTTCTTTCATTACGATTTGTATAATATTATTAGGTACGATTACGTACTATTTTAATTTATAATACGTACGTAAAATATTTTAATAAATATATTAAAATATTATTAATATTTTTGGGAACATTTTAATAAATATAATTAAATACTTCGCATTTACGCTTTAATTGATGTATTCAATCATGTCATGGAAACGAGGTTTTCAGGTTTATTAGGTGACATTGGGCGCTATGTCTGGGATGCAACTCTACAAGCTGAACTGGTTAGATTTTAAAAACCAATAGTTGAACGGCTGTAAAGGTTTATTTCTGGATACATACTACAGGTTAAGGATAATACTATAATAATTGTCTGTCGAACAAATAAACCTGATCAATTCATTCTTACTGTTGGTCATTCCTGAATCCGCTTCTTATTACATTTCAGATCTCACCCCTACATATGCAGTAGTGTCTTCCTGCGTTAGTTTCTACGTTCCTTGCATAGTCATGCTTGGAATTTACGCCCGACTGTACTGCTACGCACAAAAACACGTCAAGAGCATAAAAGCTGTCACGAGGCCTTTGACTTCCCCCTCGCTACCGCCAATGCACCACGTCAACTCCTCCCCGTACCACGTCTCGGATCACAAAGCCGCGATAACTGTCGGAGTTATCATGGGTACGTAACTCTCAACGTAGGTCGAAATAATCGTATATATAAAATATGTTGCTTAAACAGTGCCAAATGTAAATCATTCGCTAGCCACGTCCAATGTTACCTACTACCCAGAGCAATCATCACCTTTGGGGCCAGTAGGTAATAACAGCTACTCAAGTGCTGCCCCTAACTATACAAAAGTAGATGCAACTACAGTGGACGTTTATTAAATACTTGTATTATTTGACCTTGTAAGTTTTTTTTCCAAATTGATATTTATTTACAAGAATATCAATAATAAAACAACTGAGCATAGGCCCATCAAGTTAATTTACACTCGTACAATAATTTACAGTTTATGGAGTTAGTAGCCCAATGGCTATACTCCGGATAGCACCCATTCACTATACTGACTCACTAATCACGTGATATCACTAGGTCCAAGGGTTTTGTCCTATCAAGCCGCCGGATGACGGTACTGTTGTCTAGGAGGTGAAGCGCTTCAGGGTTTATGTGCGCGTGAAGTCGCTGTTCATGTTTAATTGCGTGCTGCTTAATCACTTCGCTCACTGTTTCCATTTTAAGGTCCGGATGGAGGTCGTCATTACGAATGTACCAGGGGGGCATTGACGATACCCCTTAGCACTTTGTTTTGAAAAGTCTGAATGCTAGGTCCAATGTTACCTACTACCCAAAGCAATCATCACCTTTGGGGCCAGTAGGTAATAACAGCTACCCAAGTGCTATATTAAACGTTTTGCCCCTAACTATACAAAACTAGATGCAACTACAGTGGAAAAACGTTTATTAAATACTTGGATTATTTAAACAGATATTACAAACATTATTTATTACCTTCCAAATAGACCTTGTAAGTGGTATTGGGAATAAATGTCTGAGAAATAATGTTGCGAACATGTAACAATTCGTCCTTACATTTATATACTTTATAAGACAAACTTGAATTCACTGCGGAACTTAAGAATCGAATAACTTCAGTCGCATGAGTTTCATTATCTATTGAATTGGTAGTACTTTCCCATTCAATATGTTAATTTCTCACAACAGCTTTATGTAGCGTCCAAACTTGCTCATAACGCATTGATGAATAGCGAAAGTTGATAAAGTTCGTTTATTAAAAGACGTTGAAGTCTATCACCGACTTTGGTTATTACTCGACTTCCGTCTATCCCAAAACATTTTAGTCAGTATAGGAATACGAAATAAACCGAGGGGTAAAACAATAAATAAATAATGCAATTTCCGGGCTAAGGTGAGTGAGGGTCGGAACCCTTGACCCATTCGATCGCCAGCGTAAATCGAAAGTGGTGGAAGGGGAGTGTTTCGTCTTGGGACAGTCCCCCATCCTCCCTATATATGCCGGAGATCTTCAAACGTGTGGCAACCTCTTCCACAAGCTGTGTGGACCTAGTTGAAGCTGTAGCTCGTGTTGCCATTGAAGCCAGAGCAAAACTGCTGACCTTCCCACAAACATAAGGGCTCAAGCCGCGAGATTCTTCACCACCCCGACTGCTACTTTGTCAAGCAGCAGTTGCTTTTGTGAGACCTGATCACATCAACCGTTTAAAATTCAATTCGTCTGCTAATATCCTCATCAGGATTCTGAGGATGGTAAACAACTCCACATCCTTTTTTTAATTTTCAAATGGAAATGGGCCTCACTACATTACATGTTGTCCTAGTGGCATCGTTAGTTGCCTTGTGGTTTACAAGGAGTAATAGTTGGACTGCTGACACCCTTTGCCGAGCTGTCGAGGTAAAAATGGGAAGCTGTATCATGTTGAGCAGAAGTGCAGTCCACACGCTCATTGCAGCAGCATCCTACGTCTGATGCTGAGCAGATTGTAGGTGATAGGCAAGAAGACACATTACTTTATCATCGAATCAGGAGGGGCAGTCATCATCTTGGATGTCAAGGACAGAGGGGGTGTAGACCAAGTTATCAATGACTGTGATCTGGAATCAGAAATGGTGGGAAAAGATCTATTCATCTATCTATTACCTATTAATCTGACAGAAATAAGCTGCGGGAAGACATTTTTGAACTAAAAGAAGTGAAACCAATGACATCAAAGTTATGGCACGGCTTTTGGTGCGCCAAAAAAGCCACGGATCTAGGAACTCGAGATGGGTATTTTTACTAGAGTGCTTTGGAGCTCGTTATTTTTTCAACTTAATTCTATGAATTTCAAAATGTACTCAAAGAGAAAACCTATAAAATGTTTTGGTTTATTATTCAATAATAAACCATTGTAATCGCTCTTGAAAAAAACAATTCTAACCCCCCCCCCCCTGAAAATTTCATGGTTTACGTTTCAAAGGGTGTAGAATCCGAAGCTGCAATATAATTTTTTGTACGCCGTACGCACGATTTCTCCCAAACGGCTGAAGCAAAAAAGATGAAATTTTCAGGAAAAATCCATGTTGGTCCGACGACGCCCCCAACTCTTGAGCCAGCTCTCTCACTTAATTTAAAGTGCCCTTTAAGGTTTGTCAAAGATTTGTAAAATCTCTAAAAACCTCAAAAAAAGTCAAGGCGGCCTAAATTTGTACTCCTTTTGAAGAACACTCCACGAGGAATCGAATGAGCCCTTCCCCAGGTCCGTAGGTCAAACCATTCTCGATCTATGGCCCGATTTATGGTGCCAACATTCGCTTTATTTTGGTTTATTATGGTTTATGTGTTGCAATCAGTAACCTAGTGACGTAGTGATGTAGTGATGTAATAATGTGGATACTGGAGTGAACTCCTAAAAGGCTTTTGTAGCCGATACACGGGTTGAAGCATTCTGATAACCATAAAAAACGCTGCAAATTCTTCCACTGGGGTTTATTATTCCATTGGCTTGCGTTCATGATTTGAATTTCTACTCAGCTTTGGAGTGTGCGTGTTTCACAGGTGATAGAGCGATTATTGAATGTCAGGATATATGCATAGAGCACGTAAATCTGTTCTCAACCCTATTCCTATCCTATTTGGATTGATCAGTTGGTCACATTTGTGTGCCTCCTGAAATTCAATAATCGCTGTATCACCTGTGAAACACGCACACTCCAAAGCTTAGTAGAAATTCAAATCATGAATGCAAGCCAATTGAATAATAAACCCCAGTGAAAGAATTTGCAGCCTTTTTTCTTACTTCGTATATTTTGAAAAAATAATTAGCAAACTTATTGAAACATAATACAATATAAAATAATATCACCTCTACAATACATAGAGTAGGTACCCACATTTCAATTAAAAATCACAGAAACAGAAAACCGACATAAAAGATCACCCTAAGTCCAATATTAGGAATAAAAAGATGCAGAAAATAGTGAAAATGTTTCAGTTTAGTCAAGAGTTTCAGATTTATCTTACTAGCATTGGTGAAACGCTCCAAAAATATCTCGAGGCGGAACTGCGGGAATCTCTGCAAGACGGGCTGCGATAAATAAAGTCCGCCCCGAATCGTTTTTCTGTACATTCCTTGCACCGCTTTCGCAGTTTCTTGTTCTTGACGTGAACTCTCGAGAAAATTCCGATACATGAATGTGCAACGGTGGTGAGAGGATACTTTCTGCTGGTGGTAAGAGCAACAATGCAGAAACGATTTCCCATTGGAAGTTATGGAGGTCGATTGTTCTACACATATCACCAGTCTCTGTTCACCACAAGTTTCCTTCGAATGGTCAGTGCGCTTCCGTACTTTGTGATTTTGATTGTATGCCTCAAAGTATCTCCTTTTCATATTTGAGCATCATAGATCGAATAGAAAAGAAGTTCATTTATGTGTAAACATGTCCCATGACATTGTTGTTCCGTTAATTTTGTTATAAGCTCAAATTTAATTAAACATATTGTCTCTTCGTAATTAAATAAAAAGAATCATTAAATATATAGGTACATCCAGTAATACATACATTCTTGTAACCTCTTTTATCCTCTATCGACACGATTTGCATAGGATTAAAGGTAAAGAGTAGTTCAATGAGATTCAGTCAAATACGGAGACTGGCCAATACTCCCATATTTATCAATATACCATATGAGAGGTACTTATTAAATAGAGAATAGGAAATTACAAAACTATGAGGATGTTATTTTTCTACCTTTAACTGAGGACTCATGTACATTATCAAAGTCAAACTTTGTGATTAATATAGATCATCATCCCTTTCCTCGGAAATCACAAGTTCTCATTCCAAACCTCCTCCTTGATATAGGTGTAAAAGTGAATCACTCCACTTTTATTAAGTTCCGGTTGCCAATTAATCATATGGCCTAGTTCGTTCCAGTTGTTATAATTTTTGTTATCCGTTTCATTCATTCATTCGCCGTTGAGACTCCAGGACAAGGACATAAAACCGATTTTCTTTTGAAGGTAAATTATTTATTATTTTCAATCTTATGAAACCAACTTGTAATTCGGATTGGGTTTGTTAACTAATTAATAAATGTTCTTTTGAAGGAGAAAACACGGTTTGTCGTCTATCCAGTCATTATAAATCGGTTTTATGTCGTTGTCCTGGAGTCTCAACGGCGAATGAATGAAACGGATAACAAAAATTATAACATCTGGAACGAACTAGGCCATATGATTAATTGGCAACCGGAACTTAATAAAAGTGGAGTGATTCACTTTTACATAGGTTATATTTAAAAAGGGAACAAATTATTCTGACGGAGCGTTTCGCACCACACTTCCCCTTTAGTATTGAATGTCCTGACGTCCCTTACTTTAGTACAGCCCCAAAGGCAAAATAAACAACCAATAATTGATTTCTGCCCCTCAACAATAAAATGTTTACCCCTGCCTGAGAGCCCACCATCCTACTCACTAACGACACTCAAAACGTCTACCAAGTTGCAAAGGCACAAAGGTTCCTCCTCTAGGTCAAATTAACGTATAGATCAGGGGAAATGTTTTAGGTAATTTCAAAAGATCTAGAATTTTAGCTTGTTCGAACGATAACGACTACCTTGAAAATGTTAGGATCATTATAAACCTCAGGAAATGATGCTTCGTGAAATTTACATTTACGCTTGTGCATACAGATGTATTCATTTCTGAGCAATGAAACTTGTAAAGGACCATCACACTCCCAGAAAATTCATCAAAATTGAATGAATACTGTAGAAGATTTTTCCAACGATTCAAAGTACAAAATGCCACGGGAACCGATACCTTCAAATGGGTTCGTTCAATAGATACGAGGAGTGGAGCGAGTGTTATGAATATTTTGTGGTTGCTTCTGGGCATATTTGTGGGTTTTCACTTTCATAAAAGTTTTGTTTTCACTTTCAGGATAATATTTATTTAGTTATTCTCCTCAAAATCAAAATTTCAAACCAAAAATTTCGTTTCGTGTCTGTCTGTCCGTGTGTCTGACAAGATCCGGTACAATCCTTGAAACAAGCCCAATTCCTACAGTTGTATTCAATTTTAATGAAATTTTCAGGGAATATACGGGTTAAAATGTGGATGGCCCCCTATGAGCTTCAATGTTCACGAATCACTAATTCACTCTGCGCATGCCGAAAAGTAAAATTTGACCTCCCCCAAAATTGAAGGACAGTCGGGGAAAAACGGAGAATAATCAGAAATCGATTTCAACACATCCTTATCATCATTCTGCCAGCTTAACAATCAGAGCCGATTTAAATCTCCAACCTTTTGAAGATGATGATATCAATACATGTCACGCCGCATTTCTGTCCCTTGGATCGTTCTTTCGAGACTATCCTAAACATCTCTAAAGATATATACGTCCGTGTTACTTAATTGGGGAAGCTATGTGCCAGACCCATTTCGACAGACTTATTCGTAGCGGTCTGAGCACTGTGATATCCACACTAGGTAAAGATGATATGCGTAACAGTGTCTCCCTACGGACTAAGTCACTCGCGACGAAGTTGTGGAAACCCATATCAAATAAAAACGGAGTAAGATGGAACGTTGTCTATATTTCCACGAAAGTAAAGAGTTACACTGTTGAATCGATTTCGACGGTTAGGTCATCATCAGTAACAAACATGTTGCTATGTTGTCTATGTTTAAACAAACCGTCGAAATCGATTTAACAGTGTAACTCTTTACTTTCGTGGAAATATGGACAACGTTCCATCTTACTCCGTTTTTATTTTTTTAAGTGTCTCCCTAGCTCCCAGTCAGTACAGTCGCTGATGGAAGAGAACTGATTTTGGTTTATTATTCAATAATAATCATGAATCATTGAATAATAAGCCCCAGTGAAAGAATTTGCAGCGTTTTTGACTGATTTTGATAGTTAGATAGACGTAATCTGGGTGTGACAGTCGAGAGCGCTGGTAACCGATTCTTTCGCTTTTTTTAGTTTCGTTATTTCCAATAATGAAACTTTGAAATCAACCCGAAAAAAGTTGTATCCCCCTCGAAATTTATTAGTTTACGTATGAGGTACATACATTTTAGAAAAGCAAATAACTCAAATCTGTCCATCCCTCGTAAATGGTCCGAAGCTTTTTTGTGAAACAACTTCACCACAATTTGGCTACAAAATCACACGTTTACGAATTTGTACCCATAGTCTCGATATTATGTATAATGTAATTATACGTAATCCACTGATCCATTGGAGAGGTTTCCGACACAAATATAATAAACCCTTGTGTAAGCATTTCCAGCTTGATTTATGATTCGCCTAATAATTCCTACCCATTTACCTATGCACAAACATGTTTCGCTTACACTGCAGTAGAATATGTGTTTCTTAATTATACTAAACTTGGTTTATTGACCTGGAGCATTCATTTTACCGTAATAAATGTTTTGGAAACTAGTTTAGAAGATGATTTGACCTGGATCAATGCGGTGGGTATCGGGGAATGTCGGGAAGTTACTGAGATCCACAGATATATTCAAATTTTGAATCTATCAGTATTGTGGTAGTATCGATAAATTGCCCAGACCATTAGTTGCGATGTAAATTCATTGATTTGGACGAGTTCATTTCCATCATACCAGAGGGAATGCAAGCGTACCACCATTAATATGGTTCTCATTGGAGCGGCGCAACCAGTTCATCCGTGTCCACGATAGTCTTACAACCGCTTTCGAGGGCATGATTGGTCAATCCATAACGATAAATTGGCCACTGTCCAATCTCTCCTAACCGATCACGAAAATGTCCTGTGTACTTCTAATGAGCTCACCCTTTATCCGATTGAATACACATCGCTTATTAAGGATGTTTCCACCTCCCTCTCGTATTCAACCGATCGGTAGAAAGCTCCGCAGATGGGGGAAAAAGGCTACTACAAATTCACCCTGCCAATTAGAGAATGTAACAGATGGTTTGCGGTTGAATATCGATTCATTTAACTTCATATGAAGTGTAAGCCACGTTCATTCCATAATGCCATCGAATCTTTCAAGATTACAAAAAATTAATAATGTATTATTGGAGATAATATCATTAATAAATTATATAATTTCCCAGATATTATGTCCGACAGTAATCATTTTTATCAAAAAACCATTTTGGTTTATTACTTATTTTCAATAACCGACCAAGAAAAAAATTGTGACACCTCTCAAAATTAGTTGCTTTGGATTTCGAAGTGCTTAGAAACCGAAAATGGAACGAAAAAAAATGTATCAGCTATCCAGAGCTTTTTTCCTAGTGGGCCAAAATGTATGACACTTCAGTCAAAAATCACAGACGGAGTCTAGTTGGATCTGATTCTAGTCATCTGTAAATCAGAATATCGTCGATGTTCAATGTAATGTTTTCATGTTAGTTGTTGACTGGCATCGCTTCAATGAATTGAATGAGTCCTCTCATATAGCTTTACTTTCTCCTGTTGGTAATGTGAATGTGAACATCCTTACACAAGCGATATAATTGCACGGCGCACAAAGCAACCCCTCCTTCAAGACCGGGGGGTCGTGCGGGTCATTGCATATCCTAGCTCCTGACCAAGACAGTGCCTCCTCCGTAGCTTTCCCAATTTTCAAACATGAGGTCTTTTTTAGTTATACAGAGTGTCCCAGGAGTTATGCACAATCCGACTCCTACGTGTTGTACAACTCATTTCCGAACAAAAATTTTTCCAAGCAATTTTTTGCCGTAGGCCCTGTTTCCAAGTTATTTGCGATTTAGGATTTTTTCCTGTTTTCGATCTTATGTCCTTAAAACTGTCATAACTCCCTCAACCTTGAAGATAGCTCAAATTGTATGACACCATTGGAAAGAGCGTTAAATTTTCTATTTATTTGATGTCAGAAAACATTTTTTAATTGCATTAAAGATCTGCGATTGCCGCGCGAAATGGCAGTTATGTAAAAATCTTGAAATCGCCTATTTTTCATCTCGCTAGCAACCTCATTAATGCTTGACGCAGAACTGTGCAGGCCTGGTAAAACGTGCGCCCAAATGTCAGCTTTCCAACGGTGTAGTCGTAGGTTTTTAAGAAATTTTTAGTTAATGATATGGTGTTCAACTGGAGAAAAACGTGTGTTTTCTGTTAAAATTGAGGTTTTTTCAAAAGTCTCGACGAAAAAAGGTTAGAAACGGGATATATGTAACTTTTCTCGCTGAATCGAATGGAGACCCCCGTTCGTTTGTGAACAGTGTCTACAGCATTTCTAAGCTGTCCGTTCAAAGTCAAGATAAGGGAAGAGCCGAGAGACTGCTGTTGTTTGTGTTCATTTAGGATTGATTGCGATGAGTTGCAATTACCAAGCAAGGCTCCCATATCACTACCAACTCTTCCCTTTCTTCCCTTTCCTCGCTGTATTTCCTTCAGCGTGGTTTCCCTATGCATTTTTCCATTCACCATTGGAAATTGTTGTCCATATGGAGTCCGTCGGTCGCGAAACCGCTGTGCGTCTCCCTTGCTGCTTCAGAAGCGTAACCATTGGCAAAGCCGTACACAAATATCATGTCAACATGCTCGCTTGTGGTATAGCTATAACGCACCATGATGAATGGAAATATGCAATATGTGTTGGTAATGATATGGAAGCCTGACGGGCCCAAAAAGTCACTGTCAGCAAAAATATTGATGCAACTCATTGCAATCGATCGTAAATGAACACGAACAATAGCCGTCTCTCTGCTCTTCGATTATCTTGACTTTGAACTGAAAGCTTAGAAATGCTGTAAACGCTGTTCACAAACAAATGGGTTTATGCATCCGACAAAAATAACTCAAATCGTCACTTGACAGGTCTGGCGTTGTCACCATTCGATTCAACGAGAAAAGTTATGTATATCCCGACTCGAACCTTTTTTCGTCGAGACTTTTGAAAAAACCTCAATTTTAACAGAAAACAGACGTTTTTTTTTTCAGTTGAACACCATATCATTAACTTAAAATATTTTTAAAAACCTACGACTACACCGTTGGAAAGCTGACATTTCGCCGCACGTTTTACCAAGCCTCCACAGTTCGGCGTCAAGCATTAATGTGGTTGGTAGGCGAGATGAAAAACAGGTGATTTCAAGATTTTGACATAACTGCCATTTCGCGCGGCAATCGCAGATCTTTAATGCAATTAAAACATGTTTTCTGACAATAAAAAGATAGAAAATTTAACGCTCTTTCCTTTTCATAAAATTTGAGCTATCTTCAAGAAAGACCTAATGTTTGAAAATTGGGAAAGCTACGGAGGAGGCATTGTCTTGGTCAGGAGCTAGGATATGCAATGACCCGCACGACCTCCAGGTCTTGAAGGAGGGGTTGCTTTGTGCGCCGTGTATCATCAACCCCAATATGATTTGACCGTAGCATTGGGCGTTGCAATGTTGGTAATTTGTTGTTTCTGACCAAATTCAGTTTTTGTAAAATGTTTGTTGACTCAAACTCCAACGTTGACATCAAATTTGAGCCATTTTCGAAATTGAGGGAGTTATGATAATTTTAATGACATGAGATCAAAAACAGGAAAAAATCTTAGATCGCGAAAAACTCGGAAACGAGGATTTTTTGAAAAAAATGTCTGGGAGGCACTTTTGGTCGGAAATGAGTTGTAGAACACAAAGGAGTCGGGTTGTGCCTAACTCGTGGGACACCCTGTATATTCATCGATACACCAACGTACTTTAGCTGCCAAGTCTACCAACCTATAGGTAGCGGAAACATTGTTTTTGCTCTTGTGATGAACATTTTTTCTCCAAAATCAAAATTTACACTTGCATTTTACGTTTTAGACTCTTCTGAACAACTTTTGTTTGGTATCTGTCCGTCAATGTGTGTCCATATATTTGTGTAACAAGCCTAATATCAACACTTTTCATACAATTTCAAATAAATTAATGGAAAATGTGAAAGTGCGGATTGTCCTCTATGAATTTCATTGCAAAAAATCAATTCCTCACTGCGGGGTTGAGCAAACGTGAAATTCGTTTTCAATTTTCCCAAGGTCGACCAATGGACGGATCTTGTAAAGGTTGGAGGATAGGTGGAGAAAGCCGATTTAATCATTCTTAACAATATTAAGTAATAGTTACTTGATATACAATTATTGTTTCATTATTGCATTCCGTACAACGCACTTATCGACTCACCATATCAAAGGCGTTGATGTTTGCGGGAACATGTCCTGTGGCATTTTCGTCGCGGGTATCGTTGTAACAAGCTCATTTTGTTACATAAGTATTCGAAATATATCAAGATTACGAATATTTCATATTAAATTCAAAATATTCTTAATCTTAAAAGGTAAAATTGATCTTATTTAAAACAACTCTAGGTTACCGATAGAAGGAAGGAATGTATATTTTTATAGACATAGTATATAAATAACTAGAAACCGTAATTCTGATTCATCTCAATGGTTGCTTCTATTAATCTCTTCTACTAAACTTCTGATCACCAAAAATATCTCTCGAATCTATGATAATAATGAAACATTAAGGGATAATTTAATAATTATATTACATTTTCATTTGCCAGAAAGTACCATTAATAGATTTAGGCATTTATAAATGTTGAATAAGTAGGACACCAATTATGGTTAGGTAGGAGTCAAGACCGAATGTCGGTTCTCCTTTAGTCGTCGTTCATCGCGTGGAAGAGGCAGGTTTTCAATTATTTCTGAAAGGACCTCTTCTGAGTGCTTGCTCGGTCGTTCGTGGTGACGTTCATAATAACTTTTTACGACCTCGCTCACCTCCGGTATACCCAGAACATGGGTACGGTACTTTTTTATTTTTATTATTTTCAATAATAAACTTTTGTAACCGACCGAGTAAAAACGCTGCATAGAGGTTTATTATTTTTGATAGTAATATTTACGTAGAACAAATTGATTAGGAACGAAATTATTCAAGAAGACCTCTAGCTGATGCTTCCATACCTTGTAGTTTACCTGTAGATGTCTTAAAACGGTTGAATGGCATTGTCTCAAATGTAATTTCTGGAACACCAACCGTTACAAGTCTCTCAGTACAAAACAGAAGCTGATATCGAAACTTATAGCTCACCAAGTTCTGCCGAGACCAAGACCATTTGTAATTTCATATCCTTTAACATGTCCCCTTTGGAAAGCCCTCGATTTACCTCGAATCATCACACAACCATTGAAATTTCAGCTTTATAGGTTGATTGAAACAGAAGGTAGCCGTTAATGTTTTTCATGACGCATGAGTTCACATTTCCCTAGTAAACGTTATTGTCCCACTAACGCGTCGATTATGCTCTTGAATCGTAGGCATCAGTCTTTACCAAACAGTAAAAATCCAGACATAAGGAAATGGAAAAATTTCAAAATAATGCAATTTCAGAATCCCAGAGTAAATTGACAAACGCCCCTAGTCGAATCCCTAGTTTCGTTCCCAGCCGCTAGCTGTTCGTGCATTTATCAGTTATACTTACTTGCAATGCCGTTGTTCCTTGGTTTGTTAGATTTCAGAATTTTCCCTTGTAATGTTCTATTCGTCAAATGTTCTTCTTCTGGCGATTGAATCAACAGATAAACATAACTGCTATGGAAATATTTTTTCTTCTGAAATTGAGTTTGTCTTAACTTTTGTTTTACATTTGCGAGCAAGTGTAGTTTTGGTAAATGTTTCACTTTATCCCGTTGGATTTCAATATTTTTATTTGGGAGTTTGCTTGTCTGGATCAATATACAGCAAATCGTATCATTGTAGGTATTTTGTTAGTAGCTTTTGTAACTTACATACTGAGGATTTCGTTGTTGGTTTTTACGAGTTATATTCATTAGGAAATCATCCTACCATCTTTAATAAAAATAAAACCCAATGGAGTATAATTAAGTGGTTGAAAATGCTAGTTTTCTAGAGAACAGGAGGGGGTTTGAACAATTTAAATATTTCAAACATTTTTGAACATTCGAACAATTTTGAACATTTGAATATTCGTTTGAACATTAACTCCAAATAGTAGTGCACGGAATCACCACCATGTATGCTAGTTTCGATCCTAGAGAGTTTTGGTGTCCAGACGGCCGAGTTGTTTTCTTTTCCTAACCTTTATCTTCAGGCACCTAGTGTTCTATTAGCACATTAATTTAATTGTCTTGACTGTTGACAGTCATTCCAACAATTAGACAACAAAACAGTAACTCTAAACGTTTGTTACGGTACTCTACGGACTATGCGTAAATAGCCTATGGATTTTAAAAATCCGTTGACAGGATTGCTTTTGTGGCTTAAGACGTCATTACCCTCAGACACAAATCAGACGTCTCTGGATTTCGTCAAGCTAGTGACGGGTGAGGGGCTTTTTGACAAAAACATGGTATTAACAGTCTCAATTATCCTTTACATGACAAAAAAAAATTTTTAATCGCTTATAGACCCCATTACAAGTTATGGAGTTGCACTGATCAGCTAGAGAAACCTTGTGGCTAACATATTTCCTATTCAATCTACGGTGGTGAACATAAACGCAATCTTTTTAGGCATCTAGAATGCAATTACATTGTTTGGAGGCGGGAGGTGCCATTCCTATCTAATGTACCTATTACTGATTCTGAATCTAACTAATCTTGTTTTGCATTTTTTCAACAGTTTTTTTTTTTTTTCCCAACCCAGAATCTAATCTTTAATTAGCATATCATTATTGTCAGACAGGCTGAAGCAATGGTAGACCCGTCAACTTGTTTCAGAGTAAATAAAGTCACTGGCTTCTTGCCAAATGTTTTAGAGAGGTAATTAGGATTCTGATAAAATATGTATTTGCTGCCCGTGTCAATTTGGCCTCTCGCGTGCCTGTATGAAGTGCAGGTCCAGATCTGTTCACTCTCCAGTGAGATTATATTAACTTGATTGACATTGCCGCGTGGGATGATTGTTTTTCCTCGTTCCTTGGTAAAGGTAGCCATGTAATCTGCTTAGAGTCCGATTTTCCCAGATTCTCCATCCGAGTAATCGTGCACAAAGACAAGGTATACGACCCCAAAATACTCGTACTATCCTCAGAAACATCTTCCTATTACTGTAAGGTCTACGACGATGTGCGATTGTCCAGATAGGGTGCTATGAAAAAGAGCAAAATGTCCATCATTTAGGGTTTTAATTTGCTAAGAAGTAGTCGTAGACTGTATCCAAAGCCTTCTCTAAACACACATTTTTCTGTATCCACGCGTAGAGGATTTTATTCACGGCACTGGCACGCTTCCAACGATGATAGTAATAGGTCGTGGGGACGATGCCATTATAAATTTGTCCCGGATAAACCACGCCTTTTCGTGGAAGATGGAGTAGAAGCGACTATTACGTGGGCGCCAGAGTCCCTTTCTTGCTCCTGAACCCTTTATGGTAACACGTATTTCAGAGAAAATAACAGTTTTCGTGGGCGTGATCACTGCAGAAGTCCCATGTTTTCACCAAATTGGGTTTTTTTTTTTTTTTTTTTTTGTGGGTTAGGAGTGAATTGGTATCATTTCTTATGCACCCAAGGGTATTATTTCATGGTTGACATTTTAAAACATGAAGTATCCAAGCTTTCATGTTGAAAGGGTAACATTCAGATTAATGAGACCACCGGGGATCAATCGAGCTCAATATTAGGAAAAGAAGGGCCAATATTGGAAGAAAGACGTAAAAATTACTTGAATAACACACATTTATTATTCTGTATGTGATTGCCCTTCAACGCAAATCACTGGTCAACAGATAATTATGGAAAAATTCCATTTCATCAAATCTAAATATAGCGAAATGGAGACAAGAACCTACAAAAGGAACATAACAATACAAAATGACTACAGTACTCTCAAATAACTAAATTAATTATAATTATGTGGTGTTGTGAAAAATATGCCCGATCCTGAGGGGAATCGAACCCCAATCAACCCGGAGAAGCGTCATTTTTCCACACCACACATCCTGATAATATACCCCATTAGGAGTAAGCTAATCAAATCACAGCGGTTGGTTCATTCAATGCACATAAATATTCATTTCATCCCTCAACTTCTTTTCATTTCACAGGTACATTATATTACTGAACTGTGCTGCATTTTATTGACACCATTCAATGGCTGTGCCACCATATCTTGACATTTTGGGACATATATACCTAAAAAAAACTCTGCATTTTAACTTAGCTTCTTAAATTGAATTAAGCAAGAAATGTTCTCCAGATACCGTTCAGTTGAGCAGTAACACTCTACGTCTTATAATTGTGTTCTTGATGTTTTCAAGGACTCATTTTGAGTTTCAGGTAATACTGTGCGTGGGTAACGAATTTTTTGATTCCGTTTCTGATTCGATGTTAAATAGTGTCGTGTGACCAATACGGTAAGGGGAAGTTATGACTTCGATATAAACACAACTACATAAGGGCAATTTTACGAATATTTAGTATAATAAATATAGTACCTGTCGTAATTATGATATAATATTTATTTTATAGACTTAATAAAAGCTATGTACATGACTATAATAAAAAGCAATTTGTATGTTTTGCGAAAATAGTCGTTGGACGTTAATTCCTGTCTTAATTTTTCCAGGCACTTTTCTTTTATGCTGGGTTCCTTTTTTCTGCGTTAACATAATCGCAGCTTTTTGTAAGACTTGTATTCCTGGAATGGCCTTCAAAGTACTCACCTGGCTTGGTTACTCCAACTCGGCCTTCAACCCCATCATCTACTCTATATTCAACACTGAATTCAGAGAAGCCTTCCGGAGGATATTAACTGCCAGGTAGTTAAATTTTCGTTTTATACACCAACTTTTTATTCATTAATAAATTGATGAATTTATTCAATTAAAGGGAGGTAAATCTGAAACTTGATTTGATGGTCTGCGGCTCCTTTTTTTACCTTACATTATTTTGAATTCGTTTCCACTATGTTCAGAAAACCATGAGTGTATTAACCATAAATTCTGATCTAAATTTAATTTTATAATGATGTGGGCTATATCAACATTTCTGGACCGTAACACAATTACAATGCGTTGAATCGCCGAATTTAGATAATTTACCACGGATGTACCACGAGTTAGATAATGTACGTTCACTTAATCTTGTTATATTTCAGTGGGATTTCTACTTGTGTTTTTGAGTGTACCGAGGAAGTGTTATCTTTTGAACTGTAGTCCATTTCTGGTAGCTCGGTAATCCACGTTGGAGAGTTATCTACTACAGAAATAATAAACCTGTGTGTACTAATTTTTATAGTTTTAAAGTGGATTTTTCGCAATCTACTTATGTTGAAGCGTACCTGAACCAACGACTTTTGGTTTATTATTCAATAATAAACCATTGTAATCGCTCTTGAAAAAAATAAATTCTAACCCCCCTGCAAATTTCATGGTTTACGTTTGAATGGGTGTAGAATCCGAATCTGCAATAAAAAATTTTCCGTCCGTCCACTTTACGCACGATTTCTCCCAAACGGCTGAAGCACAAAAGCTGAAATTTTCAGGAAAAATCCATGTTGGTCCAACGACGCCCCAATTCTTGAGCCAGCTCTCTCACTTAATTTAAAGTGCCCTCTAAGGGTTGTCAAAGTTTTGTAAAATCCCTAAAAACCTCAAAAAAAGTCAAGGCGGCCAAAATTTGAAGGCGGACTCTTTTTGAAGGACTTTCCACGAGGAATCGAATGAGCACCTCCCCAAGTCCGTAGGTCAAACCATTCCCGATGTATGGCCCGATTTATGGTGCCAACATTTGCGTTATTTTGGTTTATTATTGTTTTTGTTTTGATATCAGTAACCTAGTGATGTGGTGATGCAGTAATGTGGATACTGGAGTGAACTCCTAAAAGGCTTTGTAGCCGATACACGGGTTGAAGCATTCTGATAACCTTAAAAAAAGCTGCAAATTCTTTCACTGGGATTTATTTTTCAATTGGCTTGCGTTCATGATTTGAATTTCTACTAAGTAATCTTTGGAGTGTGCGTGTTTCACAGGTGATAGAGCGATTATTGGATTTCGGGAGGCACACAAATATGATCAACTGATCAATCCAAATAGGTATTTTGGTTGAGAACAGATTTACGTGCTCCATGCATATCTCCTGAAATGCAACAGTCGCTCTATCACCTGTGAAGCAAGCCAATTGAATAATAAACCCCATTGAAAGAATTTGCAGCGCTTTTAGCCACCAATCCTCTTACCAAATCTTAACCAAAACCTCTGCAGTACCTACATTACGTTTCATTATTTTAGGTATCCCCCCTGCTGTTGCCGAGGATACTCATCAGTAGTACTGAGTCTTTCGGACACTAAGCCACGAACGGACCTCAAACAAAACGGAAGGAAAGACTTCCAGACGCCTAGGTCTTCCATTGGCTCCATCCGACAGATTAGGGTCAATTCGACAGAGAAGGTAGGTAAATTGATCACGTTTTACCCTCTATCTCAATCTTTAGGGTTCTCAAAAGTTTTTAGAAGCTGATCAGATTTATATAATTGAAAAATAAAGCAGGTCGATTCAATTAGGGAGAAATTGTGTTGAACTTCATTCAATTCTTTAGGCTCCACCTTAGGACTAGATGCAAGTTGATAGTACCAACCTAAAATGTTTGAAATCGTTGTTATTAGTGATCAAACAGGGTCACATCAAATTCGAACCTGTTATCGTACTTTTGAGTAGGAACCCAAGACGACGGATGATGGGTATTCTGTTCGTTCTTCTCCTCAACGCTCTTCAAGTTTCTAATGTCTCCGGATCCATCATTCAAGTACAATGATGACCACTTTTTGATCGAAGTTAATAACCTGAGGTCCGAAAATACGAATACTTGTGCATTATTAGTTATCACTTACGATTACTTTACAAAGATGATGATGAATAGATATATAATTCGCTTTCTCTATAAGAGTTGATTCGTGGGTGGACAAAACATTTCTCAGATCTTCGTAATGACCAAGGGCTTTTGTCATATTTATCCATACAAATTCAGGATCAATGTATTGTTATTATTATATTTTGCGTAAGAAATGGTTGGATAGTGTCTAATGGCTTAAATTTAAAAAATATATATATATATATTTATTATTCTTTCGTTTTACACAAAATTGGCACTCATATTAATTTGAAAAACTCCCAACCCAAATGTCTTGCTCCGTCCAATAGTTGGCAGCTCCTGCACGTATTTCGAGGATATTGGGCAATTTTTTCTCGTAATATGCTCGACAATAGCGCTTTTTACAGCCGGCAAAATTGTAGCCTGAAAAACGGAAATTTTCTAACAAAATTTAAACCTTTCTGTCCGGTTTTTTTTACCTGTGAAAATTGTTACAAGAAATTGTATTTCTCACCAAGCAGAATATGCTATTTGACTGGAAATTTATCGGATAGGAAATTCTATCACTATCCAGCACTATCTGATAGGAAATTGAACGCCCTTTTCGTCGATTTTCTCAAGTTCGAGTTTATTTCGAAGATTAAGAGAGTATTAAGAGAGTGATGATCACTTTAGTAACATAAGGTCGTAGAGGTTCCCACCATTGGAAAATCTATCCAATAACGTGCCTGAAGTGTCCCCTTTGACTGAAATATTCAAACACTTTTTATAGATGTCCAAGTAACTATACTTCCTCGCCTTATTTTCTCCCATTTCCAGTAGAAAAGCTCCCAACTGTGCCCGCTTCCTATACACACTGCGTACAGCCACAAATAAAATTATGAATAAGGTGAGGGACGTTGTTACTTGGACTAGATGAGATAATACACACCTATTATTAAAACATGATACTAATTCTGAAGTTGGGATTTTCTTAAGGTAAAGTTGGGAAAATGAGTGCGGTAGCTGGGAAATTTTGAAATCTCCCCCCACAATTTGAGGCCAATTGCGCCCCTGAACCCCTTCCCCTTTCTTTCAATATTCGGGTTAATGACTAATGTACTGCTCTACATAGGTGTAGGTTCATCATCTGAATATTTCCGTATATCCCAATAGTTTAATGAAAATATAATTCTGATCTTAGAGCTCACTCAAGTACTGACAGCATGAATAATCAACAGATCTTCCGTTGACTCCATCCCTTCAGGTATTTTCCTATTTGAAGAAGAAGCTTTCTCGAGTTGTGCATGAAAAGCTTTATCTACTTTTGTGAAGAAAATCGAATTGAGTTACTGCTTTCCAAGTTCATTTCTTATTGTAATTATTATAATTGTAATTGTACCAATTTATGTGCCACGTTAGATCTACCTAATCATATTGTTTCCGTTATAATTAATGGAATGGTTTTCTCATGCCAAAAAATATCCGCAAGACTAGCTGAGTAGAGGAAAGTAGGTGGAATGAATTCAAGAAGAATACAGAAAACATAAGTGGAGTGTATATCGGTCGCTTCACCAATCTTGAAACTCGATAAAACTCACAACTAACTTGTACAAAGGTCCGCATTTGAAAAAGTTTCGTTCTCTTTTTTCAAATGAGTACCGTTGGAATATCATTGGGGGGTGGGGGGGGGATTTTGGACATTTGTTTCGATGTTTCTCCATTCAACTAAACAACTGACATCGCAACAGAAGTGTGAGGAGGTCAAGGATAAGAGGTAGCCAGTAGATTAAACATGAAATAAGACCGATAGAAGTTGGAACTGGAGCGCATACAAGTAGAAGCAGCCACATCCATGAATGTTGTAATTTCTACTTCCAAGAGAATCTTGAATAATCTTAATGAAGAGTTATGCAAATGTTCCTCGAGCGTGACGCCACTGCTAGCCAGTAGGTTGTTTCTGTTTGTACTCATAAACTATTATTTTTTCCCTACTCGTCATGATTTTTAACCGAATTTAATAAAATAGATGTTCTTCCTACCAACGTTAATACTGCGGAAATTCAAAGCGAAAATCATTCATCAGACCCTTGGGTAAACCTCATTACGAAAATGGTAGTTAGGAAACTATCTACAATTACGAAACTCGAATAATTCATATAAATGTTATTCATAGCAAATTAAATCAGGATTGTTTGATATTAAGCATGCGTAGTTGCTACAGCAGATTCGTTTGTTTTTAAAATTGATAGAAACTCAGGAAGGAACTAACGTAAAAGATTCTTAATTTGTTTACCTAAGTGTACAAGTTGTAGATGTGGCGAGTATAAGATATTTGCGCATGCGTCATAGCTATCGTTGATCGGAATGCAATGATTAGGAAATCTAGGTCGCAATTTAACAATTTTGTTCATTAAAATCCGAAGCCAAAAATTTTGAGTGCTCTGCATGTGGCTAGGGTTGGAAGGCATAAACATATTATTCTGAAGATAGGTTCCTGTCATAAACCAAAATTTCGATCTTAGCTTTAAGCAGAAAGGCAACATTTTGTTTTACAGAAGAAATCCTTTTGCTACACAGTGAGGCTTTGTTATTTAGGCAACCTAAGAAGCATATTTTTTCTGTTCTTATTTCAACTTAGTTTCACTGGATAATAAACACTAACTTAACGATTTTATTGTGAACCTCCAATGTTGCTGCCTACCAAAACCTGCCTATTGTTGTTGCTGCTTAACGCTTCAATCTATCGATTGGTTGAGATGGATTTGCTCCGAAATTTTTTATTCCGATGTTTATCTGTACGTTTTAATTACTCCACGGCTTGAAAAGTCCTGATACCAGAATGGGGAAATGGAAAACTGTGAGGGATATGGATAGTTTCCGTTTCTTGAAAGTGCTAAGGCTGAACATAAACCTGATGCTTTTTAGCGCCAGGGCATCCTCGGCGCATTGAAAGTTGAAGTCACCTCAGCACATGGACGTGGCAGAAGCAGTCCATTGAATCACTTTCAAGTTAAATGTTAGCAGAACCTGCTTAGGAACCACTCGCCTTCTAGTAGTGACTGCCCACTGGGCATTGCCCAGACACCCCCTTCCATTAGTCCTCACAGGCGAAATGGTTAGGAAAAAGTTAGGTAACTATTACCCGTTATATCTTGTTATTTCGTTATTCATTTTAGTTTTGATTCTGACGACTTGAACACGTCCATTTTTGTAAGGATGAAGTTTGAAAAGCGTCTCGATTCCGGTTCAATTTCAATTTTTCATATAAGAATGTAGTTTTTTATATATTTTTTTGCTGCTGCAAATCGCTGTGTTACTATTGAGAACGTAAATGCTTAGACAACTGGTGAACCAGCTACCGATATGTGAACATATCAGAAAGATCTCATTAGCTGGGAGTGGCTAGTGATTTGTCAATTAGAGAGTGAGCATAGAACTAAGGAATAAGAGAACGGAATGATTCTTTCTGTATTACAATTTTGTTCACTTCGCTATAAATTGAATTTGCCAAACTACAACTGTTTAGTAGGTATTATCGTCTTCACTTTCGGATATATCGGCATGTCAGGAAGGCGACGATAGAAGTTTGTGAAGGTCTTCGGGATCCAAGCTAGCTTTGGAGAAGTTAGCTCCTGTAAGTCATATTAGCTCTTAGAAGTTAACATTGTCCCTTAAAATCTTGTTAGGTTTTCCTGTTCGTCCAATGAAGCGCTTTAGAGCTGCGAGAAGTACTATTGCAGAAAGACCTTCCACCAATTCTGTGATTTTGATCGCCACTAGTGGTCTACTATCAAGATTATTAATGCGATCTAATGATTCGTGATTCAATACTTTCTCCGACTTTTTCTAAATTGTAGCTTGAAGAATGAGTCAAGAAGATCAACGCCTGTGATGAGCGACTGGTAAATTTTTAGTTCTAGTGTGCCGTTTGTGTTATTCGATAGACTTTTACTCGATGCAACTTTCAAGCGTTTCCTTAACAATTTTTTTCAACCTTATTGGCTAGAAGAGTAGCCTGATTTTTGCAAAAAGAAATTGTGGGACAGCGTGGAGGCTTTTCTTCTGTTCATTGAAAAATGATTAATTTTATTGAATTAGTTCTCGTAGCAAACAGAATAGAATGTTTAAAATCTAGTGTCCAATAATTAAAATGACTTATCTGGTCGTCCATACACACTAATTAAATCTTATTTGCCCATAAAAACAGTAGAAGGGTAAAATCAGATGGTATTAAATTGAATAGATAAAGGTTTATCCGCCTTGAGAGCTGAACATTTACCAGGAATACATTCTATCGGAGCAGTTCTGATTAAATGATTGAGTTGTTTCTGCTTGGCAGTGATTTCGATTCGAGGCAGTGACGAAATTTCGGATTTTTCCGGTTTTGTATGATTTAAAGTTAAAACCTGTCACCATTGAAACCTTAAATACTTCAAAATTAGTTCCATTTCTTAATAAAGGTAAAACATGAAACGATTCTCGAGTATGGAGACGTTTATCAGCTGAAAGATCCTTTTCTAATGAATTTACGATGCTTGAAATAACAGAGCCCTTTTCAAGGCATCAAGAACACAAGTGACAGTTTAATGACTAAACTTTGGTGGTTTTTTCGGAAAAACTTATGGAAAACGGACGGCCGTTCGGAGTTTTTTTCTTGGTTGGTTATAAGCAGTGCTCGATTTCTAAAAATTGAGGTACCGGAACTCTATATATGTAATATGCCAATATACCTACATATACACCCAGGACCGTCCGGAATTCCCCCCAGGAGGTTCCGGGGTACCTCCCCCGGAAAATTTTTAGAAAGCATACCCCTCAAAAGCCATTTCATATACTAAAAACAGTCAGAAATTAAAATTTTCTGAGCACAAAATTAACTATTTGCCTTTGCTAAGTATTAGGTTAAAAAGAAAGAAATATTTTATTGAACTCAAACTTTTTAATAAACATAATATACATGAAATAATAAATATTTACATATAAAACATAATACATGATGTTCTTAATCACGCTCGTAAGTTCACTCACTGACAAAGAATTTTAACCGTCGACTTTTTCATTTTCAAACTTTTTTGTGCAGATAATTTAGTTTTTTATAGAGAAAGGTTCCGGAACGCCGTTCCGCCGCGAAATCGAGCCCTGATTATAAGGCTTATGTGAAATAATAAACCAAAATGAACTCCAATTCACCTGTCTTGATCGAAAAGTAAGTAAATTGTCTACTTAGGATCGAAAATATTTTCACCGAATTCTGGCAAAAACTGTATAGCATTCAAATTATTTACTTTAGCCGTAACATCCTCCTATCCATTCGTAGAACTAAGTTTTTCGTGGTTAAAACGGCTAAAAACTTATGTAAGGAGTACAATGGGCCAAGAGATACGGAGTGCATTGCGGGCTTTCTCTATTGAAAAGAAAGGATTGATGGATCCGAAACGGACTCTTTTCGAACTCTTCTATATCAACTATAACATTCCTAGAGATTCCTCTTAGATGAGATCCTCTCAAGGCTATCTTATCAGCGAAGCAATCTACCCTACTGTGAAAGGACACATTCAAAATTATTTGTCCTCCTTGTAAGTCTACTGGGTCGCCATGTAGTAGGTAGCAACACATCACGACATATTTATGTCACCATTACGAGGGAGCCGGAAGATAATGTGTGAATAAAAAGGGTTTTTGAATAGAATCACATTTTGGGGCAAATGAGAAACAAAGTAAATAAGACGTCTTGCAGAAAAGCCTGCAACCACAACAGAGAATTTTCATGTCATGACGCTGAATGCTTCGGAATCCATGAGTAATCTGTTTTTAAGTCCAACTTCCTAAGTAGGGTAGAAGAAGATATGATTTTTTTATTTGAATGCGGGAAATCGACATTTCTCAACAACTAAATGAGTTTATTCTAAGATTTTATCTTTTTGGCTGATTCGAATAATGACCCTCTCATGCCAAGTGGCTAAACAAATGAGGGGTGTTAAGGCCCCTTCTCGAAAGAGCTGAATCAACAGTTTGAAACTTCAAATGGTAAGATGAAGGAAAATTTCAAATAAGGAAAAGGGATTGATGATCCGTTATTAGTTGATCGAGGAGGCCCGAGAGGGTCTCCATCCGATTCAACGAAAATGGAACACTAAATCTGATGGTAAGAGCATTTCTTGTAGCAAGTCAATTGTAGGTGAAAACCGTCAATTTGTTAGTATATTTCCACGTTTTTCCACATTCGGACGTAATTTTCTTCGGCAAATGTCATTTGAACAAATTTTGGTTTTGACCGAAAAAAAACCGTTAACCCCCACAAAATTTGTTATTTTACGTTTTAAGATGCATAGAATTCGATATTCGAACGAAAACGTGAATTACTGTACAAAGGTTCATTATTTCTTTATTAGACAGCCCTTCAACGGATATCGCCGGACAAGCATATTTGGATCGTACAACCTGACACAATGGTTCTAAGTGAAATTCAGAAATGAAACGCACAAATCTCAACGAGATAAAATAGAAAGCATAGTTTTAGCCTTTCTTCTCGGAATCGAATTCTGAATATCAAAAATCAGGTCACTAAGCCAGATGGGTGATCCGCCCATAGGGGATACCAATGACGAGCTAGATGCTAACATATACCCACCGTAGAATGCCCGCAATAGGGACAGATTTTAGAGGTTTTCCACTACTATTCTTCAGAAATACTTAGTTTCCCCCACTTTGAACCCTCATTTTGCATTCTACAGTGTAACCAGGGCATAATGACGTTGGAAAATCATTAAAAATTATTTTCTTTAATATTTTTTTTTTTTATTTTCAAAAAGTGTGATAATGGAAAAATATTCTATTTGAAAATTTTAAATTTCGTAGGACGGAGCATGCATATCAGAATGCTTCAACCCGTGTATCGGCTATGAACCCTTTTAGCAGTTCACTCCAGTATCCACATTCACTACATCACTAGGTTACTGCGATAAAAACAAACAAACAAACAAAAAACTCTTGTGTTAGTTTTGATCGCAGTAACCTAATGATGTAGTAGTGAATGTGGATGCAAATGTTGGCACCATAAATCAGGCCATACATCGGGAATGGTTTGAGCTACGGACCTGGGAGGGGCTCATTCGATTCCTCGTGGAAAGTTCTTCAAAAAAAGTCCAAATTTAGGCCGCCTTGACTTTTTTTGAGGTTTTTAGGGATTTTACAAAACTTTGACAACCCTTAGAGGGCACTTTAAATTAAGTGAGAGAGCTGGCTCAAGAATCGGGGCGTCGTCGGACCAATATGGATTTTTCCTGAAAATTTCAGATCTTTTGCTTCAGCCGTTTGGGAGAAATCGTGCTTACGCCGCACGGCGGACGGACTAAAAATTTTTTATTGCAGATTTGGATTCTACACCCTTTGAAACGTGAACCATGAAATTTTCAGGGGGGGTGAAAATTTTGGTTTATTATTCAATAATAAACCATTGAAATCGCTCTTGAAAAAAACATTGTAACCCCCCCTCAAATTTTCATGGTTTACGTTACAAAGGGTGTAGAATCCAAATCTGCAATAAAACTTTTTCCGTCCGTCCGCCGTACGCACAATTTCTCCCAAACGGATGGAGCAAAAAATCTGAAATTATCAGGAAAAATCCATGTTGGTCCGACAACGCCCCTATTCTTTAGCCAGCTCTCTCACTTAATTTAAAGTGCCCTTTAAGGGTTGTCAAAGTTTTTTTAAATCCCTAAAAACCTCAAAAAAAGTCAAGGTGGCCTAAATTTGGACTTTTTTTTAAGAACTTTCCATGAGGAATCGAATGAGCCCCTCCCCAGGTCCGTAGCTCAAACCATTCCCGATGCATGGCCCGATTTATGGTGCCAACATTTGCATCCACATTCACTACATCACTAGGTTACTGCGAACAAAACAAAAACAACAGCTTTTTTTTCTTGTAGTAACCTAGTGATGTAGTGAATGTGGATACTGGAGTGAAGTCCTAAAAGGGTTTGTAGTTCTGATATGCATGCTCCGTCTTACGAAATTTAAAATTTTCAAATAGAATATTTTTCCATTGTAATCGCTCTTGAAAAAAAAAACGCTGCAAATTCTTTCACTGGGGTTTATTATTCAATGATTCATGATTTGAATTTCTACTAAGCTTTGGAGTGTGCATGTCTCACAGGTGATAGAGCGATTATTGAATTTCAGGAGGCACACAAATTTGATCAACCGATCAATCCAAATAGGAATTTTGGTTGAGAACAGATTTACGTGCTCTATGCATATATCCTGAAATTCAATAATCGCTCTATCACCTGTGAAACACGCACACTCCAAGGCTGAGTAGAAATTCAAATCATGAATCATTGAATAATAAACTTCAGTGAAAGAATTTGCAGCGTTTTTGAGGTATGATTTCCTTTTACTGGTGAATTTCGAGCTGATTGCCCCTACGTGAAACAGAATGTTGCCATTGGCAACACAATGAAAATAAAGCGTTGATCTCGTTTTCGAATAAAATGCAGATTTTCTGTTTTGCCGTAGCGGAGATTTTGTAAAATATGTATACAATCGAACTTCACCATATTTTCGTCACTAGAAAAGAAAGTAAAATTAAGTATAATGGGCGGGGAATGAGTCTCAAACCACATGAAAAGACGCTGTATATGGCTAATACCACTTGATTTATTAGAACTTCCACAGAAACCACGTTGTGTTCGATATTGTCACCTGGACTTGCTTCTTCTTGGAATGGATTTCCTGGTCTTGGTGGACTTAGTTGTGTTTGCATTGAAGAGCCAGGTAGGGAGAATATGTGAACTGCAGAGGACAAAAATAAGAAAAGACGGCTGACAGTTCTCGACCCGACCTCCGCAAATGGTTGAGGAATACTTGACTATATCTGAAGTGATAGAAATGTTAATTCAAATCAACGAAATCCTAGTGTGTGTAGCTGCTGGAACATTCATCATCAATGGGGCAGTTCATTTTGAGTTATTTCTCAAAAGTGTCCTTAATACCAAACGCAGGAAGATTAGAGCGTCCCTAAAGTCTTCGTGTCGCTCTCTATTATGGCAGTTTTCCTTTAGACCCAAGAGCGGCAAACTACAGCGAATACTTTTTCCTCCGATGAGATTGATACAACACACCTCGCATTGGACATCCAGAACGAGTGTGTCGGGCCTGACCTCAGAACCAACAGGTTTCTTTTTTTTCCTTCTTTGACCATTCTTAATTATTGTCTGAATTGTACGAATAATAATTAAATTCACAGCTAAAAGTTGGTGGTGATGTAGAGGGCTGTGAAGAAGAGTATCGGAATAATTTTTTTCCTCCAATTCCATTTATAAAACAATTGCTTACCCATGTATTACGGTTGAGATCTATCTTCTTTGAAATTGGAATCATTTCTTTAAATGATGATGTAAAGAACATATTAGTGGAAAAAGTTGTGTAATTGAATCGAACTCATTAACAAAAACCATAACAGCTCCTTTGAAGAGGGAAGATGTGAGGCACTTTCCCTTGAAGAAAACTCCAGCAGTCCGCATTATTCAACTCATTATCTAATACGAACTTTGTTGAGATGTGCAGTGCGATTAGTTTTTGAACCTATTGCACTTTTTTATAGATATAATTTTTCTAGATGTCGTTACTTCGAATTATCCAGAAACGTGTCCAACTCTTTATGGTTCAACTCTTTGGTTGAACTAGCATTTCAATTGAAGTGAATATGTCAACTTCATTCGTTCAAATATTGTTGATCCTGTATTCGTTTCCAAACTCCGCAATCTGATTCTCAAATCATGGCAACCCCACAGAATGAATTCAATGAAAAATGTATGGATTTTTTTTGGTGGAGGGGCGGGGGGGAAAGCCGAGGATTCAGGAATGTTTATTTATTTAGAAACTGATCTTCGCTGGGGCGAGAAGGGAACAATGTTCAATCTTACGAGAATTACCTACCGGGGGAAAAACTGAATATTTGAAACAATGAGGCTCGGAAATCAACTACCTGTAGCTGTTACCTGTCAGGAAAGACGATTTATTGTTAATGTCGTGGGAAAGCTGGGTGGTGGAAGAGAATGAGCTTCACCGATGAGCCTTACGAAACCCCTTTTTATCTAGTGTCTAGGGAATTGATAGAAATCATATTTTGTGTTCAGAAAAGAAAAAATTCTGTGTTTGGTTTTTACCCCACTTATTATACCCATTCTACCCTGAGACTCGTGTTTTGTGAGGTTCATGGTAAAATTAGGCTTTAGGCTAGGCTTTAGAAGTTCAAATAAATAAAAATTACAAACAAGTAATAAAAATCACTTCCAACTTTAAAGATTAAAAACTGGGATAAAAAACTAGATTATTCAGTGGAGCTTCTATTTCATCTTGAAGTTAGGGAGAGAATCCCAAACATCTGTCAAGCTTGTGATGGATATGGTTAGTTGCCACCTTCCCGATTTTAGATTCCAACGAATTCGGAGATGAATCTGACGCCTTTAAGCGTCTGGGGCATCCTCTGAGCGTGGCAGAGCATTATCTTTGCATCCACCTGCTTGGAAGGGGCAACTGGACCATTCCATCACCTCACAAGCTGAGCGTGGCAACTTAGCTTCCTCGTGTTGGCAACCCGAATGCATAGATAAATAATCTCAATAGGTCTCTTGATCTAAAGAGTTTGGTGATCGGACAACTAGTACGGTGGTGGGATTATCCAGTGAGGGGCGGACGACTGGTACTATCTAAATATGAGGACCCCGGACAACTGGTGCTGGGGAAAAATTCAATTCGGGCAACCGGTACTGTAGCAGGTATAGCAGCAGGTAGAGAGGCAGGTAGAGGATTGAGTATGATGTGTGTCAAAGTTTTATTAAGTACTTACATGAAAGACTGCGCCGAAACGGTGACTAGTCCAAATGTTCAACCAGTGCTCAACTCCGATTTGTCAAAAAAGTAAAGACGTTTAAAAACGAGGGATGATGAACATCATCGACTGCGGTTCTGGTGGAAAGAGTCTCCTCTTAGCTCTACGTATGTCCCGCCTCAAAGTCTCGGTGTTCCCCAAATGTTGTCTGACTTCTCCAGTAATAATATTATATAATGTGTAATGGTAGTTGTTATATTATTATGAGTTATATATATTACGTGTCGTAAACAAAGGGTGGATAACGCGACCGTACCAGTTGTCCGGCAATCAAAGAGTTTAAGAGATGTTAAGCTTGTTAAAAATATTCACAGGGAAACAATGTCACGGGACATTGTGGGTTTCCAGATTTAATGCGATAGCGTGTTCTGCAGACCTACAGACTGTAATGGTTCGATCGTGTTGAAATGTATATGTTATAATTAGACTGTAGTTCTAAATTAGAGCACGTCCGTACTATTAGGAAGAGAGACAAATTAAGGCGAATGGATTTAACGTTTGCGCGTGGGCAAAGCGGTATATGGTTAGCGAGCAATGTAACTCATAGCTATCTATGGCCTAAATACACATTCCCTGTTCATTTTATCATAATCGAATAGAAACTTTATAAATGAGGCTTTTTGCGAGAATTCCTTTTTCCCAAATTTGCAGCAGTCACTAATGGTGTATAATTGTAATACTGTTTTTCCCGGTTATACTCCTAATTCGAGCGACATCGAATCAATAGAACATGCGGAAATTATGCTTGGTGGATTTCATGGTTTGTACATTCGCACGTTGAAATATTGATTTTTAAGCTATGAAATTAATAGGGGACCGTCCGCCTAACCTGCATATTCTCATGCAATTTCATTGAAAACGGATGACAACGGTACGGGGATCTGCGGACAGAAACACAGGCAGACTCGGATAGGCAGGGGAGGATATTTATTACTCTCCCTGTCTTAGCGTTATTATTTCTCCCTTTCTCCCTTTCTCTCTTTTAAGATATGGACCTAGCAAAGACTGGCATCCAATAATGGGAAGACCGCAAGTTAAAAGAAGAGGTGGATTAGTACCTGGGGGTCATTAACTCCTGCCCCTGATATGTTCTGCATCCCATAAAACCTGGCACCTCCACGTGGTCCATCCCGGGCACACTCATAGAGTGTGGCTAACGCCGGAAGGGACAGGAGGGCCTCCTGTATCGTCAAGAAAGAGTGGTGGAAGTCCACTACTGCCGCATGTGATAAGTCCCGCCAGATTGTATTGGGGCAGAATGGCCCCAGAAACAATCTATTCCACTCTGATACAGCAGGCAGACTCGGAAGCAATAGAATATTATAGTCCGACAACCGTGCGACTTAGAAAGCGGAATAACAATTAATGAAATTTCAATAAAATAGAAATGTGAATAATTACAAGAGTTTTAAAAAATATGATTAACATGTTGATGCACCATAGACAACGTTATATAATTAAAGACAATGATCATCTTTGAAGGGCTTTCTATAACATGAGGGATAAACATTTGTTCAAGTTAATATACAACACAGAGCTAATTATCATGTTATTCACTGCATAAATAGTAATAAATTGATTTTTTTTTTAAATTATTCCATACAAATTATTTCAACGTTACACGATACATTTTTTCTATATTTTTTACGTACTAGTAGTAATTTTGTGACTATGTTTTAACAGGTGATGTTCGACAACGAGGAGATATCGGCTATATGACTTGATAAACAGAGCTGAACGGAAGGACTGAGCGTTTGAATATTTGCTGTCAGTAGAAGTTGGAAGGCGGAACGAACGTCAGCCGAAATGTAGGAACCAAGTTCCACCTGCGATTCCCACGGTTTCGTAGCATCACTTCTAGACTTATTTTCTTTGCGCCTTCGTCTGTTATTCTCTTCAACTCTTTATACCTCATTTAAAATGACAAACTTCGAGAATTATAAAGAAAAATTTAAACTTCCGCGAAAGAACTGACTTGATTATATGGGTGATGTCTTGACTAAGTATTTACAATGGTCAAGTACAGTTCTCAAAACAAGACTGAACGCCTAAGTACAGTACGCCTACACTTTAATTACCTAGAACAACTATGAAACCTTTCCAAAATATGGTCAATTCGTTATGCCATTTTAGTTGTCGTAGTAATAAGGTAGGGAACAGGGGATTTTGAGAAAAAAAAAACAGTTGCGTGAATATTTTGAATAGAAAATTAAAACAGAGAACCCGGTAATTAATTATAAAACCAGTATCGATGTCAGGAACATTCCAAGCTGATTGCAAGTTGAACGCAGTCAGACTCTCAACACGTTGAGACGACAGAATGGTGGGAGCAGAATTCGTTTCCTCTTGAGATTCTAGATGTATTAGTGTTGTACCTATTATATCAAGATTACCAAACCATCATACGTACCAAATGCAAGCACATTCGACGATATTAAAATTCTTTGACGATGTTGTGAAAATCATCTCACGATTGAAAGTGAACTACTTTAATTCATTCGATCGAACTTATCGTTGAATCATTTACCTTGGTGGCATAGTAACAATGTAAAAAGACTCTAATTTTAGCTTTTAGCTCGAATGTTAACATGATTATAAAGAGAAATCGAAAATTGGCATTCCATAACTCGCACCCGTCAATCCAAAAGTGAATGAGCTGTCTGTCAAAAGCAGCTTTCAGTCGGAGAAAGGATCGTATATCTGTACAGAGAGAAAAATAAAAGCGAAATCTACCTGGAAACAGTTCAGGGAAAAATCTCATTTGTCGGGGGTGGTCATAACCCATGAACTGATAGACCATTGTGATGCAGTGAAAGTTTCAGTTCGTACTGCAGTAACTGCAGTTACTGCAGCTGCAGCCGTCGTCCTAACTATTCCAAAAAGGTAAGGCTGTTGGATTCAAAGGTTGTTACAATGTTTCCAAGGAAGGCTTAGTTTTAAAATGTGTGCATGTAATTGCACATCAGTAGAAAGACAGTGCATTAGCACCTTTGAGCACAAGTTTCAATGAGGGAAGTAGAACATTTGCGTCACGTTTGGAACATCGTCAGCCAAAAACGGGTTAGGGTGGTACCTAAATGTAGAGAATTTGTGAAAAATTTGGTAGCTCTCGAGGATTCCCAAATTAATGAAATATTATGATTTATCATTGTGACTTTAACTACCTTTTTAAAACCTTTTTTTGTTACTATGTTAAAATAAAAGGGTACGGATTCGAAAACCGATCGAGCTCAATTAATCCCCTCGGGTTGTAAACCCCAATCGCAAATATCCTGTAGATTCGACTCTCAAGAGATTATGTAAAAAACTATTGGAATTTATAATTTTAATAACAAACTCATTTAAAATTTTACACCGATCATTGTATACCTAAGAAATAGCTGAGATTATACAATGTATACTATACATTCATTTTCCCAATCACTTCCTAATTAAATCCAATTTTCTCACTCAAAGCGTAATTATTAGGACAGAATCATCAATCGTGTTGAACATTTACGGTTCCTGATACTTCTGTTTTATTAACATTTCAGTGCATCATCTTGACTAGTGAACTGACAATAATATTAATGGGTGTGTACCAAATACATGAAAGAGTAACATTTATTGCGTAATACAACAACTGTTGAAAAGGAATGGTCTTCGTTTCGTTTTGCATGCGTAATACTTCAAATAATCAAGTAATTAGCAAGAGGTGTTCAGATTTTAGAACTCACTTCATACGGATACTCAGATCAGGATTGAGTTTAGATCCATTCGGCACTCCTTAATGCGTTGAAATTGGAAGTTGTAAACAGCTTTTCGTTGATCATAATTGCTGACATGATTTTACAGGAGCATTGCAAAACCTATTTTTAAGGCGTAAGATCCTTAACTTGAATGAGGAAAAAAAACTGCGTTCATAGAAAATTTATAGGTGCGTGAAAATCAGCTGCTGAGTCGAGTATTTAACTTTTAGACCAACCACGACAATTTGAATAGGTAGGTAAATTACCTATTTACGGTTCTTTAAAAACCAATTGGACTTACTGTTGTCAAAGGCTATTGAAGAACCCATCAAAACCTGTAATTAGGGAAAAAATCAAGAGCGTAAGCCTAACGAGTGAAATTTCACAGGTGGTAGACTCGAAATTGCCCCTAGTTTAGGAATCACCCATATACCTGTTCTATAGTCTATTCAACTGACGATATTAAAATAAGAAACGGGACTTCACGAAACTACAAGTTGTAATAACAAAGTCCCTTAGACGCCCTAATCCCAATTCAACAACGTTGTTGACATTTATCCGTTACGAAAACATATTGGTTTACAATGACTGAAAGTGTCTAACTACTGACTAGATGTCTGCTTCTTGAAGATTTCGTTCGAATCCAATCTAGCTAGATAATCACCCACTTCCTAAAGTACTTCCTTTTGGAGAGCTTAAATTTGGTGTAATGTGAGTACTGTTAGGATATTTCTTTCCTTACGAAGCATTCGTTCCATTCTTACCTATAACACAGGTAAGTAAATATTAAAGCCGCAATACACGGATTTTATCATTTATATATCGGGGAAGAGAACTCAATGAGGCCTTAGGACCTCAGGTACAATCCCCACCACCGCCTTTCACCCCCGAGACAAGCGGCCAGCTCTTGAGCACTTCAGTTTACCATCATACCGTAATACGAAAACATTCTTGTGTCCCATAGTGGGAGTTGGGCTATAACTTCATTGACTCTTTTACTGTTTTCATTCATCTATCAGCTATCAACCATAAATTAGACTTGTACAACTTATCTTCTCAACTAAAATCCGATTCATTAAACCCAGTTCAACATCACCGCGAGTTTGTCTTGTTATTTCTACACTAATGGCCCATCCTAGACATTTTAAATGTGATTTTATTGAAGAAGGTGAGATTTTTTATGGCAATTCATCTTTCATACGGGAGTTTCCGATATATAAATAAATTACTTTTGCCTTCTTTTTATTATCAATGAGGTGTGCTTGAGGTCACAGTGTATCAAACATTGAACTTTGATAATCGCTAGTTATGGGAAAACTCTGTATACGCTTAAAACAAGAGCTGTTGTTCGAAATTCAAAATCGATCGCTCTAGAAAGAATATAAAAGTAGGTACACAATTAAGAAATGAGTTACTGTTTCAAATCTATGTAAATCATTAGGAGTTTTAGAGAATATATTTTTTTTAATGTTCCCTCCCATTTTTGTACTACTTGCATACATCGCTTAGTCATAACTACATGATATGTTACGAAGTATCCAAATGCTGCAAAGCCTTCTTGGCTTCTCTCTTTATTCTTCATCACCAATGTTATGGTTGTTAAATGCTTGAAATATTACAGCAGTAGTACTATATTTTGCTGAGAAAAAAAATGGTGACTAAGACTGAATAGGGAACTCGTATACAAATAGAATTGAAACACAGCTACCATCCTTTGTTATAGGCGGTTTAAAAAAGCGTTAATCCGTTAACAATATTCTCTGAATTTCTTTAATACGAGCAATTCTTTCGAATGGTAGAATTCAAATTGAATGACGAGACTCTTACTTTAATCATCTGTTGTTTAGTGATGAATTGATGAATTCTATTTAAGTATATATACTTCGCTGCAATGTATCCAATTTCTGTGGAACGGAATTATATATGATCCCGTTTCATAGAAATTGGATATACTGCATTGCTTCGAAATTTACAACGCTTCAGGAGTGCGGGAAGGGTGGAGGAGACAAAGTAGGAAATACAACAATTACTTACAACAAGAGATGAATTGTATGAACACGTTATAAAAGGCTGTATACAGGGTGTCTTCTATCCAATGGATCACCCCCCTAAAATCGCCAAAATGTGGGTAAATATTTTTCTTTTTTTTAATCTTCATATTTTTTTGCGAGAATTTCAAAAATGAAAAAATTTTGCTCCGCGCAATTGCGTAACTATGCGCAACTGACACCAACGTTCTTATTTCAGATGGGAACCGCCCTTTTTTAATAAATAAATTCGGATTCTACCCAAAATTTCATGAACTTTTGACCCCTCAATCGATTTTTTTTACCGCGCGCAACCCATTCAACGAGCATGCAAATTTGTTGAAATACCAAATTGCGCAAAATATGCTGTCATGTAGACCCTAAGTGTGGTACATGAATTTCCATTGTTTTTCGACGCTGTTTCACGTGGAGCTGTCAGTTTTGAGATTTAACTCACTTTTTATCGATATTATCAACATAATCTATGTTTTTCGGTGAAATATTACAGTTTTTCCGAAGTACCAACTTTGGCAGTAGATTTATTTTTCCTCACCCTTTCGAAACACGGGCTTGGAACCGGCTTTGGCGGGTTTAAAAATAAATCTACTACAATTTTTAAGAAACTAAATGCACTATGAAGGCATATCAAGGCAAAACAAGAGTTAGTCAATCAAATTTTTTGATAACTTTTAGGTATAGTTTTAGTATATCCGCCAACGAAAATCGTTAAATATGTGGAAAGAACTTTTGTGAATGAATAGGTATTCATTATTGCTTCCGAATCTATCAGTACAGCTGAAACTTTATTCTCACTTTCGGGAAATGAGAAATATTTTTTTCTCCAAAATCAAAATTTCCTCTCGCATTTTGCATTTTGAACTATTCTGAATAACTTTTTTTTCTTGCCTGTTATTTTTCTGTCAATGTGCATAAAATGAATAATTTTAACTAGAATGAACACTGATGTGTAACGCAGCAAAAATCAATAGCAACATTATGAACTGGACACTATTCTGGAAAACTTTCGGTCTTGCAGCATGATCTAATGAGCAAATTTTTATTATTATTTTTGCGTCAAGTTATTTAGAAATTTGAGTACTTTCGAAGCAGAAAATGGTACGTTATACGTTTTGTGGCAAATGAGCTTTTTCTAAATATTATTCCGCTTCACAAATCAAATTGATCAATTTTTATAATTTTTTAAAGTAATCTAATTGTTCACATATTTTAAATAAATATTGTTTCATATTAGTTTAAATATTAGTTTATACTCTACGAACTATAGTAATATTCTGCAATGCTCACTAAATTCGTTTTTCAAATAGTTACCACCATTTTATATTCATCTACAGAATATTTCATGAAATATTTATAGCCGTCGCCCGATTAGAAAACGTGCACTATTGCGCTCAAATTGTGAACAAAATGGTGGGATTTTAGAGGACTCCAACTTCCGCGTAATATGCATGATTTCTGGTAGGTGCCTACCTTTTTTTTTTACAGAATAACGCAATTTTGTATGTTGACTGATATTAGCAATACTAATAGGGGAAAACACAAAAGTATCCTACTAGTTGACGACTTTTTTTTTTATCCTAGCACCCTCTGAAAACACAAGTCCTATCCTCCTACTAGCAACAACTACAACTGCCAACCGAATAAGAATGTGTTCTTTTGCACGGGAGTTAGAACAATCGGTAGTTTTCGACATATCTATCATCGTCGGCAGATAACAAAGAATAAACCAGACTGTGATTCCGTAGTGGTTACAGGATCGTCATAATTTACACAGACCCTTAAAAAAAAAGTTCTGAACTAATATTCTGATTTGGTTTTCCGTACGTATTTCGGTGTGTTAAAAACAAATCTAAAGTCAGAATTGCCGTTCACCCCTCAAAATTCTGCGTTACGGCGAAAAAACCATCCAAAAATGTCGATTTTTCAACAAAACTAATTGAAAAAAAAAATAATAATAAATAAAAATAGTTAGTTAGTTGGTCAGATTCCGCTCACAGCATGAATTTTAAGCAATAAAAATCAAATCTGACACAGAAAAAGTTTTGAATGGTCCTGCTTAGACCATAAACCTCCTTAACCCCCCTCCCCCAAGGGGGAAAATATTCTCCTTCTTTAAAAATTTAAATTTGATGTGTATTCTTAGGTTCTTTGGGTCACTGAAACTGAAGATACTAAAAGAAAAAAAAATATCTGACTCCTACTTCCCCCAAGAACCCCGCTAAGATCCCCCCCACATAAGAGCAAATTTACTCCTTCGATTAAGTTGAGACATTTTTTGAGGGATAAACGGCATTCTGTCTTTAGATTCATTTTTACCTCATCAAAATACGTACGGAAAACCTAATCAGAATATAGCTTTATCAAGTCAGATTCGGAAATTTCCAAACCAATTTCTGAAATTTCCAAACCAATTTCAGAATTTTCCATTTCAATTCCAGAATGTGATCAATATCCGGGTGGAAGCGTAAAAAAGGGGGATAAAGTGAAGGAAATAAGTAGGTAGCACACGAAATGTATCAATAAAATTTCACGTTAGCGCATGCGCAGAGCGAACCGTTGATTACATTATGATAAAATTTGTATGGGACCTCGAGAGACCTTATTCACGTCATATATTATATACTCGTACAAGCATACGCAGGGATATAAACTAATGACCGATGCACAAGATACCAGAGAGCCAATCCGGGTGGCATCGTACAATTTACTGAAGTTATTCCTATAAATGACAAGCAGGAAAACTGTATTGGTATTTCAAAAAGGTTGGATTTATCGATTTTTTAATAATCTTGTCCTTCAATTGTAATTCAGGCGGCATTCGCATAAACGTCTTTCGAATTCCTCTCATCTTGTAAATCAACAATTTAATTGAGGGGGGAGGGGAGGGCGGTCAATTTTTTTCTGGGTCGATTACAAAATTTCAAAAACTAAAAAGTGAATCCTCCTCCCAGACTGTCGAAAATATTAAATTGAGTTCATCTGGAAATTGAATGACCACATGACATCTTCAGCTGGTTGACTCTAAAGCAAATTTATATTTCCAATTCGAAGAGAAAATCCGATTAGAATGTCGATACCTCACATCACGTTTCTCATGTAGTTTTCTTCTTTTTTTCTATAGGTAGGTAGGTTACCTATTTTTTATTTAACTTCTTTTCATGTTTGGGAGTCTTACAAATATGACAAGAGCTGCATATTCGATATATGTTGCACTATAATGAAGTTGATCGGATGGGCATTTAAGGCCTTGTCCCGTTTGTACCTAGACCACTGGTCCGCTTTATAGTATAGGAATAATAAATGAGGTTGATATAATTGTCATCATTTTTTAATTTTGTATTGAAGGAGCAAATGAAAAGTTGATGGCAGTTGGATTTTGAGTAGGTGAACGTAACCGAGTGATATGTAGCTAAAAAAAGTTAACTCTTGCCATTTTCAATTCAATCAAACTCACTCGAAACCTTGAAATCCATCGCATTTTGCAGCTAAAATACTATAATGGAAATTTAAGAAAAAAATCTATTGTATTTCTTGATCAATTTTGATTGCCCCAAACCTAACTCGATTGCCGGTCTCATTCTATTGGGTACTTACCCAGTTAACTCACGTTGCTGGAGAGCGAGATGCAACCTCAGTTTGATAACGTGAATGTGCTTCACGAAATTAGCATGTTGGCCAGTTTATTAGGGGCGGCGACGGCCCTTGCGAGTCATGGAGCGCCAAACGAAAAAACATACAAATCCATTCAAAATCGTGTTATAAAACAATAAATATCTTCACTGTCTCCCTTGTATCTCCTACCTTCCTTCAACGATTGATTTTAGCATTTTTATTTCCTACAACTAAGTAAGGAGGATCTATACGAAAGAAAACTTCTTTTTTTAATCAAAAGTTCCTTTTCCCCTTAAAACAAATGGCTTGTACGTATTGAAGTTCTAACTTCTCCTTACAAGCCTTACAAGAACTCACGACCCTCACAATCCCAAAAGTAAGCAACCATGAGGTAAATTGTGAGCGAAAATTGTTTACCGAGTAGCAATTAAGTATTTTTAAGTATTCGAATTAAGTATTCTATTTTCTAAATAAACGCTGTAAATATGTATCTACCTATTAATCTTTTGCGAATGTAAATATGTTGATAAATTAAATATTTCCCTCTGACAAATATGGTGTCGCCAATGTAAATACGTTTTGTACAAACACCTTCAACTTAAGAGGTTCATCGATTATGAGGAATAAATTTTAAAAATAGAACTTTTCATTAGCAGCTACCTAGGTCTCTTTATTGATCCAACATCGATGGTCAACTTCTTCTCTTGACTATGATAACGTTGCTTTAAAATCAGATTTCCAATCTTCCCAAATTGAAATTTAGATTTCTTATCAAAATCTATTATTGTTTTCTGGTTGTTCATTAGGTAAAATCGATAGCAATACCTAAATTAACTAGTCATTAACCTAAGAGATTGCACAATAAAATTATATAGAACCTGTATTGTGTATTGATAATTATGGCGATAATTTCTAATGATATTGTATTGATAGGATATGTAGTTTCTAGTTAAGAATGACTACGAATATCACAGAATAGCTGGAATAATGAGTAGAGTATCAAGATGAGCAATTATAGTGCTGATTTCTTCGCAAATCATCCAAAAAAAATGTTCATTAGAGTAAATTAAGAGTAGATGTGGACTTTATACACCAAGTATCATTTTCTAAAACAGCTAACACACTAACTATTACAGTATGTAATTACACAAGTCAAGTATAATCTGGCAATGTTGATGTTTTAATTCTTGTAAACCGTGAAACCTTTTTTGGAGGAGCTGCAAGTATTGGGCAAAAAAAACATCGTGGATGTATATTATATGAAGGTATACCTACCTGGAGATGAAAATTTGGATTATTCAGGGTTTCTAAGTGAAAAAATGGCTCTTTTAAGAGGGCAGTTTATTTTTGAAATCTTTAAAATCTGGTAACACCCGTATAAATATGTGTTTATATCATCGTAGTTTTATTGATAGTTAAGAAACCTGTAAGTAGTCGGTACTGTCATATTTATATCTATGGTCTATCAAGTGAGTCCTTATTTTTCTACATATGAAGGTCTCCCCTCTCCTACGATATGCATCTTCCTTGCAGGCTGAGCAGATTTTGTTATTTGAAAATATAAGATTCCAGAAACTATTGAAGTACAATAAATGTTTCACTGACCAAGATCAAATTTTATGGTTGTTTCAATGGCAATACTTGAAATTGTAGCTACTATAGATGAATTGTATGGTTCATTTTTGTGACTATGTTCTTCTATGTGTAAAAAAAGTATGTATAGAACAATAATTGATTTTGACTGACTTACAACTTTTCTTTATTTATTCTGTGCTGCTTCATTATTATAATTTCATGTACCGTTATTTATCTTAAACGGTAATATTATTTCGGAGAATATTTCGTCAAACACTCACGTACATTAGACAAGGAATTGCTCCAAACTGTCATTCCTTAATTTTGTTTATGTATATTTTTTATGGTGGTGATGAAATAAAAGAGTTACCGTTAGATGTACCTGGTATTCAATTAATTGATTGCGATAAATAAAAAATTATGACAACTAAAAATAATTCAAGTGATTGTGGTGCTGACTACAATTGAGTGATGGTAAACATCCTTGAGAATGAATTCACTCGATTTATCTCACGGAAATCAGTTTGAATTACCCATTATAATAAAGAGTTCCAAAAAGAGAGAAGAAACAACTAAATATTTTATCAAATTACGAGTATTTGGCGCCTCGGTGGATGATTCTCAGGGCGATTAGCCAAGAAAGTACATCTATCGGATCGGCCACGGTCTTTGATCATTTTAATTGTGAAACAATCAGGAATCGGACGTATTAACTCTAGTCGAAGGTTAACTAGTTTCCATTGAACAAAACGCTGCAAATTCTTTTACTGGGGTTTATTATTCAATGATTCATGATTTGAATTTCTACTAAGCTTTGGAGTGTGCGTGTTTCACAGGTGATGGAGCGATTATTGAATTTCAGGAGATATGCATAGAGCAATTACATCGGTTCTCAACCAAAATACCTATTCGGATTGATCAGTTGATAATATTTGTGTGCCTCCTGAAATTCAATAATCGCTCTAACACCTGTGAAACACGCACACTCCAAAGCTTAGTAGAAATTAAAATCATTGAATAATAAACCCCAGAGAAAGAATTTGCAGCGTTTTTTTTTTTCAAGAGCGATTACAATGGAAAAATATTCTATTTGAAAATTTTAAATTTCGTGAGACGGAGCATGCATATCAGAATGCTTCAACCCGTGTATCGGCTATAAACCCTTTTAGGAGTTCACTCCAGTATCCACGTTCACTACATCACTAGGTTACTGCAATCAAAACAAAAACAATTATAAACCAAAATAACGCAAATGTTGGCGCCATAAATCGGGCCATACATTGGGAATGGTTTGAGCTACGGACCTGGGGAAGGGCTCATTCGATTCCACATGGAAAGTTCTTCAAAACAAGTCCAAATTTAGGCCGCCTTGACTTTTTTTTGTGGTTTTTAGGGATTTTACAAAACTTTGACAACCCTTAAAGGGCACTTTAAATTAAGTGAGAGAGTTGGCTAAAGAATTGAGGCGCTGTCGGACCAACATAGATTTTTCCCGAAAATTCCAGATATTTTGCTCCAGCCGTTTGGGAGAAATTGTGCGTACTGCGTACGACGTACGCCGGACGGACGGAAAAATGTTATTGCAGATTCGGATTCTACACCCTTTGAAACGTAAACCATGAAATTTTCAGGGGGGTTAGAATTTTTTTTTTTTTTTTTTTTTTTTTTTTTTTTTTCAAGAGCGATTACAATGGTTTATTATTGAATAATAAACCAAAAAACGAAAATTATTTTACAGAGGTTCATCATTTCTGTATTTGATGACCCTTCTACGTAAATCAATCATCTGTGTTTTGCCGACTTTGTTTATTGTGTCTTTGTTTGTATTATCTAGCCTCGCGCCTCTATGGCTCCAAATTAAATTCTAGATGGCATAACATAGATCGATATCACTGTGTCTCCATACCATGTAATTGACTGCTAAAACAGTTGAACGACTTCGTCTTGAATACAACTCCGTGAAAAACAACCTTTCTAGCCCCATTTTACAATACCTATATTGGTGCAATTGGTATACTGCATGTGGACACGACGTAGAAATCCACCATTAAAACAACTGAAATCTAACGAAATGAAATACGAGTAAAACGACTACTTACGCTTAAATTTTCCCCAAATCTGTAACACTAGCTGTTTCTTTCCCACTTCGTTATGCACATTCATACTTATGATGAAATCGTGAGTGTGGTTCGGTTGATATTGGATGTATGAATTTCCTGTCTTTTAAGAGTTCCGATTGGGACTCCCCATATAATGGCCCATGGCCCTCAAGGTCATGCCTGCCATGAAAGATAAAATTTAATGGGACATTTAATGTCATATCGCCCGAAAGAAATAACGTTCTTGCTTTATTTCTGCCCACTCGGTGTTGCAAGTGAAGGTTACAAAAAAGACAGGCCTCCCATAATTTCGCACGATCAAATAATTTTTTTAATCAAACCATGAGAGCTGATTTGCGCGTCCCGGGTGCATACGCTGTATGGACAATCGCTGATACGTGCAAGCTATGTATAGCTGTGTGTACACGCGGCGTGAAATCAAATCAGTTTGATTTTCTTTCTCAACAAAATGGTTTAAGTACACCTGTTATCAATGTTATTGGAGTGGTCAAGTCTGTCGGAGTCAAAATCGTTTCACGATTGTTTGGAAGGTTGGTCAGAACGATGTTGGAGCTACTGATCAACGAAATAACGACGTTGTTCACGCCCAAGTGTAATGTTTTTTTATTCTACCGTCCGATGTATGTATCAGTAAGAAAAGTGTATGTGTGACCCCTGTGCGCGATGAGACTCAACGATCATCTCTCCACCAACCCTTCCTGACGCGACTGATGCTCCCACCCCCTCGACTCGTCTGGAGAAAGTATCATCCTCCTTACACGCTTTAGTTGCCTTCGACGAGCCATCAGCATCTCTTGAAGCTTCAGTGAATAATTAATGACTATAATTTCAATTCGAATTTTCAAAAAAACAAGGACGGGTCATCAGCATCCCATCCCAACTGGACCTATTCTTCTTCATCGTTCCTGCATTTCGACGTAAGTGATGACTCCAAGAGCTCAAATGTATTCGCACACTTACTTGTCGGCTGCCACCTCAGCAATGTTAAAACAGACATTCATGGCACTGTCATATTTTATTTGTTAACAGCTCCAAGTGGCGTATCAGGCAGCACCGTTCGCATTCTCATCGAATTTTCCCTCTTGGTTCATCGATATCGTCGTTGAAGTGCCTACAGTCTTCGAATCATGACATTCCGGTGAAATACTGTTCAGAGAGCATAAACGCGTACTCCTAACATCGCACATGAATGGTCAGAGTTTTCTTACATATTAGGACGTAGAAGAATAGAATTAATTTCATTTTCATTTATATAAATATCTCGAAAACAAGTAGGTAGGCACCTGCTTAGTATAAGAAGGAGCTCCTTATTTCAACCAGAAGTATTATCTATGTATATTTTTTTCTCATCTATAAAACTTGTACATCGAAAAATTTGCAAAACTATCATATTACAAAATATTGATGCTTTGGGTAATTGGTTTTTCTTTGATATATAAAAACCCCACCTCTGGTGTGCAACAACCGTCGCTATGGAGTTTAAAAATTCGCGCATCAACAATAGGTTGAATAGTCCTGATTCATAAACTTCATGAGACGGTTGCCTCTGCAAACGTCTATTACGAATGTAATTTAGCGAAGCTGGACTGCATGAGGCCAAAATAAATCGTCTTGGTGTTGAAAAAATTTTTTAAAAAAAGCCCATCGTGTTGACACGATAGGTACAAAACAACGCGATCTCTTTCACTCGCGGCAGCACACATAATACATCAGAGGCGTTTCCCGTTGGACACACTCCCACTCGAGACAATGTCCAGCACCGCGCCACATCGTTCGATTCTCTCCCACATAGAACGTCGCTGGTTTTTCATTGCCTTTGTTTTCCAACAATGAGGACAAGATAAAATTGTTTACCAAAATAAGTGTATCTCTTAAATGTATGTAATCGCTTGCTCTTAACTTTAGTTAGTTTCTAATTATAAAATTCAATTTTCCAGGTATAATTTCAGCCATCGTGTTCGTTTTGGCAGGTGAGCGGTTTCATACGTACGTCGTGATGAGGCATCATTTGTATACGACTAAGTCACTCGCGACGAAGTTGTGGAAACCCATTTCAAATGTATAGAACCCTATATTTCCAAAAGTAAAGAGTTACACTGTTAAATCGATTTCGACGGTGGAAATATAGACAACGTTCTTTCTTACTCCGTTTTTATTTTCATCATTTGTACGCCCATATGTAAGTGCTGGGCCCATAACCTATTTGCTAGAGAATATTTAACGCAGTGAAATTAATTTTTGAAAAAGAACACTTGTATTGTTTCCAATACGATGGACGAGAAGTGAATGGGGAATTTGGATATAACACCTGTTGGCCTGTTGTCAACGCAAAACTATAATGGAAGTTGACTTCCAACATACATCAGTTGGAATGTGAATGGTATTAGGCGATTTTTTCAGTGCATCCCTCAGAATGCAGTTCCAACCAGATCCTGGAAGGATGAAGGACTTGGACAAAATGCACAACAAATATTTCTGATTCACGATATTCTCGTTGGACCTTGATCAAATTTTTGCCAACAGAGGTAGTTTAATTAACCCGGAATGTCCCCAATTCAGAGCTAAATCGACCACAGTCAACGTGGTTCCTTAATAAAATAGAACCATTTGTTAGATTGATAAGCTAACGGACATTTTTGTAAATAAGTAGGGATATTCTTATTATTTTTGCTGTTCGGTCAAAACTTGTTGAGAAAAATAGCCAGAGACGTTGTTTAGTTGCTAGGCGGTCGCGTATCGTCCATTACTCGTTTTAGTCCGTGAAACCGTGCGATGAAAGTTTGAAGTCCTTGAGGATGGGATATAGGCAAATGTGATACCATTTCGTTCGTCCCGTTATTTTTCAGCAAGAAGCTTACTCTGAATTGTTGGAGATTCTGGGTGAAAAGGAAATTGAAACACCAGCTCAAGGATTGGATGCAATCCTCTTACCGCTTACTAATGGAACTGAAGATGTCAAAACACAAAAGTTGGCTCCGAACAAAAAGAATCTGATGAAAATATTGAAGATGTAATGGTTTATCACTGCTATCATATTGAAAATGGAAAGCTACCTTTCATATTGAAAATGGAAAGCTCTAAAATACTAAACGAAACCTTGAAAACTAAAAAATTAATGCCATGAATCGGTCGAGATTTTTTGCTGGCGTTGACTAGAATTGGCTTGGATATTACACCTTCACGCGAGGAAAAGCAAATCACCCTAAAAACTACTCGTAAATTGGGATCTAACAAAATAAGAAGCACGATGGTCTGTTGAGAATTCAAACTTGAGTAGAGTTGACAAAATTTGTTTTTGAAAAAAGACGTTTTTTTGTCCTTACCCCTGCCAGTTCCTCTCTTTCTTCATGAAATTTCCGAGGTTGAAATTGGGTTCGAACAAAAAATAATCATAAAACGCTGCTAATTCTTTCACTGGGGTTTATCATTCAATCGGCTTGCGTTCATGATTTGAATTTCTACTAAGCTTTGGAGTGTGCGTGTTTCCCAGGATAGAGCGATTATTGAATTTCAGGATATGCATGGAGCACGTAAATCTGTTCTCAACCAAACTACCTATTTGGATTGATCAGTTGATCATATTTGTGTGTCTCCTGAAATTCAAAAATCGCTCTATCCTGTGAAACACGCACACTCCAAAGCTTAGTAGAAATTCAAATCATGAACGCAAGCCAATTGAATAATAAACCCCAGTGAAAGAATTTGCAGCGTTTTTTATTGAACCTCAATACCCCCCCCCCCTCCCACAATAAAAACATCTTTAATTTATCAAGTCCTTTGGCACTCGTATTGCGTTAAAACTTCCCCAAATCCAAATTTAAACGATGTAGCCAAAGCTAGACTGATGTAGAGGAGGCACACAAATATACAAATATCATCAACTGATCAATCCAAATAGGTTTTTTGGTTGAGAACCGATTTACGTGGTCTATGCATATCTCCTGAAATTCAATAATCGCTCTATCACCTGTAAAACACGCACACTCCAAAGCTTAGTAGAAATTCAAATCATGAATGCAACTCAAATGAATAAAATTTAATAATAAACCCCACTGAAAGAATTTGCAGAGTGCGTGTTTCACAGGTGATAGAGCGATTATTGAATTTCAGGAGGCAAATCACAAATATGATCAACTGATCAATCCATATAGGTATTTTGGTTGAGAACAGATTTACGTGCTCTATGTATATCTCCTGAAATTCAATAATCGCTCTATCACCTGTGAAACACGCACACTCCGAAGCTTAGTACAGATTCAAATCATGAACGCAAGCCAATTGAATAATACACCCCAGTGAAAGAATACTTATTTACCCGCATTGCTCGAGGTGAGCGGGGAGTTCGTCGGTAGTGCTCAAAGGCGCCTCGCACAGAGCCGTTCGTACTGTGTGTACCTGTTTGCATTTGCCTCAGGCCGAGCAACGCTATGGATCGAGAAGCAATACACGAGATGGTGGAATTATACGAAAGTAAACGCGTTTCGTGGGTAATCTCGCTGGCACATTCGCGCGAAATTGGGTGCATCTTCTTCAAACCTCACATCTTCTAGGAGCCTGTTTCCATATTCGCACCGATTTTGATAGATTTTTTTGACCCACCAACGCCGCCTTTTTTCTTGGTTCTCAATAACCGCATTGAATGCAGCGGCTGCAATTTGCACGTTTATACAGGATGACGGCACCATATTGACTACTTTCCGTACTTTTGGGTGGTTCGCGTGCTCTCACCGAGCATTCGTGTTTGCAATTTTCGTCAAAATCGTTCGCCTCGACCCGAGGCAGATGTAGCGAGGCATTCGAACTGTCTGTACTAGGCTTTACATGTTTACTCTTTCATAAATTTCATACAGACACGTCTTGAACACTCATACTTGACATCATTTCATTATAATCATTTCTTTATGACAAAAGAGGAATCAGGTTATTTTCACTTTTTTTCTTGAGGTTCATTATTCTTGTTTCAGCATCTTGTTGCAAATATGTCGACTGAAATTTCTTTGAAAAAAGTATGACTCATTGCCCGACAATCCTTCCAGGAGGATGCCCTTTTTTCAAGCGTACGAAGCAAATATTTTATTGAAACTTCAATGATAATGTTTAAAACTAATGTAGATACTGAACGAAATAATTTTCGAAACATTATTGAAAAACAAAGTCACTCCTACCTGGATTAAAGTTTGTTAAGAGATTATCAATATAATTAATTAATGGGAGATTAATATAACAGATCAGAAGAAATGAGCAACTGAAAAGAAATTAAGGAGATAAAGTCTCAAAATTACATTTTTCATAACTAACCTAGGGTTGTGGATCCAAAAATTTAAGTTCTGTACCTACCTTTACTTTCTTTTTATACCATTTCTTGTTCAGCAAGGAACTACCATTTTTCAGTAAATGTGGGCTTTTCACCCTTTATTATATAAAGAAGATCCAATAGATAAGTACTTGTATGTTATTTGGGGTTCCTCTTCATGAAAATTGGATGGATGTTTTACATTTGGAACGAGGTTTCCTTTTTCCGGATTCGTTCCTGGACTCGTTCCGTCGATCACAAATGTTGACTACTTAACTACTCCACACAACGCCTCGGAGTCTGAAACTTGTGAACAGGCCTGTATTCCATCCATCCCCCCCACCATTTTTACCACTCATGAACTGGGCTGATTTCGATCACCTGTGACAGTTAATTATTTGCAGATAGTTGCAAAACGAAAAGGTAAGTTTGTAAGTAGTAAACTGTGCACTCTGAATAGTAGGTATGTGTTGCTAGATAGTTACTTAGACCTTTGTTAATCGCTGAAATCAATTTGGATATGAGATACGTAAACTAAATACCTTCAATAACTATTGTTAACAACGTTAATGTTATTTCATGTTTGTTTTGTTATTTGATGTTGATGTTATTTTGATTTGCTGCTTTTCATAGCAATTTAAACAATTTGCAGCTTTTTTAAATTATAATTTATTTAGATCCCCCCCCCCCCCCAACTTAAACCACCCCACTCACCCTATGTAAGCTGGTACCCCCTACCCAAAACAAATATATAAAAAATACTAGTAAGCACCCCTTATTGTATCTAAAACTAAAAGATGATTTATATAGGTATTGAAAAAATGCAAACCTAGACGGCAATGGACAAAACGTGTATATTTCTTGAGATTGTAGGTAACATCATATTCTCAATGGTAATATTCAAAAAGGTAAAAAACAAATATTAATAAAATCATAAAATACATAAAAACATTAACAGTTTGAAGTCAAAAATGTGAATTTTGTCCCCCTGATTTATGCATTTTCAGATAGAAAAACCAACCATAATATGGTAATTTAAATATTATTTAAATTAATTTCTAGGTTCATAATTATTTACGTTTTATCTAGTGATGTAATACATTTTTCACTGTCGTCCCGTTAAACACTGTTTCAAACGACTTTACCCCCAAACATTTTTTGGAACCCCCCCAGAATTTCAATGACGCAGTCTGCGTCACAGCCCCCCCCCCCCCCCCCCCCCCGTGGGCAACCATAATTTATAAAGGACCAAATATTGAAAAAAATGCCGTTTGTGACCGTTTGTTCCCTTTTTGAACATAATAGAAAGATATTACAATTTTTCTGATGGAAAATCCAACAATTTTGTAAAACTTCATGTATGTTCCAAGTAAAAAGTGTCAACCAATTTGTATATTTGTATATGTAGGTTCATTGTCCAATGGGAAATCACCGCCAGGAGCACCACTAATGAGAAGATCGAGAGCTTCTTGAACAGCTAACTCCTGTCTGAAATAACCAAAATTCAGTCTGAATCAGACGTTGAGAAAGCCTAAAAAACATATGAGTCCCTCTCTTGTCTGCGAAGCAGCGGAAGCCTTATGTTCACTTTAGGGAGCCAAAAAAAAAATTTGCTGTCCGAATTCAAAATTTCCACTAGCATTTTGCATTTCATAGCTTACTGAACAAATTTGGTTCCGTGTTTGTCGGTCTGTCTGTCTGTCAGTTGGTCTGTCTGTCCGCATTCCCTTGTTACAGCCATAACTTCAACAATTTTGAATGAATTTAGCTAATATTTTTAGGGACCATGCGGATAAGACCTCTTTAGGTCCCATTTGAATTTCATCTCAATATAATCAGCGGTACGCTCTGCGCGTACGCTAACGTGAAATTCTTGAAACAGGTATAACTTTCACAATTTTGATTCAATTTAGCTCATATGATGAAGGATGTAACGAGGAAGGTGCTGTGCCATCTCCTTGGCAGTGTATTTTCCATTGGCGTCCGCGGGGTGTTTGCTAAGCAAATTCGCTAACATTTTATTGAAAGGAGGCACACAGATATGATCAAGATCAATAGCCACTTTACGTGCCATGAAATTCATATTCGATGTAAAAAAGCTTTTCAAATCATGAACGCACGTTTTTTTTTAATGTATGGTGAGAATCTTTTTTCAACCCGTTTATCGGCTGCAAAGCCTTTTAGGAGTTCACTCCAGTATCCACATTACTACATCACTACATCACTAGGTTACTGATATCAACACAAAAACAATAATAACCAAAATAACGAGAATGTTGGCACCATAAATCGGGCCATAGATCGGGGATGGTTTGACCTACGGACCTGGGGAGGGGCTCATTCGATTCCTCGTGGATTGTTCTTCAAAAAGAGTACAAATTTAGGGCGCCTTGACTTTTTTTGAGGTTGGCTGGCTCAAGAATTGGGGCGTCGTCGGACCAACATGGATTTTTCCTGAAATTCCAGCTTTTTTGCTTCAGCCGTTTGAGAGAAATCGTGCGTACGGCGTACGGCAGACGGACGGAAAATTTTTTATTGTAGATTCGGATTCTACACCCTATGAAACGTAACCATGAAATTTTCAGGGGGTTAGAATTTTTTTTTTTTTTTCATGAGCGATCACAATGGTTTATTATTGAATAATAAACCAAAACAGAGACTGAGGGCAATACTTTTAACTAATGCCATGAATTCATTTTTTCCCATGACTAAACTTTCAGCGTATGAAACAAAAATAAAACTATAAAAAACGGGACAGTAGACCTCTATGGTTCTACAGCCAAATCATTTAAACGATTAATTTTACACATTTAAGTACCAAAGATGAAAAATTGCCTATGCAACCTACAAATATGGGATTCTAGCTCAGAGGAAGGGAGCTAGTAAACAGAGATGAAAGCTATGGCTGGGGGGGGGGGGGGGGGCAGGTACACGAATGACCCCCTTGGGCAGACGGAAAAGTGGTGATGCCGGGATAACAAACGGCGGAAGGAGCCCACCCTAAGGTTAGTTGAAGGAGTGTTGAGCGAGGGGGGCGGAACTGTTGGGTCATACAGTAGCTAAGAACTGGATTGTACTCCTGTTAATCATTTAAATGATAAAAAATAGTTGTTTTTAAATACTTACTCCAAACCTACATGCATGGTGGGATAAGAAAACATGCACAACTGGGGAGGAATAAGACGAAGGAGCCCATCCATGATGAAAAAAATAACCAGAAATGCACATCATATACAACACAAACTAAAATACAAGTCCCACGTTTGAATAGGAACGAAGTTTGTTGTGTCAAGCGGTGCCGCTCGGTACCCTTTGTAGCAAATGGGTTAATTTTTTCGTGTGACCTGACACCTGTGGTCAGAAGTTTTTGTTGAAGAGAAAAAATCCGGCTGGCCTCCAAGCTCTAGTTACATAACACCTCGACTAGCTCGAAGGTTTGTTTCCCACACTACATATTATTAGAATTCTACCTTTTATTGCTTCTTATATTACTGTACTCCCTGTATTCCAATAACTTCAGTTAATTTAGGGCAATGTTTCCGTATATGGCAATATTTATTTTCCCTAGCTATAGAGTAACGAAGGGAGTTATGTACCTGCTCTGAAGTTGCATGGACCCCCTCTAGGTCCACGCTCGTATTGAAGTCCTGCCAGTGATACGAGTGGTGTAGGTTACGGTGAGAAAAGGTTATCCTTGTGTGCCTGAACGCGGCTGTGCTATCGGTTTTTATTCATACCTCGGTTTTTCGCTGTTTCATCTATTAGAGCAACTCCCTTCCTTCAAGTCTTTTACTTAGTGATTTGTACCGTTTTCTTCCAGTAATTTACCAATACATAATCCAACAAGATGGCATTAAAGCAGATGGCTTCTCGACTTCTTATGCCTGTAAGTACATCTTTTCTCTGGGATTGCATGCTAGTTTTATTCTTTATTTAACTTAGTAAGTATGTAGTTGAAATGTTTAATGTGTATTTGTATTTTTAGGGGAGATCATCGCTGTATTCGACGTCAATGATGAAGCAACTGCCCTTGTCGTTTTCTATAAAATCATTCTCAAGCGGTAGTGGTAAGTTAGTTTTCCCATGTACTTTCACAGGAAGATAGTACCGACAAGTGGAAGTCATTCCGTGCTCTTTCCCAGTCCATTTTCATCTCCTAAAGAAAAAAGCGATTTATATTAAATACAGAACTTATTTTACTAATGAGGTAACAGAGTCTGATGTAACTCGAAACCCGGTTGCCAACTTGCTAACTAAATTTGTATTTTATGTAGGTTTATCTAAAACCGAAGTACTTACTCATTTCAGTGTTATTGACAGTACGCAAAGTTTTGAAGGTTTCCCCGATTGACAGGTACTGCCTAGCATGACTTCTACGGACGGTTACATAACAGTACCTATATATTGGATTATATAATCGTAAGGATTATGTAACGATTAATTGAAGATAGTTGAGGAGGTAGTGCCCTTTCTTATACCTCTATCCTGATATCCAAGTTCATACACAGTGGTCGAAAATCGGGTAAACTTGCACGATCAGCATAATCAGGACATTTTTCATAGACATATCTATGTCTAGTCCACCCCTGTCAATGAAAAGTGCGAAAAACTGCTTGTAACAGCACTTATGACGGAAAGGGAAACGAAAGGAGAGGCCAGGGCCACCTCAAAACTGTGCAAAGTACCCATATTTTGGCTGGATACAATCAATGGCTGTCACACCAGATGAGTTGCCTAGGTGCTAGTTGCCTAGAGTTTGTGTCGTGCTAATTTAGCCAACTCAGATTTGGAAGGTGGCTGAAAGCTTTTTCGTGTGAGGGAGTGCCTAAGACAAGTTTATAATCGTAAGGATTATGTAACGATTAATTGAAGATAGTTGGGGAGGTAGTGCCCTCTCTTATACCTCTATCTTGATATCCAAGTTCATACTCATCGATACACAGTGGTCGAAAATCGGGTAAACTTGCACGATCAGCATAATCAGGACATTTTTCATAGACATATCTATGAATAGTTCACCCCTGTCAGTGAAAATTGCGAAAAACTGCTTGTAACAGCACTTATGACAGAAAGGGAAACGAAAGGAGAGGCCAGGGCCACCTCAAAATTGTGCAAAGTACCCATATTTTGGCTGTATAGAATCAATGGCAGTCACACCAGATGAGTTGCCTAGGTGCTTGAGTTTGTGTCGTGCTAACATTTAGCCAACTCAAATTTGGAAGGTGGCTGAAAGCTTTTTCGTGTGAGGGAGTACGACAAGTTTAAACTGTGTTGCGAGTTTGCAAAACTTTATGCACCCTGAGATTAAGAAATTCTTTAAATTCAGTAGGTAACCAGAAATAATTACTTGAAGTATAAACTATCTTATTTTCTCATTCATTCGTTCATTAATTTGTAACACATAGTTTGTTACGGAATAGAATTGTGTTTCCTAAAATGCTAACAAATTAATGAATACTCGCTATTCTTTTGTGATTGATTGCTCAAATTTTGCCATTTCAGGCCCAAAAGTGCAGGCTCCAGCCCCACATTTTGAGGGCATTGCTGTGTGTGGACAAGATTTCAAGACAATCAAACTGGATGACTATTCTGGAAAATATCTCTACCTTTTTTTCTACCCAATGGATTTGTGAGTTTTATTTCATTTAATTTTCAATCATTCATTTTGAAAAAGTACTGTAAAAAATTGTGAGCCACCATCAAGATTTTTGTTTTTGTGATTTTATTTATTGCAACTGATTGTAGGATACATCATCTAGCAATATTTTATCTCATAAATGGACAGGATGTACAGGGTGAGATTTCAACAAACCAACCCTTCAGAGTAACACACTGTTAACTGGAACACACTTCACTATAACTTGCTCTGCACAATCAGGTCCAGTGGCTTGTTACGCTTGAGGCGCGCAGTTCTCCTTCGTTATCCAGAACGTTGAGCATCTCCGGGTTCTTGTGCTGATAGAGGCGTTTTTCGTGCTTCTGGGCGTATTTCATGATGATTTCGTTGACTGTTTCCAGTCTTAGGTCACGATGAATGTCATCATTTCCCATATACCAGGTGGAACCAACTATGCTTCTCAGGATTTTGTTCTGACAAGTTTGTATTTTCTTTACGTTAGTCTTTTTGGCGTATCCCCACAGTTGAATCCCGTATGTCCAAATAGGGCGTAAAATCTGTTTGTAAATAAGCAGTTTATTGTGAAGTGAATGACGGCAATCCGCTCTCAATACATTTTCCTGTACTTAATCTTCAGTTCCTCCTTGTGACGATTCCACACCAATTTTGAGTCGAGAGTCATCCCCAGATATTTCACAGTGTCAGAGTATGGGACTTTGTTCGAGTTTAACACAAGTTCGGGGGCTGTGATTTTTCGGTTGGTGAAGTTAATGTGAACTGACTTGGACTCAGTCACTTCAGCTTCATTCTACATTTCTTGGTCCAGTTTGTAACCTTGTTGGCGGCCTCTTGTAGTTTTTGGGTTGCGTCTTCTACTTCTTGTCCAGTAGAGAGTATGGCTGTGTCATCCGCGAAGGTGGCTATCATTGTATCTTCCTGCTGCGGTAAATCCCGAGTGTACATCAGGTACAGTACTGGCCCGAGGACGCTTCCCTGCGGAACACCTGCTTTAATAGGCTTTAATTTATTGGTCGTCCTGCTTCACCCTGAAGTGCCTATTCTCAAGATAGGACGTCAGGAGTAAATAGAACTGTCTTGGAAGATCCCTGTTAATTTTGAAACGAAGTCCGGGGTGCCAAACTTTGTCGAATGCTTGGCCCACGTCAAGGAATAAGCCAGCGCGTACTTGCTTGCCTTCAAGTGCTCTTTCAATTACGTTAGTGATTCTATGGACTTGATCGATTGTTGAGCGGCGTTGCCTAAACAGACACGCTATTAGCTGCCAACTTGCGGTGGAATTGTGTTTAGCATTCTCTGAGTGTACTGTCGCACTCGGGTAAAGTCAGGGTGCACTAACTGCCAAGTGAATAATCGCACTCAACTATGAATCCCTACCATTTGGGTGAATGTGAATACGCATTAACACCAGTGGTTTATTTATGAATATCGCCCTTGATTTCTGGACTTGTAATGCCAAGAACAAAATCATTGTTGGCTTGGTTTGACTTTACAGTAAAAGTAATAAATGAATGAAGTAGGAATAAAGTAAATAACTGTGGTTTTATTATTGAATTACATTGTGTGTATGTTGTTCATTTCAGTACATTTGTGTGCCCTACGGAAATCATTGCATTCAGTGACAAAATGGAGGAGTTTGACAAATTGGATACAGCAGTTGTAGGCTGTTCTTGTGATTCTCAATTCAGCCATCTTGCTTGGACCCAGACCCCAAGAAAAGTGAGTTCGTTTCTAAGCCTTTTTCCCCCTTGTTGGTGTATTTTACAGAAACATATGTAGGTACCTTAAGGTCATTTGTTTCCTATGGGACTTCGGACTTGAGAAATACAATATGAGGAAAAGAACGTGCTAAATAATTACCTCATCTCTGTGGATGTGTGGGTTTTTGTGTATTTATCAGTTTTTTTATTTATTTTTCTATATCTCTCTATTATAATTAGCAATTTATTAGTAATATTTTCTTGTTTTGAAAAGGATTGATGAGGTTGATGGTGGAAAGAATTGTTGAGCAAAAAGGGGTGACGCAAGGTACCGACAAGGGGAATATTTGAAGTTGACCAGCTGGTTATGTAAGAAAACGCTGCAAATTCGTTCACTGGGGTTTATTATTCGATGATTCATGGCTTGAATTTCTACAAAGCCTAGGAGTATGCGTGTTTCACAGGTGATAGAGCGATTATTGAATTTCAGGAGATATGCACAGAGCACTTAAATCGGTTCTCAACCAAAATACCTATTTGGATTGATCAGTTGATCATATTTGTGTGCCTCCTGAAATTCAATAATCGCTCTATCACTTGTGAAACACGCACACTCCAAAGCTTAGTAGAAATTCAAATCATGAATCATTGAATAATAAACCCCAGTGAAAGAATTTGCAGCGTTTTTTTCAAGAGCGATTACAATGGAAAAATATCCTATTTGAAAATTTTAAATTTCGTAAGACGGAGCATGCATATCTGAATGCTTCAACCCGTGTATCGGCTACTAACTACACTACAAGTATTCACATCGGCTATCACTCCAGTATCCACATTCACGACATCACTAGGTTACTGCAATCAAAACAAAACAAAAAACGCTGTTCTTTGTTTTGATTGCAGTAACCTAGCGATGTAGTGAATGTGGAATCAATGTTGGCAGCATAAATCGGGCCATACATCGGGAATGGTTTGAGCTACGGACCTGGGGAGGGGCTCATTCGATTCCTCATGGAAAGTTCTTCAAAAAAAGTCCAAATTTAGGCCGCCTTGACTTTTTTTTTGAGGTTTTTAGGGATTTTACAAAACTTTGACAACCCTTAAAGGGCACTTTAAATTAAGTGAGAGTGGGCTTGAAGAAATTGGGGCGTTGTCGGACCAATATTGATTTTTCCTGAAAATTTCAGATATTTGCTCCAGCCGTTTGGGAGAAATCGGCGTACGGCGGACGGACGTCGTTTTATTGCAGATTTGGATTCTACACCCTTTGAAACGTAAACCATGAAATTTTCAGGGGGGGTTAAATGTTTTTTTTTCTAAGAACTATTACAATGGTTTATTATTGAATAATAAACCAAAATTTGGTAGCCAGTACAGCTGATGGTAATTTTATCCTACTAATCCTACATGTGAAATGTTGTCTTGTGTGACAGCTAGCAAAAATAAGGGGCTTGGGAACATTACATATCAGCAGATTGAGCCTTGAGAGATTATATTTTCTTAACGTGATTTTTGAAATGGTAGAAATTCAAGTTTAAAATAAAAAATGCCCGAGTTAAAACAGTTTAAGTAAAATGAAGGAGTTTTTTTGCCAGTAATTGTGCCCACTATGTAAAGTATACGTACTGAATTTGTGAATATATATGTTCCTTTACTGAATCAGTGAACTAATTCTGACTAGGAAATACTGTTTTCCTAGACAAACCAACACTAGTAAAATACAATGATTGGGTGGTGCTCAATTTCTGTAAGTTTAACAATGTGTATTTTGTTTTTAGAAAGGAGGTTTGGGCGAGCTAAAGTATCCCCTGCTTGCTGATTTCAAGAAAACCGTCGCCAGAGATTATAATGTTCTCTTGGAGAAAGAAGGAGTACCGCTGAGGGGATCATTCCTGATTGATCCCAAGGTAATTAGAACACTGCAAATTCGTCCAAGTAGGATCATTATTTTAGGTGTAGGTAACTCACTTTTATATGAACAGACGAGACTAATTGTGTCGTGAAAATGGAAAAGGTCTTAAGTGCCACAAAACTCAAAAATGACTTTTTGTACCGGAAAAATTCCTGCTAGTTCCTAGAACCGCCGAAAGATAGCAGCAAAATGTAAGCGACGGCCAGCCTACGATGACAACGGATGTATGTGCCACCGCCATGATGTAAGTGCCTTGTGTAGCGTTTGCCGTGATCAGTCAATCAGCGTCTATATTTTATGTCAAATATTTTATATATTAAACTATATAAAATGGCGTTTAAAATAAACAAATAGGTCTTTGCTAATGTACATAGTCGAGCAAACCAACGAAAATACCCTAGCAATCTTAAAGATTTCTATCGAAAATCACAGTAAATAAATGTTTTGTTTTTTATGTGTTGGTAACAGAATATTCAAATAGCCAAAAATACTAGTAAACCTCCAAATTTGGTTTACCGGTAGCTCTATCCTGTCCAAAAGAAGAGTAATGATAGTGTTGACGTCATCTCAATGGACAACCCCCAATATGAAAAATCTAATTTTTGACTTTTGACTTGGTTTTTAGTTCCACCTTCATAAAACTCTAATATCCAATAAAATATCACAAAACTATAATGGACTTAAATCATTTTGTTCAATCTAACCCTGTACTTAAGGCCTTTCACATTACTTAGTACGGTACTTACATCCTTCTCCAAATAAATAAACTATGGCACTTAGAGCTTTCTCTATCACATTTGTATTTCTGTTTATTATATAAATATATAACTTGCTGTAAGTTGTTGTAGTTAAATGATCTATAGACTGAATTTTTTTCATAAATTTAATTTAAAAAATAAAAGGAACAAACCAGTTTTTATTGAATAATGAACATTTTTGTTTTTGGCACTTACGACGTTTTCCATTTTCACTACTCAATTCAATTCAGCTAATGAAAAGCAGAAAATAGCCGGTATTGTTTTGTTTTTAATACAAATTATTTTAATATAAATCCTGCATATTTACTCTATCCTTAATTTAATTACGAATCAACCATACGAAATGTTATGTTTGGTGGTATTGCATTAGGCATGCGAGAGATATAACCACAGTGCTCCAGATGCTCTTAATGAGCCTATTAGACCATTGTTGGTAAAGAAAACTAAAAAATAAATATATATTTATTTGTTATTATTTTATTTTATTTTTTTATTTTTTCGTTAAGGTCTGCTAGCATTCCTCAGATCTATAGTAAATATTGAATACTGTCCCTCGAATTTAGAATATAATCTATAGTCCATGGTCCATTCGACCTCACACTTCTTTAGGTTGAGCGGTAAATATACTTTGAAATGCTTGAGATACGGCGAAAATGTGGGAGATTTTTCCTACGTCCTGGAAGAAGAAAACTATGAAACTAAGAAGAACCGAACTAGTTTCTGATGAGCGGAAGGGGTAGAGGAAAAAACAGCCCTGTCCGAGATCTCCTCCATATCCATTACATGCCAATTATAATAATTGAGGCGCTGACATAGAAAAGGTGTTGAATCACCAGAGGTCAACAAAAAAATTGTTTGTGGGAAAGATGGACAGATTCAAGCCCAATGGTTCGGTAAAGGAAGTAAGTCCGTTGCGATAAATAGTGTAGTTGGGAGAGCTCTCCAAAGATGGGTTCTGTGACAACGACAGGGCAGAGCTGTAAGTCACAGACTAGCAGAACCTCAGAATGTTTTCTTTGTTGTTTAGGAAGGTTTTGTTTTTGAGATGTTTCTGCTTAATAGTCGGTCCCCGTGCATAATATTGTCCTTCAAGTTCATTCCCTTCAAACCGGTGGGTATTAAGAATATTAACCTCACTCTAAACGAATTGTAACAAATAAAGGCAGTAAAAATATTCAAAAAATGCCAATCATTGAATACTGTTGTTGAAATGAGACCTTTTACAGAACTTCATAATCGGCCAACCGTTGCCAAACCCAAAAACCTCTGCCAAGTGGGTGTGGCACATAGCTTCCTCGTATCCATAACATGACTGTATAGATCATTGAAAATTATTATTAACTAAAGAACTTCGTTCAATTAGGCGAAGTAAATATTGAATTAGGGTAAATTTATTGTTATGCAGGAGCATAACTTGAGAAAATAAAGGTAGGCATGTTCAACTATTGAACAAACTATAAAATATACCTAATAAGTCCGAACAATCCCTGAAAATTTCATCGAAATCGGTCAAGAACTCCCGGGGTTATGCTTGTGGCAAGGATTTCACGTTTGCGCATGCGCAGAGGCTACTATTGATCCGGGGGTCATGAAACTCATAGGGGACCATCTACACATCAAACCAGACAAACCCGGGAAATTTCATCGAAATTGGTCAAGAACTCCCAGAGTTATGCGCGTAACAAGGATTTCACGTTTGCGCATGCGCAGAAGCTACTATTGATCGGGGGTCATGAAACCTATAGGGGACCATCTACACCCTAACCCGCACGATCCCTGAAAATTTCATCAAAATCGGACTATAACTTCGTGTAGTTTTGCCCGTAACAAGGATTTGCTGACAGACAGACAGACACGAACCAAAATTGTTCGAAACTGAAAACGCAAAATGCGAGTGGAATTCTTGATTTTGGAGACAAAAAAATTTTCACATTCCGAAAGTGAAAACAATGCTTTCGCTACTTTAGTAGACTCGGAAGCAAAAAAGGACTTGCTGGCCATGCTTGATTACATGGATCTGAAGATCTATAAAGAAATTTGCTGTGAAGCAGCCGTTTGAACATTGTACAGTAAACATTTCAAGATTTTCTTCAAAAACTCCCGTTTTCACTTTCCAGTTATTTACACTGCGTTTTTTGCGAGTTAAAGAGTTAAAAAATGGTTGTTTGCTCCTTCTGTAAAATTGCAGTTTCTCGACGTAACACCTTTCCCACGTCAACGCCTCAATTGGAATAGGTGACGGAAACAACCAGTTACAGTCGGAAACACGAATAAAAATCTCATAACTGACTTAATTCAAAAACTAAGTTAGATTTTTTAAAATTTTATTTAGTTGCAAATTAGTTGTACAATGTATACCTGGCCTGTGGCAAGAACCTCTGTTTAATGATTATTTGTGGTTGAGTATGTAATGACTTTTTGATCAGGTGTGTAGTTTTCAAATTATATTTTCACTAAATTAAAACTATTGTTCATTTTCAGGGTGTCATCAGACAAATAACGGTTAACGACTTACCCGTGGGCCGATCTGTCGAAGAGGTTTTGAGATTGGTGAAAGCTTTCCAATTCGTTGACACTCATGGAGAAGGTACTTTTTACAGATTCTTCTCTTTCTTCTTCTTCTTTACTTCCTGTTACTCCGAAGGGGAGCATAGGGCCTCAATGAAATTCCGCCAGCCGTCCCTGCATCTGGCCAGTGACCCCAGGCTGTTCCAGGAATGTCCCTGCCGTCCTGCCTCTCTCATAGTAGTGCTCCTCCACGAGATCCTTGGCCTTCCTCGGCGACGTGAACCCTGAGGGTTCCACCCAAGGGCATCCCTGGCGATCTCTTCGTGTCTCAGGGTGTGTCCAATCCAGCGCTATTTTCGCCTTCTCACTTGTAACTCCGCCCTCTCTGATCTGGTCCTCATCCACAAGTCAATGTTAGAGATGACATTCAGCCATCTTACGCCAAGGATGGAACGTAACGCTCGGTTGACGAAGACTTGTAATTTTTTATGAATGGCTGCTGTCCCACGCCATGTCTCACTAGCATAGAACAGCACAGACAGCTCATTTGACCGGAAGATGCGGAGTTTGGTGCGTATGCGAATGTTTTTTGCACGCCAAACTGAACGAAGCTGGGCGAAGACCCCCTTTGCCCTGATGACCCGGGCCAGTACATCCTGATCGGAGCCACCATCTTTGGAGATTATGCTCCCCAGATAGACTACCCTATCAACCTGCTTAATTGGGATCCCCATATGTAAAAGAGGAGCACTACAGGGAGCATTGATCCTAAGTTCAAAAGACTTGGACTGGTTAAATGTCAGTCCCTCTTCCTTTCCAAACTTCCCCAGATCATCCACTAGCCCCTGGATGTCACAAATGTGGTGGGCCAAGAGGCAGATATCATCCGCGTATTCCAGGTCCTCCAGTCTCCCAGTAAGGCCCCACTGAATACATCTCTTCCAAACCAAAAATTCTTATTACAAAAGTTGTAGAAATCAGTATTTAAAAAAAATAATAATAATAATTCAGCCCTCTACGTTTACGTTTTAGGATATTTGTGTTGCGAAATTGATGACAACGATTCAGGACCATACTAACCATGTGCGATTTTTGCCCCAGGTTTCTTAAACTTCGGTCCCGTACTTTCCCTACATCGTATTTTTTTCCTTTATTAAGCGTACCATAACCGTTGTTTGGGTAAACTTTTGAGGGAGAGTTACTTTTTTCTAGCTCGAATACAGAGATTCGTTGGAAAATAAACAACAAAAAAATCGTCCAGAGCGCCTCTCCCAAACTACCTTTATTTATTCATGTTATTTGATAACCCCAATACAGTTTTAATGAGTAATATTGCTTAACGTTCATCTGTCTATTTTACTACAGTGTGCCCTGCTAATTGGGATCCTGAGAAGAAATCCGCCACAATCAAGCCTGACCCTAAAGGATCCAAGGATTATTTTGAGAAAGTTAACTAGTTGAAATAAATTAAAGAAACGGTTTTTATCTAAATTTTTGAACGATTTCAAGCATCTTATTCACTTTTAATGGCCTCCATAGGCTAATATCATTGCTGTTAAGTTATCCGTTTTTTTATGTAACTGTTATATACAAGAATTTTTGTTTTAATACATTTATTTATTTTTTTATTCTTTTTCACATTGATTGAAGAAGTTGGCTGTACGATAACAAAATATATTAGTAGCGAGTTGATAACCCGATTTATTTTTAATCGATTCATGAAACCTCGGACTTTATTGGTAAGTACTATGTCTGAATAACCACAAATGACATCACGATTATTATTTAATCCTCCTACGAAGTCAGTGTTTCAAGCAACAATATTTTACTTGTCGACCTGTAGCCTTCACTTATCGGCATAAAAACGTCGAACTATCATGGAATATAAAAGTGTTACGAACATTTTCCTCTTTTCCCATCCCAAACAAGTCTCTCACCTCACCTTGGGGAGCTTTCAATTCGCTATTGGTGCATTAAACCTGCACGCAAATCTGAAATGCTGAGAGCACTTCTTAAGTGACAGAGTTGTGAGGTTCCTAGCTCATTGTCGGGGACGAACCTCCCTACCACATTAACCCAGCCAATAAGGCTTCTCACCAAAATTCGACCGAAAGGTTCTCTTTTTCCATCGATACTTAATCATTCGATGTCTCTGTTGATGGCATGGATTGGATTCTCTAACCAAAATAATCTGTAGGATCTCTAATGTAAAACTTTGTTGAACTATTTCGGTTGAAATTATGTTAATATGCAGAAAATCATGATTGTACCAAACCTTATTTGTCCCAATCGAACATCTCATATGTTACTACTATTTCATGTTCACAATGTTTATTTGTTACTGAATTCGGTCATTGTTGACAATGGTAAGACTTTTTTCCGCATACCTCTGTAGAAAAGGTAAGATACCTGCTGTGCCAATATCAGCAACAATGGGAAAGATTGCTTTACTTTTATCTGATAGTCAACATGGACCGAGAGGCAAATTTAATTTCTGTTCTTTTTAACTGTTTCTCCCTCTTATTTTGTCGTTGGAAACTACTTCCTCTTTTTTGGGATACGTAATCAAACGCGTAACCTGCATTTTCAGGAGTGGAGCGTTGGGCCTGGTGAAATGTAAATTCTGAATTCCCCAAGGAGTGATGAGCTAAATTTTTGTTGTTCATCATTATGAGTGCAGGCGTTCACCAAATTACTTTTGCAATTTAAAAATTTCCGCTACATTATTTGCCCTTAACATACAGAAATGGTTAGAGTTTAAATGATGTAAATGAGTAGTTAAATTTAGAGTGTAAATGGTTTGAGATTTGAGTTTAAGTTTATGAATCGCATTGAACCATTGAAACCATTACGTACCTACTGATAAAGGGCTTCAACTACTAAAGACCATTGTCCGATATTACGCATAATCAGAATGTGGGATATTACAAGCAAAAATAACGCAGAAATCTTTTCTCTACGAAAATAAATCGAAAATTTGGTATTTACCTGTTTGGAGATTAGGGAAAGTTATAATTACGTCAGGAATGCCCGAAAAAATGTAAATCACAGTCTTTAGAATCAGCCGAAATGGGTGGGTCAAATTCAACGTTTTGGCAGAATGAAATCTGAAACAAAGAGCATTTTGGTGGTTATAAATTAGAAGCATTCATTCGTTTTTTCGATCTGAAATGTTTTAGGGCTGAGAGTGATTCAATGCCAGAATACTCGTTTGGACCTAGACGAAAATCGAACGAAAGAGGCAGCCCTAATAGCAATTCTTATTTTTTCTAATGTGATTCGTTTTCGAGCTGTAATTTCAACTGATTTTTATGAATTATTTTCATTGAAGTTTAACGTAGATTTTTAACTTTTTTTTCTGTTATGAATCAGTAGTTGTTCCTTTATGATGTTTTAATGAAAAATCTTCCATTGTATCATAAATTATCCGAACGTCGCTAATTACTGTTCCCTCTGATTTTGTTGAAATAAAACTAGGTTTTTTAAACAAGCAAAACACCCTACTTACTGAAGTCCCGGTGATTCGAACGTTTATTTAACGTCAAAATCAAAACTATTTTGTCGTTTTAATAGGTTATCCACTACTCAGTTTGACCTTATTTTAATAGTTTATATGATATATGAATCAATTATGTTAATAAATTGAATTTCGTTTTATGCCACAAAATCCGTATGAAGCAAAAGAAAGGATGAGTTGAGCCAAAAAATAATTACGAAAATTAGAATTTCGATATTACAAGCAAAAATAACGCAGAAATCTTTTTTCTACAAAAATAAATCGAAAATTTGGTACTTACCTGTTTGGAGACAGGGAAAGTTATAACAGACGTCAGGAATGCCCGAAAAAAGTAAATCACAGTCTTTAGAATCAGCCAAAATGGGTGGGAGGGATAGAACGGGTTGGCAATGAATGAAATCTGAAATAAAGAGCGATCTAGTGGTGGTTAGGTCAACTAGAAGCATTCATGTCGTCGTTTTTCGATCTGAAAGGAGAGGGTGTGAGTGATTCACCTGAGACCCAATAGAGACGCTCTGCCAGGACGGACAGGGCAGCGGTCTCATGTGAGCTGCTCAGCTCTGAACGTGTTAATTAAACTAAGAGGTTGCCCTTGCTGATGCTATTGCGATTGAGCAATTTCGACGTCGAGCATGCCTGGTGAGTTCGCTGCTCCATTGCTCGATATTGACTTGTATTGTATAAAAGCTGAGGCCAATTGCCGTATTTTGGTAAACTTCAACCTTCAGTCTCCATTCTCACCGATATACTAGTATGTATTAGTGATTTGGAAGACAGATAATTCAAGCTCTTCCCAACGGTAAACCCAAATTTGATTTTATAGTCATTCCAGAATAATTAAGCATTAACAGCGTTCTAATGACGTGCAGTCGACCGTCTTATGAAGATCCAGTATAGCTCTTGAAGAGCAACAAAAGTTAGGAAGAAAGTACTTAAGGGCTCGAAAATAAACACATAAGTAAACAGACAAACGTAAAGTAAATAAATCTTTATTGGAACACACTTATTCTCTTCTTTTAGAATTTAAAAGTTCACATTTCACACTGAGAGAAGTTACATCATCACATACATCAGGAAGAGTTTTTGCAATGCCAGTATCCGTTTGGACTAGAAAGTATAAATCGAACGAAAGAAGCAGTCTACATTGTTGTACTTTGGTAACATTACAACTAGAAAAAACATGGAAAACATAGAACTTGATTTGTCCACAACTTTGCAAATATGATATATACAAAAATTAATCTAGTTTATAAGAGATTCAGTACCTAGTCAAGTAAGAGATTCAGAATTCAACTAAAAGAACGTCATATACCAATTAAATTTTATTTAATGAGATGAAGATGACTACGAAGGTTTTCTGACCTCAATGGGTTAGCTGAGTTCTACCTTTGCAAATACAAGAAAAACAATTTCACTAATCATTAAAACAATCAATTTCATCAAGTACATATTCAAGTTAAAACGACTATCTTTTACAGGATTCCAACTACGGAAAAACTATGCAGTCTCAATTACATTTACAATGTGCTGAAATGAAACTATCTGTAACATTATAAAACCAACTGTGGAACTTTTCGAAGGTATCAACTGGATAGAGTGCAAAGTTAAATCACACCTAATGTTTCAGTTGTGAGGGCCACGCATTACTAGTTTTACTGGGTAGGTCAAGTATACATTAATTATGTTTCACTATAGGTTATGTTAGTGAGAAACAATAATCTATAAATTTCCGCTCTTTTAATCCAATAACATCCACGTATCATTCGTCCAATGGGCATGTATGTAAAAATTATTTATTTTAAAAAACGCCTATTATGCGATGGTCAATTATTGAACTCGTGATATAATGTAAATTATGAGAGGGCAGTAAAGCTAATCCACACGTCCCCAGTTTCATTAATGTGATTTGTAAACCAAGGAAAGCAATGTTGTTCTCTCGAAATTTCTAATCAAGTAACCTGGGTTAATCAAAATTCAAATATCCCTGAAAATGTTTCTCGTTTGACTCTACGAAGATCATACAGTCTGCATAGATTGATTCATTAGAGAGTTCCTAGGGGACCCGCCAACACAGATAGGAATCCGTATCGCGATACGAACGAGCGACTGCGCACGCGCGGCTAATACGATCGGCCGTATTGCAATAGGACGGTGGTATCTTAACAGAAGTTACGATACCATCGATGCGATCCGAACGAACGTATCTTTCGTCCTTATCGCAAAGTAACCCGCCATCGGGGTAACCTAGTTGTAAACCGCTTTGCATCCACCCGCCGGTACATCCGCTGTTTTTCTGGAGTAAATGTACATGTTCTCTATTCTCCATTGAATCGGAACGAAAATAGTACGTCATCCTCGCTCATGTCCAGGGAAAATCTCCCATAGAGCCAGGCGGGTACTTGTACGAGCGGCCCCGTAGGGAGGGAAGGCGATGTTTTGTAGTCATAGGCATGTACGAGCGGCCCCGCCTGGTCTAAGGGCATAGATTAGAAATGGTACGGGCAATCCCGCAGGCCAGTTGAACCCAGTGACTGAAAAGTTCGCGTGGAAATCGAGATATGACGTTGGAAAAACGGTTACCCTAGCCAAGTATGTCCAAATCGTTCCCTATAAGTCCCAGCCCAGATCGAATAACTGAGAAGTACCCACTTGGGTCGGGAGTCATTTGACTGTGATTGTCTATTTGCACAGTGTTCTACAGTCTATTGACAATGTTCATTTTAGAGCAATAAATTCTAAGCATGAAAAAAGTTTCGAGTTGCTGCTATTGGTTTCATTCCCCAGATTTCCGTGGGGACGCTCGTACATATACGCCTAGACCGACCGGGGCCGCTGGTACAAGTGAGTGGGGCCGCTCATGTACCCCAACTTGCCCGCGGGGCCGCTCATGCCGTCAACCGATCAGGCTTAATCGTCCAGGGCTTCCCTTACACTCTGCCGCTCCAAATACGTTCGAAAAATCAACAGCAACTCCTCAGTTGAAATCAATCCGTTAACATAATATTCAAAAAAGTCTTCCACCCCCAGCATTTTTTATTTAAAAAAACGAAAGAACGAGTGATCCGAGTGATCTTGTAAAGCATCAAGAAGACTGCTCGTGTTCTATAGTGACGTGAAAGCAAAATGTGCGTGACTCTTAGATACAACTCAGCTGAGTTGGTGGTAACGCCGCCATTTATGCTAACCAGAGCTATGCTCGCCCTAGATACCACCACCGACTAGATACGATACCACAGTGTCCGAATCTCCTAGGAATTCTCTATAAAAATTTAAGTAAACGCAATTAGCTCCAGCCATGATCCAAGTATCACAATCGGATGATTTGGTCAAGGTTCTAGACGATAATTTTTACTCCATAATACATTTCCAAGTAGCATGATTTGGCAGCAGATTGCTAATTCAAAGCGGAGTATTAATGTCGTCTTACACGTATGTGAAACATTAGTATCCGGCTAAACTGAAGGAACGATACAAGATGGATATTTCGAGGAAGACGCTTCAATGAAACATTGAACAATGACAAAGGGAAAGGAACAAAATTTTGAGAAATAACATGTATTTTTACCCATAAAGGCAGATTTATAGAGACAAGTTTAATACTAACTACCAGCTTGAAACATTGGAGGGACTTTTCTCAAGGTGGGAAATTAATTTTCCTCCCGTGAAAAATATAAAACACACACCCGCTAAGAGCTCCACGCCCAACATGAAACAATCAATTAAATACATCAAAAACCTTGACCCTAGGGTGAGAATCATACCCCCTTCATGTGAAATTTAAATTCCAGCGCAGAAGAGCAACCAGGAAAATATTTTCAAGCTTATTTACACATAAATGGCTTTCTCCACTTCCACGCGAAGCCAAATATAAAAATCTGACAAGTTCAAGGACCCAACATTCAAACGTTGGTTATTCTCAAGCCCCTCCTGTTTTCTACATAGGGTTGAAACTAATTTAAACTAGATCAAAAATCGTATTTTATGATTTTTAAAGAGATTCCACTGGAAAAACTTGAATTTTCTACATTTGTACAATGTCGCAAGTTAAGATCCCACTGCATGGTTGCGCACCCCTCCTAAAATGGCTTTTTTAGGCAATTTGCAGGTTGTTTTCTAATGTGCTCATATACGATATCCTCGGAAAATAACATGCACATTTTAGAAAAATTCATTTTTAGCTCAAAAATGCTGAGCGCGTTGTGGCTGATCTAAAAAACGGTTGAGGGGTCAAATTTTCATGAAATCGAGCGTAGAATCCGAATACATCAATAAATTAGGATTCTCATTTGATAAACAGAAACAAATTTCGTCAACTAACTAATGATAGCTATTTATAATAAAAACGCGTGATTCAAAGCTGCTTTTCCAAGATCAGCATTTCGACTGAGAGAATAACTAAATCTCACTAGTGACAAAAAGTATGAAATATTCGCTTCCTAAATAACCATGTTTTTTTGGTAATTAATCGACAGGAAAATTTCAGGACAGGAAAGATGGCAACGTTTAAACTCACCGTAATCAGACAAAATGGTATGTTTATGAAGTTAGGCATTTTAAAAATGCATACCCTTCCTATTTTCTACAGTGCCTTCCAACTTCTCAGCATATACATTTAAGGAGCTATACAATACGAGACAGTTTATTGTTACTTTCTAAAATCTTTCAGATAGTAGCGAAATTTGAGAAAACTAAAATTTTGCATTGGTTCTCAACGATAAAAGACTTCAAGAAATATTTCAAGTATGGGAGTGTATTCAGAATTAACTTTTATGTCCGTGTAAAGAATTGTCCATGAAATAATTTTGTTCAGCCGCACGATCATGGTTAAATAATTTGCACCAGTAAGTTGAAATACCATTTCATTACAGTGAGGAATATTCGAGAGTATAAGGTAAAAATAGCTAGTCCACAAGAGGAATCCCACATAAAACACGAGCCCGTTCACTCACTCTAACATCGGACCGTCTTCAGGTCCCACATTAGTATTTATGTACAATTCCGAATTATACGTATACCTAATTAAAACAGAGTGATTTTTTAACTGCATACCATCGAGATTTGTATAATACCTAAATTACTGTTTATTTCTATATCACAAAAATCGAATAACTTATGAGATTTCACTCACTCTAAAGGCCTTTTGGGCCATGAATCAGCAGAAAGTAGCCGATTTCTTGCTTGAACAATTAATTTCAGTTCGTCCTTCACTGGTTTAATATAAGTAGAGCTCCACTCGATAAAAGTGTCCGGCTTGTAGATTGATTCCATCGCTTTTTCGATTTCTCGTCCCAAAGAGAGAATATCTGAGTAGAGATTCACCAGCTCGTCACTGGCTTCTTCGACCTGGAACATGAAAAATATATCAGCGGCGTCAAACGAGCAAGAAACACAATACTGTAGAGGGCGATACACTGAGAGGGAGATCGATGCAGTTTAACACTTTAATCAATCCCCCGTCAGTTTCAGCAGATTCCAACTGCCAAGTTAGCTGTGTTTTGGATTTTTTTTTTTTTTTTTAAATTTAGTAACTTTCTTGTGGGAGTCACTATCAAGTGAGCTAACATATTTAGATATACAAATCACTCGTCACTTGCAGTATTATTTCTCACCCATTGGTGAGCTAATACAAATTTCATAATTCAAAAAGAATATTTAGATTAACAGATAAGATACGAGTAGAATAATATTAGCAACAGATAAAGATAAAGAAACAACAACATAAGCAAAATATAATAACAATGAAGGTAACTGACAGAAACTTAAGAGAAGTTGGTTAGCTAGTTGAAAGATCACTGTGCCATTTTCGTTTTAATCTTCGTCGATTTCTAGGTGGTCGGGGTTCATTCAGTATGGAGTTGACTAGAGGATTTCTATGGAGGCTCATGCGGTAGGCTAGTTTGTTGTAGCATTCACTTAGAACTTCTTGCACGCAGGGAATGTTCAAATCCGTGTGAAGCGTAGTGTTGCGGACAAACCAAGGGGCGTCTGTGATTATTCGTAATATGCGGTTTTGAAGGGTCAGGATTTTTTTAATTTGCGTGGCAGCTGCTGAGTTCCATATCTCACAAGCGTATAGCCAGATGGGTCGCAGTAAAATGAGGTATAGTAAACGTTTGATATGAAGCGGAATAATTTGACTAGTCAGGAGATATTTTGTTTGTTGGATCCTTGATCGAATTGTTGTACTTAAAACTTTAATGTGAGTGTTCCAATTCAATTTATTGTGTAGTGTAACCCCAAGATAGCGGACTGAGTCTTCTTTTTTCACTGATTGGTTATCGAGTATTACATCAGGGACAGAGACATCGATTTTATAGGTGAAGCACACCAAGGTTGATTTAGTGGCGTTCAGCTGTATTTTCCATTTGTTTGTCCAACTGCTAAGTTGGTCGACGTATTCTTGGAGATCGGCATGAGCTTGTTGTGCAGTACCTCGACGCACCAACACGGCTTGGTCATCTGCGAAGTGAGCGGTAAGTAAAGATGGGCTTTTTGGGAAGTTGTGTGTGTAAAAGATATACAGGAGAGGGCCCAATATGCTGCCCTGCGGGACACCAGCCTGAATTCTGTGGGATTTGGAAACCGTAGAGTGACACTTGACGGCATATGTCCGATTCTGTAGATATGACTGAAGGATGAAAATATGTGCCCCAAGCGTTGAAAAAAAGGGGCGAGTTCAAATTCTGGCAAGATATGTACAATTTCGTATCATCATAGACGTTCACATCATACTAAAATTACTCCAAACTTGTGATTAGAACCAATTGCTCCCAGGTTTTATGTGGATGCATGACTCCCTTCAGAGCTACACAGAAATAATGGTTCTATTTTGAATTAACACATTCAGTGCGGGAGCAAAAATCAGGTCAACCCCACCAACCTGAACATTTTTTTGGCGTATAATTCGACATAAGCGTATTATTTTCACTTGAAAATACGTCCTAAAATGTTTTCATGGGAAAACGTTGTTGTTTACCGCCATTTTGTTGAGGGGCTCTTAAGAGGCCGCCAGCGTGGTCTCTCTGCACAAACGCAACCCAACTGGCACCGCTGTCGTGAGGGTTAGCATCGTCGCTGTTGAGACCTTTTGTCTCTCTCAAACCGTTAGGCTTACCAATCCGTTATCTTACCAAAACTGTTATTTCTGCATGCTAACACGCCCTAACACTTGAGAACTAACAATTTCTCCACCTGAGACCAAAAGTTCGACTTTCATGGGTGAAAAAAAAAATAGCTTCCCTTTTTTTGTAAATTTGAGCCAAACCAAATTCGAAAACAAACCAAAAATCACAAAAATGGTTTACTTTGTCTACTTCATTGATGGGTATCAATTACATTTATGCAACGAAATAAACAAATTGAACCCAACAAACATGGCCAGCCTACCATTGGGCCACTATAATTCATTATATCAAATACCTATTATTGTAAATAACCTATTGTGTTTTTGAATAGATAATATTCCTCCCTCTCTTTATCTCTTTCAAAATATCTAGTTCTTGAGTAATTGGCCAATGAAAATGAAAACTAGTTTGGGAGCAATAAATGCCTAATATATCCCTGCTTGGCGCCACTAGTTGAGGGTGGTAGATCCATTTCTGTGCAAAGAACGCATTATGTGAGGTTAAAAATACGTTTTCTACCACTCATGAGTCATATATAGTGTGTTTTCACGAGAGAGAAAAGAAAAAAACCAAAAAAAAAAGATTTTACACAAATTATGTAACGTTGTCGTAATTCCGTGTTTTTTTCGGAATTTATCTCTCGGCACTTGCTCCTGGGGTGACTAGACGACAGCTAGGGTCCAACTGAATTGAATGTGAAGAGGAACGAAGGTTATAGGTGAATGGGCGGAGAGAAACGAGCCCCTCCCCTAGGATAGGAGTTAGGAAAGAGACGGCCTCTTAAGAGGCCTCCAGCTCCGTGTGAAAACTCGGAGGGCCTCTTAAGAGGCCTCCAGCACTAAAGTGTTAAAAATATTTCTGTCCATCATGAAGTATAGATGATGCCTCTGAGCCACATTATGTTGTGCTGTAGCCCCAGACAAAATGATTGGAGATGAATACAACTTTATCAACAATAACTTGTAAATAAAAGCAAACAACCGTTTGGAGCATTGGATCTCTGTAGTTGTCTATGTCGAAGGCATCCTGCAGAACTGATGCCTCCAGATCTGCAGCTAGCACAGGTGGTGAATGAAGATTGAATGGAACCCCCCTTCCATCAATCAGTACGTCAGATAGACACCCAAAGTATCCCCTCGAAAAAAGCCTCGAGGTTTTGTACCATCCAGGGCCAACCAGGAACAAAGACACAGACACAGAGGCTGCCTTTGCATCTAGTATAAGAAACCGTCCAACGGAAGTCTCATTTACACATCAGTAAAGCAGGATTATCGCAGTACTCATTATCAATACAGGTAATTAAAATCCTTCAAAAATTGATTCAACAAGTTAATTAAAAGGTTCTCTCATAATAATGAACAATAAACATAATACTGAACCGCACTAACAAGAGTATATATTAGCACAAACTTGATACATAGGATGTTATAACTTACGTGAGAAGGTGCCGAAAAAGTGTGATTTATGTTGTAAGGGGTTAGCCATCCTCTAAATGGGCTACTTTTTTTCAAACTTTCTATTTGGTCAAACACCTGCGCTAAGTGTGATATTGCATGGAAGAGACGTGACCCAGGGAAGACGCATCGCACGACATAATTATTGAGAGTCAGTACTGGGTTCGAGTCACAACGGCACATCGTTTGAGCAATTGAAGTGAGTTCAACAAGATCTGAAAGCACAAAACCATTCAAGTTTGACTAGGGAAGTTGAGGGAGTAGACAAGGAGTAGAAGGAGTTCTACCTACAGATTTGTTCGTACTAATTATGTATGTACTATATGAATTATAAAAACATGTATTTATGGTTATTACGTCCTCCTAAGCAGTAAACGAAACTAATACATATTGGGACCAATGATAATAACAGCATTGAACCAATAGTTATAATCCCAATCTTTGTGTAAAATGCTATATTACGAGCGTGAACATACGTTCAGTGTTATTAAAGTGGGATTAAAAGGAGATTATGAAGTGTAGACGGGGAAAGGAAACTATTCTTCATTGTGGCGGGGTAATGGGCAGGACACTGGGGGAAATGATTCAAATTCAACTGGTCGTGTGAATAATTATTATCCTCTACACTTCATAATCTCCTTTTAATCTCACTTTAATAACAATGAACGGATGTACAGATTCGGCCAATTATGCATCCGTCAGAGACCAACCAGACCAGACAAAAATTGAGAGAAACTGTGAGGAGACAACAAAAAATGGAGTGGGTTAGAATGCCCTAACGTGTAGTTCTGGATTTAATTCAGAGGCATTAGAGAGTTTTTCCTCCCCGGGTCGGCGACCGTACGGTGCGATTACGCGGTGTGATACTAGCAAAACCTAGCGGTAGCCGACTGACTTAGACCTTTCACAACGGGACGCACCGGGAACTCGGAGCTTGAAGCGGTGTGGGCTTGGACCGTATGGTCTCAAGGAAGGTTTCACTGATAACAGTGTTATAGAGTTCGAAACTCTTTCAGATTCTTCGGCAATAAGGGTTTTGAGCGCATCCTAGCGGGATTTCGTCCAACCATCAATCTTCTTTCCGCTCTCTTTGGAGCTTGAGCTTGAATGGAGAAAGAGAAAATGACTCGGAGCACTGGGAGGACATAGTCACACAGATTTTCGTAGCAAATTAATTTACAAAAACGATACTATACACAAGGAACGATACTATTCACGAGGAATTGACGGGGAAGGCGGGTGGACAAAATGGTTGGAAGAAATCCCGCTAGAGTGCATTCAGAACCATAATTGCCCTCTTCACCTGAGAATCTCTCAACTCTTTCAACCTCCACAATCGTCTTTGCTTTTTTCAATTCTATTTAGTACTATTTATTAAGCAATGTTCATGATGGAAGCTGAATTGATCGGTTTATATTGCGGCAATCTGATTGACGACGACGACCTCAAAACTGCTTTCGAATGCAACCTGTTAGCCACTGGTGATCAAAATTCACCCCGATCAATGAGGAAAGTTGGTTATTTTTCTGTAGTGCATACAGTTTTCTCTGCAATTTTGCATTTATCTCTACATTTGTAGTACATATATATAAGGAAATCAAATGTATATAAGGAAATACATGTACGACTATCGTAGAGTACAGCTTGTACTGAGTACAGTAGAATGCCGAGAGATGCCGACAGTAGCACCCATTATCCGAATCAGTCCTAAGTGTAATATAGAAATTTATAACCAACTAATTTTTCAATAAAAACGAGTTTTTTTTTTTTTTTTGGGACACAATACTAATGGGAGTGACAATTGCCGTGTCGACGCTAAGTTGACGTCGAGGCAACTTACTCTGATTGAGATGTTCGTGTGAGCCAAATTTATAACTCAAGTAAACTTCGCTGGCGGCCAAATCAAAACATGGATGTCAGGTTATGATAAGGACCGTTTGACGACGGGGAGAGACACCGCAAGGAGACCACGTGACCTCTTGAAAAATTAGCATCTGCCTTTCGTTTCCCTAGGTTTGCGTTCAACACCGTTTGCCACCGTTGGGAGGAAAAACTCTCTATTCTGGTAGAGGTGAACCGTAAGAAAGGAAACCGTCTTCGAAATCCCAACTAGGAAGAGGAACTCTAAAAGTCCTACATATCGGAACAACAATCGAGAGAATTGAGTGAATTCTCCACAAGGTAATTTCAAATTGGCAACCAACAAGGGCTCCCGCTCAACTATAAATGGTGTCAAAACGACGAGATTAACAACCCCGTTTTGGTGACCGCCCCCAATGGTGCGGAGGCGCGGCAATCAAAGTCTCAAAAACTAAAAAACTCAACAACATCTCTAGTGGACGTGACGTTTCTGATCTGATATAGTTTTTCTCATCAAGGGAGTAATTTAGAAGGGCATTTTTTTCAATGGTAAAAGGCACTAAACGTTGTTTTGGTTCCCGAACTTCCGTTATTTGCCTGCTAACATCCAGTTTGTTAGCGACCGACTGCTGTGTTTTTCGAATGAAGCATGAGTTGCATTATTGATAGGTAATAACCGGGAACTCAATATTTCGAGCAAAGCACAGGTTTCCAGCTAGTAGATAATAAATTAGGAAGTAGGAGTGTAGGAAGGTTAAACACAAGATTAAACATAATCGAGTCTAAGTTGAAATTATGGTCAACCAATGTTGTTGACCTTTCAGTTGTAGTTGAACCTCAAATCAAGTTGGAACTCAAAAAGGTTACCAATTCGAAATTATTGGCGTAAGAACAGGGTTTTTTGGTAGGTTTCCCACCCTAATCAGGGTCATCCTACATCATCCTGACTGATCAGGTGTTGCTGCATGACACTGCCCCCTACTGGGAGTGACAGTAACTCCAGTGCAGAATATAGAAACTAACATGGAGGGATCGTTAGATGTTAGAAGAATGGTTGCTTGAATCTGCACAACGCCAAAATCTGTGACACCTGTAGGGTCCTCTTACAGGTTACTAATGAACGATCATCTTACACCATCCACCCTCTGCCCAGTTGAAAGGTTCGGGATGTTCGGAAAGTAGGGTGTTTCCCCACACAAAGCTATAGCTTTTTGAGGTCGTACCTTGTAAATTATTGCTTTCAAATCGGAGCTGAAACGTTCCTCTTGAAATTTTCCCAGAGTGTCTTAATATAACTTCTTACTTATTACTATTCATCTCGCTTAAGTCTAACTAAGAATAATTTCCAGTAATTGATTATCTCACCACTTTTGGATTCCGAACCGAGATAAATGAGATTAACAGCTAGTGAAGGAATGCTGACAGGGAGCAATTCACAGAGGACAGAAAAGTGGTCGTATCTCTGCCAACCCGTCAAAATGCCTCCTCGAAACTTGATGGTTTGAGAATTCTTTTTAATCAATTTAACCCAAGATCTATGGTTGTCCAGGTAGAGACCTGTGGAAATGAAAATTAATAGAAAGAATGTATATCCTCAAATAAACATAGTGCAATGATACAACACATACATAAATGATTATGATATGAGCTACAATCAGCAAAACATTTGTTACATCTTCAGGGAGTATATCATAGAAGGACCTTCATTCATGTACACCGTCCAGAACGCTTTCAACAGAATCTATAGTTCATGGAACTTGAATAAAAAAATTACGAATGGAGTTCTCGTTAGCACTTTTGACCAATCCTAAAGGGTAGGATTGAAGTAGTTGGAATATTGGAAAATCAGGAAATCGAAAACTTTGGAAATGAGTTTATTGGTAGGTGCAAATCACTTCAATGAATCGAATGGTCCCACCCGCTTCCCGCACGTTTATCCGTTCGCTCTTTTCAAGGACTAGAACAACTAAAAGTAAATTAATCTGAACGGGTGTTGTCGCGAATAATTGAGACTTCAGATCGTGATTCATAATTTCTAGCAATTATTAATAACATAGGTGTTTTCATTGGAACGAGTTTGTTAGATGAATAAAAAACTGAGTCCCGCTGGACGCCTAAAAGTGGCGAGTTAATTATAGAAGAATAATAGTAAAAATAACAGTTTCCACTATTGTCTTATTTACAAGGACCGAATAAGCTAAAATGGCATTGAAAAGGAAATCTGTTTTTAAAAAAACTTAATTTATTATCACTCATGTAATAATATCAACCAACTAATAATAAACGGTTATGAATGATTTGCAGCTTTTTTTTTTTTTTTAACAAAAAAAAAAACTCTGAAGAACTCTTTGAGAGTATTGAGAGTTTATATAATTCCAAGCCTCAAGTAGTACATAGTTCTAAGAATTAAATAGGAAATGAATGCAGAATTGCTGTTTAGAAGCTGAAGTAGCGAAGGAAAAAACAAAATTCTAATAACTGACTCACAGGAGGACAGTAGCTCTTAAATGTTTATATTATTCAACAAATATGCTACATATTTCACGCTTCAATCTGATAACTTCGTACAGAAGAAATGAGCTACTGCTTATAAATCCTAACCCTGGGTAATTAAAACAAACTTTTCCGTTCTAGTAAGATGATTCTAGTAAAGTAATTCAAAATCCATCAAAATAAAATGAAGAACGTCCAGTCAAAAGCAAACAAAGTCATTTTCCGGAAATTTCCTCTCCGATATGGATGTTAGTGGTAGGTGGCTAAGGGCGTCTGGTAATATATCCTATATAAAACGTCGGTTGGAAATTCGAGGTCTGAACAAAAGCAAACAGTTCAGGACCAGGAGAAGCAAACATGTCCCAATCACAATTCGGGATTTTGTCACGTGATAGGGTTTTATCAGGAGGGGAAGAGGAGGGTTTCGGTGTTTCGTTCCGATATTTTCACTTAATATGTCCATAGAGTTTATGTTGTTTAACAAAAAGCTCTTGAATTTTCGAATATTTCAAGCAGGTTTTTATCGAATTTTCGTGAAGTTCTCGGGATGGATGATTTTGAGGAAGGACTAGTTTGTGTTGGTGAGGTTTCCAGAGGACATCGCAAGAAGAAACCAGGAAAAACGGCAACGGAAATCGTAAGGGAAGATAAAAGGATTATTGTTTAAATCTTCAACGAATCATAATTTCATCAGATTTCACTTTGATACAATACTTTGTTATTTGGACTTTAGAGTAGTTTTTGCGTACCATGACCTAATTCGTTATACATATTTCAATCAGCGTACTTGATTAAAATTTTAAGAGCAACTGAAGTATATTACGATAAATACACAGGACAAGCTTAGCTTAAAACGTATGTCTTAATATTTATGATTTTATGAAAATAAAATAAAAATTTTCAAAACTCAAAAAAGATTACAGGTTGAATCAAAAGCAAACAACTCCGCATAGGGTCTGATAAAAAAACAAACAAGTCACGAGCGATCTGGTCAAAACCAAACATCGCTACCTTTCAAAGCCGATTTTCCTTGTTTTAAAATGGTTTCTGATTTGAATGATCAAGTTTGGTGATTTAAGTAGCCAGAAAGGATTTTAAAAACCCTCGACCGTGCAGTTACCTTTTTTAGATCATGTTAAAATTGTTTTTAAGACATCTGAGTGACATGTTTGCTTTTGACAGGGCGCTCCGAAAATGAAGACGCCGTTGCACACATAGATTCTACATCTTCTAGATAACTCCTAGTACCCACCAAGTATCTCAACAGTAAATACTCACTAATGCTGTTCGTAATGGCATCTGGTGATTTAGCCCCCTTGAACGCTGTTGCAAACCACAAGTTAGGAAATAGTTGACCATATTTTCGCCAAATACCGTCATTCAGGTCAGCTTCCACATCTCCAGTGTACTGAAAAGTGAAAAATATACAAGTTTTATAAGTGAATCTACATAATTCCAATATGTAACTGAACGAATTCAACTGTTCATTCAAGACAATTAACAGTGATGTATTAATTACGAGTAATTGAAACAATTGACTGAATAGAATTTACCTTCCAAACAACGGGTTCTACAAGCTGACCTAGCTTCCAGGAATCTAGAACTTCAAGAGGAATGTTCCGCATTTCGTCATCCCATACTAGTACGTTAACAGATGGATACTTATGTTTGATGTACCTATTTAAACAACATCAATGTAAAATTATAGTCAAATTGATACTACAATCCAAAAATAAATATGTATGGTCGGGCCTTTTGGATCCATGATCCGTACCTACTCTGGGTTCTTAGGCTATTTATTATTGTCTATAACTATTTATTTTCATATAGTAAATGGTACTGACTAAAAAATCGTTGTGGCTTTTTTCCCCTGTTTACCTAACAAACAAATCTATGAACTCATGGTTAATTCGAAATTAGTACAAAATTTCCAATGGAATTCCAACTAAATATCAAAATTTCCAGTAATTCAAAAATTGCAAAAAATGGGTCATAATTATTCGTTAAAAATTCGCTCATTAACTCATGCTGCATATCTGGAATTGAATTTGTTGGTTGCAATAATATTGTTTCAAATTCACTTAACCCCAGTATCCGAAAATATGAGAAAACATTGTAGATACACACTTTATTTGTATCAAGTGTAAGGATTGGTTTTCCCTTGATTTATTCATTCCGATAATCTGTTAGAAAAATTATCAAGTCTTAAAATATGAGTATCAAAACTTATTCCTAAATAAAGATTGTTCAAGAGTATGGTGGAGTCTTGGGTAACATTACATATTGGCGACATGTACATTATCCCTGACTTATACGAAAGATATGAATTATACGAAAGAATCGATTAGAGGTTGTGTTCAGGGTGAACACATTAATTTAGGACACGGCTCGATTCTGCAACTAATTAGCTACAACTTTTCACTCCCATCAATTTGTTTAACCCCTTGGTTTTTTTCTTGCTTTTAACCTTACGTCACTAGAACCGCCATAACCCTCTCAATTGTCCAAGTAATTTAAAATCCAAGGAGAACGTTGAAAAAAGCGGTAAATTTCCTATCTCCCTTGTGCCAAACAAAACCTTTTTGATCAAATTTTACGGGGGATAAATCAGCCTAAACATTTAGATAGCTCTTTTTTTGAAAATCTTTGGATTACTTCAAGTCTTATAGGATTCAGTTGAGGAGCTTACTTTCAAACAGGCACATATCCATTCCGACAAAATGTTCAGGAAGTGAAAAAAACGATTTGCAGATTAGTGGAGATGTTTTTCTGCAGTTTCTCATCGGAGTAATGTGTGAGAAGGCACAGATAAAGATGCCTCAGAATATGAATCAATTTTCTCCAAAACACGAGGCTGCATGTCCATTTTCACTTTGGAAATGTGCCGTTTTGATCAAAACTCATGGATTTTTGACTTTTTGAAAAAGAAAGAATTCATTCTCCATTCTGTAGGTTTTATTGAAAACTTTACCTGACTCCATATTTCCATTTGTCTTGCCTGCCATCTATCGAGTCTCGTGTAAATATTCAATGTCAAGACGAAGGCGCAATGCTTCTTTTTGGATATGTGCCTTTTTGAAAACCCACGACTTATCGCCTGACGAAATTCGGAGAATATGTGCCATTTCGATTGCAAGGCACTGAAAAAAATGTAGGGGACGGATTTGTTACCTTTTGATGCAAACACATAACTTTAGCCCCAGAATTGACGTGGATGTGTTCTGTTTTGTTCGGAAATGATAGGGGGATCTGATTCAACTCATATTCAGAGATAGAAAATTGAGAAAAAAACGTTTTCTCCCAGATTTGGATATGTGCATTTTTGAAAGTAAGCTCCTCAGTTATTGGGCAGGTAGTGGTTTGCAAGGAAGCCTGAAAACTGCACCTTAAATCTCTGCTTATGAATCGTATTATCAAATTTAATTTTGCATCACTATTTAAGGAAGAAAACGATGTTTGAAAGTAGAGATCGTGGATTCACAAGGTAAATCATAGTCGATGTTCGGATTCCAAAAATAACTTTTAAGAGAGTGGAGGAAAATGGGGGAGGTACCTGGCTTGTACAAAAATTGATATGAGGAAAAAGTTGTCGAATCGAGCCCTGGCCGAAGGTGCGATCTTAATGTGTACACCACGTATATTGATTACTGATATCAATTCACAGATAAACTTCCTCTCAAAAATGTTGACAAAATAGATGGGGGTGAGTTAAAGATAATTTATTACTCCACAATGATTTTGACTTACTTGGCTATCTGAGACATGTGGTTCAGAAAAAGTTCTTGGGCGCCCCATGATTCTGCGAGCAGTTTAGCCCGGCAATCCGGGCATATGCCCAATTGGTAAACTTCGTCACAGCCAATATGAAAGTATTCAATTCCCTTGTGCATTTCTATTACTTCATCGATCATATTGAATAAGAACTTCAACGATTCGTTTTTGGAAGGACAAATAGCCTGAAATACACACACAAAAAACATCACTTTCAGTAAGCGACTCTAGCTAATAACTAAAACACAATGACATTTTTCATTCGAGTGAATTATTTTAAAATAATATTATTTCTGACGTGTTGAGTTGTTTGTTCTGGGGCTTCCAATCAATCCAACCTGGATCTCAATCCATATTGATGATTAAGTTTAAGATAATTTATTCCATCTAACTGCTAAGAACTCGTAACTAAAGGAAGCAGGCCTATCACATCACAAGAATAGAACTGGAAACCCAGTAGCAGGGTTAGCTGCTGGTAGGACCACTCTCAAATATGAAAAAGATCCTGATAATGATAATATTATAAGTATAATATTATCGTGCTGTTTTCCAACTTTCCCCCATGAATCCACAATGAAGAGCAGAAGAGTTTAAAATCCACGCACCAAACAGAGCCACTGGATGGGTGAGAGGATGGTGAAGTTGTGAGTTTGGTGAGGGAGGTTAGGGGAGCTAAGCCCCCTCTGTGCTCCAAATGGAAGAGGAACACGCCGTTGATTGGATGTGGGTCCAAAGAATGAACTTGATGAGAGGGCCCGAAATAAAGCGCAAAAAATTTCAGAGAGTTACACAGGAGCACAAAAGTTGTTTTCTCACCCGGTAGAGTGCACTAGAATCACCAAAATTTACTCTTATCCTATCATCAGTTGATTGTCCCCAACCCTTGTGACTAAACTGTGTTAGCTGTAAATACACGGTGAATACAGTAAGTGCTATAAAACGTGAGTTCGCTCAATTGTCCGCTCAGTTGGAAGTAGCAAAGATGGTCCCACGTAATTCAGGAGAAATTTCAAGGAGGAGAGTGGCCTCCAGGCCGATTGCAACTTCTGATTCACCCTGGTGATAGATCCAAAACCGGATGAAGGATATTAGCATGTAACTCTTCTACAGAATATTTGCCTTTGATGGTGTCCTATTTACGCGATAAGTAATATAAAATGATCAACCTGCTTTTTTAAAATAACAGTGATGTACATGTTATCTAACATAAACTACAACATACCCTCACTATAACATCTAGAATGTAATAAAGATTTGACTCTTGGTTTCAAATTAGAGTGAAGCAACACTTAAAATTATGTATCCAATTTTGCAGTCACTTGGGTCAACAACAAATTAAATTGAAAGTTGAACATCATTTTGTAAAATGCACTTACCTGTGGGTACTTTTTAGACTCACGCAGGTGTTTATAGCTTTCGAGTTTAAGGGCAAACTCTAGATGACCAAACGTTTGGATTAGTGGAATAACTGTCAGCTGACTTTCGTTGGCGAACCGCAATATCTGAAAATGATTTACGAAAAATGCATTAAGAAAATGTACATGTAACTGGAAGTAGCAATTATCTACCTAGCAACATGTCAGACCATTGACAGCTGCTGTTGCTAACAGCTTGCTGGATGAAGCAAGTGGCACTGTGGGACCCTGTCGCTTTTGGTTAACAAAAGAAACGTTCTGAGATTAAAAACCTCCCGCCTAAACCCGAGGCGAACATAGAAAAAACTGTAGTAACACGGGGATTTTGGATGCCTCAAGTGTTTCAAAAACGTCTATTCACAGTTAATGATTGTGAACAGTACCTAGAAGGCTGAGCTATTGGACAGTGCTGTGGCGAAAATAAACTGAATAGTTAACGGTTTTCCTCCTAAATAATATACGGTTATTGTAGTTTTGACTGTTCCTTAATAATATGCAAGCTCTGAATAAGTATATTTGCGAAATGATTCTTGATTGTCCTTCAGTCTGGGAAGCCAAAAACGCGAAAACTGTTCACATTTCTCATAGTTACATGCTTATAATTCGATCAGCTTCAAGAAGATATTACCTTCTTCTGTTTTTGAATGAAATATAATTTGCCTCATACTTATGGTTTTAGATCATGAAAATTGATTAACTAGTTTAGATGCCAACTCTTGTCAAAGAAAGACATTTTTGCCAACCGAATGGGAGAACTTGAAACACGTTCTTTAATTTATATATAATTATATGAGAAAGTTCACACCTCTATTTAAATGCTCAAATCGTTTCATGTATTATACCATAGAATACTCATTCCGTAGTTTTTTTTTAGGATTCTGAACGTGGAGGAAAAAATGTCTAGGGTGTATGTGTCAGCTCTAGGAGGTGGGCTTGGACCTAAATTTAAGATTTTATGGGTTTCCGAAATTAATTTTTCTCAATTGAGCATTGAACCCGATGACTTATTTGGGATGTAAGCTATGGAAAAAAGGTTTAAATTTACCTTATAAACAACCCACACAAAAAATTACAACGAAATACGGCAACAGTATATACAAAAACGTGACAATTCACACCACTAGATAGGACCAGGATACCTTCTTGTACTATTTGATTTATCAACATTCAACTTTTTCTTCTTCTTTCAATTAAAGAACATTTTACTGGTGCTTAAGATACACAAAAAGTGCAATTCATGGAGTGATTGAGCAAAAGGATTATTGAATCAAGCATAGTTGTAATAATATTTAAATGAATCTGAAGATAACTCACCATTGAAAAGTGTAAATCAAGACTCATCGGGGGTAACCAAAATTAGTGTACTCCGCCGTTAAGCACGGCTCTAGCAAATGCCAAAAAAGCTTCAATTTTTCTCAAACTTGGTGCGTTATTTACAAAGAGACCACTCAGGCAACTATCAAGGGTGTGTGATGACATAAGAACGATAAAGGAAGTTATAACTTCTCCACCGAAAAATGGCAGGGCATCCCATCAATATTAGTTCAAATTAATATTTCAATAAATAAGCATGCCTCGTGTACCTCATGCAATGAAGTATCTTGTACCTATTTTTCCCCCAAAACAATTTGGAATATGCTAGCAGGAAGCGTTGGTGATCTGACCATACGAATAAGAGCTAGAACATATTTAGTAAGCATTTACTAAATACCTCTTCAATATCACTTCTAGTGTATGCATGGCCACCAGCAACGTTGGCAGATGAGAATGGAAAAGTATCTTCATATTCAATCAGGACTCCGGTTCCGCCCAATTTCTTAATGAATGGGAACAGTTGGTTGTAATAAGACACTTTTGGAACTGCGCCTTTCAAATCCAAGTGTACGATGCGGTGATGACCTAAGGCTTCTTTCAGCTTATTGGTGGCCCTATCTGTAAAGCAGAGCAAACATGAATATAGGGACGTGTAAATAAGGTAGATATGTACCGAAAAGCAGTAAATGGAATGAATTGTCTTTCAAAACATTGTCAATATCATAAACGGATTAAAAAAAAAAATAGAGCAGCAACGCTGCAAATTGCTTTCACTGGGGTTTATTATTCAATTGGCTTGCGTTCATGATTTGAATTTCTACTAAGCTTTGGAGTGTGCGTGTTTCACAGGTGAAAGAATTAATTTACCCCAGTAATAATATTGAATAATAAACCCCAGTAATAATATTGAATAATAAACCCCAGTAATAATATTGAATAATATTTACCTATATATTATCAGCGTTTCATGCATATCAGAATGCTTCAACCCGTGTATCGGCTATAAACTACAAGTATCCACATCGGCTATCACTCCAGTACCCACATTCACTACAACTCGACGCTATCGGCATCACTAGGTTACAAACAAACAATAATAACCCAAAAAACGCAAATGTTGGCACCATAAATCGGGCCATACATCGGGAATGGTTTGACCTACGGACGTGGGGAGGGTCTCATTCGATTCCTCATGGTATGTTCTTCAAATAGGTGAATATTTAGGCCGATTCGACTTGTTTTGAGGTTTTTAGGGATTTTACAAAACCTTGACAGCCCTTAAAGGGCACTTTAAATTGAGTGAGAGAGCTGGCTCAGGAATTGGGGCGTCGTCGGACCAAGATGGATTTTTCCTGAAAATTTCAGATTTTTTGCTCTAGCAGTTTCGGAGATATCGTGCGTACGGCGTACGGACGGAAAAATTTTTATTGCAGGTTCGGATTCTACACCCTTTGAAACGTAAACCATGAAATTTTCAGGGAGGGTTACAATTTTTTTTTTTTTCCAGAGCGATTACAATGGTTTACTATTGAATAATAAACCAATCGAAGTTTTTTGTCGATAGAGCAGCTGACGTTTCTATCCTCCCGAGCAAGAACTGCATTCTCAGTGTATTCTTCATCATCATTTCCCCATTCTTCCTCCTATTCTATTGGGTCCCTGGATTAAGGCCGGGACACGTATCTCCTGCACTCTTCCGATCCAGCTCCGATCATGCAGTCGGACGGGTGTCGGAGAGGGCAATGTATTCGAACTTGAAACCCGGTGGTTCACACTTATCCGACACACGACCGATCCAACTCCCGTCCGACTCCAATTTCGCTTCCGATCCTGCACTGGAATCTATTCGTTGTCCAGCTTGCAGGAAGGGTGCAGGACGGCCGTGCTCTCATTTTCCAAGCTCTAGTGAATTTGTTCGTGCCGTTCTGTGGCGGTTTTTCCAAACTAAAATTAAATAACGATGTCTATCAAACCGGAGGAGCTAATTGAGTGTGTGAGGGAATATCCGGTACTGTACGACCAAACCTTTTATAGCATTAGCAAACTAAATTAAACTTTTAGCAAACTAAATTAAACTTGTAGCAAAGTGAATTAACCTTTTCGCAATTGAAATTAAACCTTTCGCAAATACAGATATGGAGGTAAAGTTTAATTCTAATTGCGAAAGGGTTAATTCAGTTTGCGAAAGGTTTAATTCTAATTGCGAAAGGGTTAATTCTAATTGCGAAAAGGTTAATTCAGTTTGCTAAGGGTTTAATTCAGTTTGCTAATGCTATATTTACTTTTGCTCCCAACAAGTTGAAAGTAGACATTGACATTCTAAAATATTGATAGAACTTGGTTTCATCATCCAAAAGATGAGGTAGCAACGTTGAAAACTCTCCTTCTTCAGGTCTGCTTTTCCAAGCAGCGTGCACCCAGAATCTACGTTTATTTTGGTTCTTCACCGAACACCTTCCATTCTCTTCACCTTCCTCATCGAGTGCAAGTGCCACCATGGGCAAATTCCTGTTGCTAAAATTCGTCAACATTCTCCTTCATAGTCACAGGACACTGTTAACATTCGAAAGGCAACTGGTGGTCGGAGGGAAGCTGGACGCGGCGAGGTGGGGCAAGTGCGCCTATTCCTTTCCGATCCCGCACCGATCCGATCCATTTGTCTTCCATTTTAGACAACATGAAGTACCATATACTGTATAACGTTGGGATTTGGTAACGCGCTATACTCTTGCCCACGTAGGAGCGACCCTGCGGTTTTCTAAAGACCTCTGGGTCTGGCAACGCAGCCCAAATCCGAGCCTCCAGGTAGTGGCCTGATGGCTCGCATTGGACCCTAATTACGGTGCGGTACATACGCGTCTTATGCAACCCAAATGTGATCTAATAGTTAATTCGATCATGCCATCACCAGAATCGTGATGTACATGAAAAAAGGGACACAACGAGTATAAATTTGAACTGGAAAAACATACCTAGACGTTATGTAAAAATACCCAATGGCAGTTTTCGTCAAACCCATGTCATTTACCTACTATTGATTATTTGATGTCATCATTGTGAACAAAAATGCCCAAACCTGTGCGATGGACCCAGAGCGAGGAAACCCATTTTCATGGGGTAAAATGGTGCAAAATGACATTATTTCCGTACTTTTTCGAGCCCCATCCCATCTAACAGGGCTGGATCAAAGAAACATGAGTTTAATAATAAGGTTCGACACAAGAATAATAAACCCATGTACAATCAAATTTGCAGCATTTTTTGCTATTTATTACACTTTTGCAATACTACCACACACTTGTTTGATAAGGTGTTCCTGAACCGATTGATATGAAATTTCGACTTGTTTTCCTCAGAACGACGAGAACATTTTGAATCTCACAAAAAATTACATTTTTCAACAAAAGCAACTAAAACGTCTTGTTCAAGCAACATGTTCTTTAAATTGCATTTTTTTCTAAATTGTTGGTCAGTTTCAAGTCAGTATTGACAGATAGTAGGTCAGCAATTAGTGATATTAGTGGTAGGTTGTTTTGGTACACTTAGCCCTCGTCTCGTCTTGGACCTACTCTCCACATTCGTCGCTCCCCTTTAAACCCCTCCGAATCTCCCATCGCCAGTCAGTTCACGATTACTTTCCGATCGGATCATTTCGTTGGAATACGCGCAAAAAAGACGGCCGTCTGTTACATCCAGCTGCATTCAGGACATTCATATTGCTATACGTCTTGATTCCACTCAGCGTATTGTCAACTCTGCATCCTGCATTACTGGTATGGTTCAGACCCTTCCATGGACGGCGAAGTTTAAGGTAAATGTTTTCCATTTTACTACTTTCCTCCATTGGGACCTACGGATCCGACGCCCTAACTCTGCTTACGCAATCGAATTTATTTTTTAAAATACTTCTCGAGTAGCATTCTGTTTTTCATTTATTTTCTACAAGAAGCTTGTTTTTAATTTGAAACTTTTGATAATCCGTGGGCCCACCCATAGGTAGGAAACCCTACACATTTATCTTACTATATTCTTTTAAATTTTGTACTCATCTGCCTTCTCAATTATTTTTCTGAAATACAGTCCACATACATAACTTTCAAAGGCTTAGTTCGCCAAGGCTCTATACGAGCCCTTCGAATTTCCATTACACGTCTTGCGTTAAGAAGGGGAGATTGAAAGGGGCTTTACTGGTGCTAATGAGGGATAGTCAGTGGAGTTAAAGGGTCCGCTGCAGTGTTGCCACCTGATGGCTGGGGAAGGGGTTTTCGTCCCTGCGGTCCAGGGTAGCTCCTATATGGGCAATAGTACAGCAATAAATTTAAACACTTCAATTTGAAGACGATGATTTGGTATTTATTCTTCGATAACATCTGCCCTAAAGCAGAATGGAATTGTGTATATATATACATGAGTATACTAAAGTAAAAAATATTAAAACGTCAAATTATTCCGAAAGGATGATGTTCGGAAAAAAAATTGCCCAACTAGTTGGCTAATAAATAATAGTTACTCAGTTAACAGTGCTTAAATTAGTGAAGAGTTTTTTGGTAGCGTTCTTGTGATATGTAATATCCGGTTGTTGAATATTAATAAGTATTCACATTCACTAGAAGTTAACACACTAAATTTTACTGAAAATTGTTAGGTGCTTAACCAGCAATGGAACCCAGTTCATGGAACTTCTACTCCTAGAGTTTGATGGAACGTCCTAAGGGCTCTCCACTGAGGTGTATGAAGAAGTATGTGAGCTCTCTTGGTCCTCATGAAGTTGATCGCTTCTTCGGGAGTCCATCGATGCTTGAACATGAGGTAGCAACCGACGAGCGTCGCAGAGCGTGTACGTCCGGCTTTGCAGTGCACGTACACGGTTTCCTGCCTGTTGGTGAACCTCACGATGAATCGCACTCCTTCCGATAATTTGTCCTGAGACGGCGCCTCGAATATGTCCCGAGTCTTCAACTGAAGGAATTCCACTCCTCTGGCCCTCCAGTCTTCACCGGAATTGGCGAAAAATAATTCGTAATCTTCATTCATCGAGACAACACCTCTAACACGTTCCCCTTCAACTAACTGTTTCGTCATACTCTTGAAAGGAAGAGCACCTAATATCACATTCTCATCTATCCTGTCATACCATCTGCGACTTGAGACTCTCTCCATGAACAAATTATACAACAGTGTCGGATAAAAAGACAACCTGGCAAACATTTTGGGAACTTATGGAGCAAAATAGATTCGACAGTTATTTTATGGAAATGCAGTACTTGCGTGAACACTAGAAAAACATTCTTTAAATAACGTGGTGAAAGTAGAAAGTGGCACATACCTACAATTCAGGTTATCAGTGTTGCCAGTATGACAACCGATATGTTCAAAAAATGTCCGTCAACAAACCTATTGATATCCCATGATAATCATAAGGCAAACAACGATAAAATGGTAGGTAAGTTTCAAGTGAACCCCTGACTTACCCGATGCGACTTCTTTGTTGAAGTACACATGTTGATCTGCTTTGGCGTAACCTCGTGTGTCAAAATAATCCCCACCTTCTGGATCGTCGCGGGGAAGTAATAATCGAGTTTTGTTGTAGAAAAAAGCGAGAACGACAAGGCATAATGCTAACAAACAGAACTGCAGAACTCTCCTTCCTTTGAGATGCTTGCAGATATTCGCCATCGGGCGTGCAGTATTGGCTACTCAAGAACACATTTTTTTCACATTTGCTGGGAACATTCCAAATTATTAAACTGTGTCTACCATTCCAAGATGTAATGTCATTCAAATCTATTGGATGCTAATGATATTTTCCTACGTACCTAATCATATTTTTCCAACAAAATAGAATTTTCATAACAACTCTTATCACTGTTATCAATCAAAATCTTCCTCTTCGCGGTTTCAAGTTTTGTCGTGATGCAAAACCATGACGCAACATTGTGTCAGAAGTCCTACCATCTTTCAGTACGAATTGTAGGTACAGAAGTTACAAATAAGCAGCAACATACCTAGGGGTCAATCCACATTCTGGGGTAAATTAAAATATCAGCCGATAAGACAGCACAGAGAACAAAGGATATCAATGACTTGATGAAAAGCATTTATGTTCATAAACGGACCAAGACCATGTGAAATGATCGGAAACCTTCTGTATAAGGTTTTATTGAGCAAAAATTGAACTCAATGAATTAAAATGAGAAATTGAATTTTCATGAGGTGTCTACGAATTTCATAACCAAGAAACAATGTAAAATGTTATCTCTTCAAAACAGAAAAGTCTTGGTATTTGTTGGGGATCTTCCTTGGTCATGCAAAGCTGCACACTCCTTAAACTGATCCAGAGGAATTTGTCTCATTTATCTCTTGACCTGGTTGTTGAGTTCAGAATTTCCTAGAGTCGGTTTTAAAGATGTACTTAAAGTTTCTTGTTCTCGAACAGGGATATGATCCAATGTTTCAAGAGTTGGTTCTAATATATCTTCCTTCTTCTTCTGTAGGTGAGCTGTTGTTATCTAATCTAGTGTCACTTCTAGGAGCAAAGTCCTTAAAGGAACAGAAGTTACTTGACTTACACTAAGTTCCACTTTGGCATAATCCAGATTGAAGTACTGAATATTGAGAAGTTCAAATTTAGTTCATCCAAAGCTTGGGACATGGCAGGGGCTTTGGGATCTGCCATGAATTCAAGTTCCTCATACCTGTCTGATTCGAATTTGAACGCCACCAAAACAGTGTCTAAGACAAAGGAGCCAGACAAGTTGCAGAATGAATCGCCAATAACAGCACTGGCAGGACATTCGAAGAAAAAGTGCTATTGTTGTGCAATGCATTGATAAGACTGCAGTGTCCTGCACTGAAAGCTACATGTGACAATCGTAAGAAGCAAGGCTACTATACAACTGTCTGTAAGTTTGCCAAGTCAAACAGAGGAACCTCTGCAGCCAATACTCTCTATTTCAACTGCAGCAACTACATCTTTGGATCATATTACCATTCATTCGCATCTGAGACTTTTTTTTCAAGCCAAATTGATGACTTCAAACTTCACCAAACAAGTATTACTGGGGTGCCCAACACATCAAAAACGATACCCCACACAACTTTGTTCTCAAAAGTTCATTTTTCACTCCAAAACTTCCACAAAACCGTTAAGTTTCCGTAATCATTATTCATAATGTTATGTATAACTATAACTCCTATTCCTTTCAAGTACCCGCACTTGCATCACGTACAATTTCATGAGCCTAAAGTTTTTTTCAATTTACCAAAAATTTAGAAAATGCTGAAATACCTACCAAATTCTTCAAAATTGTAACCTCATGCACACCACACTTTTCCATTAGGCTGGAATGGTCAAAATTCACAAGTTGTCATTTGGGTCGATTTCACCAAGAAAAACTACTAGGTATGCCCACACAATTATTGAAAAAGAGTTTCAGTTCTCCTAATTCTTCCAATACTTTTTTCCCCTTAAATTTCTTCTTTTTTTCTTGCAAATTCGCTAAAATTAGTTGTGAACTACATTCAATAATATCCTTTCCCTTAGGTAGTCCGTTGAGATAACATAGCAAATTGAACATTCAATAATAATGGTATCTACCTTGTGATCACATAAAATTGGAACCGAAAGTACGTACTAATTTAAAACCAAGAAGTTAAAATATGGAAACATCATTTGAGTTCAAATCTTAATTCGTATCTACTAATTTAAGAATATAATTTTTCATAAAATTATTATCTATTTTATTGTTAATTTATGAGCCATGCCTGCTTCTGACTTTATGTAATATGCAGATTTTTTTGCAGGGTTTATTATAAAAGTCAATTTTTATTAATTACATTCGGGCAGAAGACCGTCTGCGACGAACATCAAAAATAAATATCAACGGCATGGACCATTGTAATCGGCAAAAGTATTCGAATACAAAAGTAATCAAATACAATCGATTACAATTGTATTCGAATACTTTTGGCGATTAAAAAAGTATTGGAAAAAGTAATCGCATCGGGCTGATACAAAAGTAATTGATTACTCCCGTTATTCGATTACTTTTACGAATACTTTTGTAATTGCAAATGTAATTGTAGAAGTATTCGTTAGTCAGGGATGCCCATCTCTGCAAAATACTATAGTATAATATATGGATACCACTGCCATGTATTATGGAAAGATTTTCACGTATATCAATAAAAGACACGAGTGTTAACACATTTTGATCTATGTGTCCAACTAATCTATACTTTACTAGAAGGATTGATGTAGGATATTTTTTGTTTTGTTTTTGAGATGCGAGCATCCTGACCAGCAAACTTGACAGAACACATTTGAACACACATCGAAAGCGTGGACTTTTGTTGATAGGAGACATCTGGATTTTCATATGGCGACAGTCTGATAAGTTAAGGGTCACCTACTCACAACTTTTACTGAAGAGAGTTGATTGACATATTGGACCCAGGCTTTTGTTGTAAAGAGTGAGAATTGCAACAAAAAATTTGGCTCATAAACCATCAAAACATACACTTTTTTAGGTGTATATCCTATCCCTAGCACAGAGTCTATTGTGCAGAAGGTATCTCAAAATTCAGTAGGTATTTAGATTTACATGAAAAATATAAAAAAAACATACGGACTTTGTATCTTCAACAGGGTCAACGGGACCCCCCTATGGTGGTTTGCCCGAAATACTCGTCTTGCCTCTCCCGACATCAACGTTGAATCCACACACAAGTGTCATAACTATTTATAAGTGAGTATCACTGAATAAATGGAAGGACAGATCTCTTCTTCCTTGGTTAAATACAAAGTAAAGCGTAAATTGAAGTGAATTATATCTTAATATTAACCTCACTGCTACTGGTGTGACAAATAACCAAGTTCTGTTTCACTAAAATGGTAAAGCACTTGAGAAAAACAAGAATGATAATAACAAGAAGAAGAAGAAGAAGAAGACTTTTTGTTTATGTTGATAAGAATATGAAGAAGATAACAACAGCAATGTTGTCTTAAGCAAATGTATGTTTCTGAAGATATGTCTCGCAGTCGGCAAGAAAGAACTTAGATATTTATCTACATATTGGAACAGTGAAACTTCCGTTCTCGAGGGGATCATACTTGCAGAGGAAAACATATTCAAAAAGAGGTATGGCATAAATTAAGACTTTGATGAAATCTTATCACTGAGTGACAATAATTAATACATTGAGGAATGAATGGTTGAAATTTATTTCCACCCTGTAGGGTGCATTAGACGTGGAGAGGGTAGGATGAGGAAAGTAAGGGAAACATTTATGAATAGAAGAAATAAAAAAATTGAGGCATTTTACTGTTTTTCGCGGCCCCAGTTTGGTATTTGTTCATCATCGTCTTACATTTCTTTAACCAGTACTTTGTACCATTTTTTACGGGTTTTCCTTTCCTGCAAGTTTATATTGTCCAAAAAAACTAATTATCTCCAGAAAAAGATTAGTTGATTTCAAGACATCTAGAGCTCTGCCACCACATTCAACGCAAAATGTCTATGTTTGCTTGGACAGAACCATTCAGAAAATATCCAACACTCTGGTTTGACTGTTGGAGAATTTCAAGTGTCTCCAGGAAGGTGATAGAAGAGTTAACTCCCACCCTGATTTAGGTGTATAGTTACTCGAGGGCAATGAAATGGCTCTCTTGGATGAGTTGAATATAATTTCAAACAACTGAATAGGAAAGTCAGCTATTCACGTTTGAGTATTGATCTCTGCTACCAACTACTCTTATTTGTAGGTGACTATTTTGTATCAATTGAAAAACTACGTATTCCTTGGGTTAATTCTGCAGACTCCCTCTGAGAAGAAGAACAAGGAGCATATATGGATATAGGTTTCTTTTCGTTCGATATAAGTTATGAATCAATGCTCGTGACAGTTCCATTAAATGTTTCCCTTATTTTACTCTTAGCTTTTTCTTTTTCATTCCAATTACACGGAACATGCTTAATGTTGCCATATCCCGCTAGCAGAACTTTGATACTATTTTTTTGTGACGAAAATTCATTAATTACCATCTTCTGTTGCTTTTAACTGACTGCCAACCCAAAAAAATCGTTAACAGTCGTTGGAAACCATATTGCATACTACCAACTTTCTTCTCCTCTAACTTCCTTCTGATATGGTAACGACAGTTTCCAATACAACAGTCGATTTCAGTTCCTGATTTGATTTCCTAGCTGTTTGACAAATGAGCTCATTTCAATCCCGTCCATCTTTAGATAGGTTGCTCTCTGGAACATCAAAAGACTAGTTAAAGAATGGTCTCCAAATATGAACAAAAGTAAATATCTATGGCTCTCAGCAGCCAAAAGTAGTTTTTTGTCTTTGATTTTCTCAAATGTCTTTGATAACTTATTACAAATTAATTTTGTCCCCCCATTTACCTAACTCGATGAAAATCTACTTCGAGGATGAGAATTGAGAGAAGGTAGGCATTAATGATTTCAAGACAATTTAATAAAAATGTAATACCGTAGAATACTAAATTTGCTCATACGATCAATAACTGCAGTATTTGACTGTTTTTTCACTTCTTCAACCATCCTGATTATTTGAGATTAAAAGTGTTAGACCTTCATTGCTGATAAAATTAATTAGGAGCCAACACCTACGCTTCATAGACCATTTGTAGGTAGCAACTTCTTCCAAACCATTTCACCAATGTCTGAGAATAATTCTGGGCTACCCACCAGGTAACGAGAAGAAAGGTCCTCTTAACGAGTGCGAAAAATGGTTCCGATTCGAAGGCTAGTTATCCCCCTGCTAGTTTTACCATAGATTCCCGTCTATTAGGCCGGGTATACACGTGCAGGTTTGCCTGCAGGTGAACCTGAACAGTTGTACCTGTGCAGGTAAACGTGAGCGTGAGTGGCTGCATACCTGCACAGTTATTCACCTGATCAGGTGAAGAGAAAGACCTGTCCAGGTAAAGTTCACCTGATGGAAATTCAATTCCTTGTACCTGCGCAGGTTGGCAAACCTGAGCGTGTGTGGGGCAAACCTGACGCCTGCGCAGGTTTCAGCTCAGTTTTCATGTGTCTCAATCGCCACCTTGTTTCCTCTTCTGGATTTTCGTCTTCTTTTCTTTGCAATTCAAAGTAGCTGCTAATCTCTCATGAGGTGGAATCGCATTCCTCATGACTGTGTCTTGTTTTTGTATTAACGGGGACACCATGGCTAACAACATTTGGTACACAGATTCACTCATTCTCAGGTAATTGCGAAAGTCTTCAGGTTCGTCTGACAACTCATTTAGTAAATTCACATGGGTAAATCGATTTCTCTTTAAAAGCCAACTTTTTGACCACTTTTTACGTTGCTTTTTCTTTTCCTCCTCATTTAACAGTAATACCAGTCCGATTAAGGCGACATCATCGTCCTGCATCATCGTGGAGCAAACTGAGACCTGTCGGTTTCATACCGGATCGTGTGTACGAGTGACGTTCTGTCAGGTTTACCTGACAGTTACACCTGTTCAGGTACACCTGCAGGCAAACCTGCACGTGTATACCCCGCCTTAGACCAACTTATCTATAGATTACTAGGAGGATTGATTTAGGATATAGCGAGCAACCGGACCACCTCCGTGTAAACAGAGGCTACAGCAGCCTCCAGGTCCTTTTTTCTTACTTATGGGGGCCTTTTGATCGTAGATTCTACAACCACACCATAATTTTGGTTATTGTGGGGGTTCATGTTTGGGATGGGGTTTAGATGCAACTCTAGAAGCCCGGTGGTTACTGACTCGAAGGTTTAATGGTGTTGTTGCCTTCCCCTCATAAAATCCCTCAGAATACCGGCAGAGAAGCTCGTGAATGCAATTCTGGGACTAGCGTTCAGCCAACCCTTCTGCAGGATACACATTCTTGTTGTTTGGACTGCAGTAGCTTTATTTTCTGAAAAAAATCGTTGAAAAACCCCAAAACAGACACAAAATTGCTGAATATTGCTGAATATTGTTAAATATTAATTTTCTGTGCGACTCTACGCAAGTTTTTCAACCGTGAATTAGGTCTTTCAACAAATTGGAGCTCTAGTTATATATTGAATTGTACGTTCAATTTGTATATCGAAAAGTTTGCTACAAAGTCTATGGAAATTTCCAACAGCCCGGAATCGTTGTTTGAGTGGAAGAATATGTGTTAGAACTAGTTTTTTCGCGAAATCAAATTGACAATTAAAATTTTTTTCTCACTAAGTGATCGAATACACATAATATTACAATGAGTGGAACTTTTTATTCATAGAAATGTTGTTATGATTCAACTGGCGTGCAACATATTCTGGCTGACATCGTCGTTTTCTAACAAATGTTTTACGTATATGGTTACAGGTAATACAGCTCCAGAAAAATGGGTGAGAGAAAAGGAACAAATAAATATTACCCTCCAGACTACAACCCAGACAAGGGTGGTCTCAATAAATTCCTGGGTACTCACGCTCTTCGGGAGCGGGCGAGGAAGCTCCACATGGGGATCCTCATCATCAGATTCGAAATGCCGTTCAACATTTGGTGCGATGGATGCGGCAACCACATTGGAATGGGTGTTCGGTGAGTATGCCGTGATATTCGTGTTGACAGGTTACTAAAGGTAGGCAATGTTGAATTTATTGAACAGTCTAACTGGTATGACGTTCTTTCTATTCAGATTATACATGATGTATAGCTTTTCCCAGTCAAATTAATACTTTTCCCAACCAAATTAATTCTTTTCCCAACCAAATAGACTTCAAATAAGATGATGAACTACCTATAATTTTTCTGCCAATAATTTGTACAATAAAATGATATGTAGGTATATGCATTCATTATTCGTTGGGTTGCAAGCTTTGTGTTGTTCTATTTCCTTAATTTTTTAAGATCAATTTGGTAGTGAAAGTATTAATTTGATTGGGAAAAGTATCAATTTGGTTGGGAAAAGTATTAATTAGCAAGAGAAAAAAATTTATTGATCATTATATGGGGTGGAATGTTGGAATAGTTGGGGTTGTGAAAAGTATAAATTGATATGCCAAAAGCTCGAATTGGTATGCCGAAAGTTGAAATTGAGTAGCCAAAAGTTTAAATTGAGATGCCAAAATATTGAAATTTATTTGTGCCAAAGGTTCAAATTACTTTGCCAAAATTTTCAATTTGATGATATTTCAAATTGATTTTGCCAAACTAATCTGATTGGTTTGGGAAAAGTATCGATTTGACTGGGAAAAGCTATATAATGCATCATTACAGTACTTCAGTAAACAACTTGTTGGTATAAATATATAAGTCAATATATTTGGTGAATATTGTAATTGCTTAAATGTACCAGGTACAACGCAGAAAAGAAGAAGATTGGGATGTATTACACGACACCTGTTTATCAATTTCGAATGAAATGCCATTTATGCGACAACCACTTTGAAATCAAGACAGATCCAGGGGTGAGTGAAAGCATGTGTAGTAACTTTTATTTATTACATCTAGTAATACACCTTTGAAATAGATTTAAATTACCTCGGGGCTCCCTTTTCGCCTGCCTTGGCTCTCCAGCCAGATAAATTTCTTTTCGTTGTTACCATTAGGCACCGTCCTACGTGAGCGGTGGCCGCCAAATTTTATGGGTACTACCGATACCGTCGATTTTTGCTAGTGCGAGCGTAAACAGTGGCAAACCTCTAGCCATTTTTTTTTCCTACTACCGTGTCAATAAGGTGTTTTTCCTTCTTTCAAAATTTCTCACTCAGAGACAATTTCTGTCAGCCTCATGTAGTCCAGCTCTGCTAAATTTCATTTGCAATTGGCTTTTGCAGCGACAACCGTCTCATAAAATGTATCAATAGAAGACCGAATTCGGGGATTCCTTGACTCTTCAGCCTATTTGAAGTGCGGATTTTGTTTAACCCCATAAAGACGTTTTTTTTCATTTCGTTGATAAGTTGCTCTGACCAACCTTGCTAATATTCCAGAAACGATTTCGACTTCAACAGACTTGGACAACTCCAATAACCTTTGACTATTTGACGCTACTTTGGAGTGTAGCGAGAAAAAATCAAACCGATTTGATTTCAAGCCGTTTGCAACTTGTGCGTGTTCGCGATTAGCGATAGAGCGTGTGCACGTCAAACACACAAATAAGTTCCCATGGTTTGGTCGGAAAATCGCTCACCTCGCAATAAACGATGAACCCACCAGACTCGCCGGCATCGCTCCTGCAACGTGGACTTTGGAGCGTCCCCAGATGATTTGTATTCCCCGTTAGGATTTAGCAATGATCCGATCCTTTTTCAAAGATTTGCCGGAGCCTCACCTATTCAGACATGTTTGCCATCTCTTCACAGAGCCCCATTTCTGTGTGTCTTTTTGTTTCTTCTAGTCTCCTAAATTTTGCTAGTGATCTCAATGATCGTTGGTGTTGTCTTAAGACAACATCGCATCCTAAAAGCTTGAGTTCACTTCAGGAGCAAGCACACATTCCAGGAAGCGTTTTAGGGGCTAGGTGAGGTAATGTCTTTGTTCAGTAGTTCCCCACCAACGCCAGAGAGTGCGCCGTTGTCGAATAGCTCATTTCTGTGAGTCACAAAGTAGTGTACAAAGTGGAAGGTGATCCATTCCTTGGTGGTTTTCACTTCATTTCATTGTAAATACGTGATAGATTCATGATAAAGATGCTTACAGAAGTTCATTCTGAGCTCTCAGCATTTGAAGTAATTGAGCGAAGCCCCTACAGCCTAACGCCAATACAAAAATTTCCAACATTGATAGTGTTAGCAAGAACGCGTCAGCCGACTTCAGGCCCAGCGTTGAGAGTGTTAAACTGTATTGTAGAGGATGTGGTGGGTGAATAGTGTATATGCACCAAGTACACAACCTATTCCTCCCAACCAGCCCACTCCTTCGGATCTCTTCAACTTGGAATAACAATAGAACTAAAAGTTGCTTAGAACTAATTGTGTTCGTATTAAGTTTCTTAAAAATAGTATTGACCACATCGTACACCAGCAAATTGGAGATTCCTCTCAACCCACCCTTAGTAATTTGGTATGTCATCTACTTAATTCGCTATTTTATTTTCAGAATTTAGAATACGTAGTGGTGAGTGGCGCAAGAAGACAGGAAAATAGATGGGATCCTACGCAAAATGGACAGGTACATCTTCAACTTCTTACAAAATATTACTGTAAACATTCCTTATAAACCATTCTTCTAGTTTTTTGTTGAGTGAATCTAGGAACAGTACCAGGTACATAGGCCATTGATGCCATAGATATCAGAAGAATTATCAGACTGTTTGATCTGCCTGTAAATACTGCCTTTGGTTAACTGTTGTCTAAAAAGAGAGTTCAGTAAGTTTGCCAGCATTTCCTGGTTGTAACATCCTTTGCTGAAACTGATGAAGGGCTACATATCGCTTTAATGTTATTAAGTGAGCTGCTAACACAAGTGGGTCTAGTGATTTAGGATTGGCTCTTCCTCCCTTAGGTGTGGGATGATGGAAGCTAATACTTCCGAAAAATTGACACTGGTGAGGTTTTTAGAGCAACTATTCCATTCTATCAACTCTTTGTTTGACAAACCGACATGGAACATTACACTTCGCCTGCCACATCTATTGAGGTAAAATAGGAACCTATAAGGTGGAGCCCAGGGAGGAATTCTGAATGCCTGGATGTTTCTCAATCAAATCCATTTTCATTTGTACCAGCTGTTTCACTGTGAACCTAAAGTAAACCTTGGCTTAACTCAATCAACACACTGGTGGGTATTCATTGAGGCAGAGAGAAGCGACAAAAGGATTGGAGTATGAGGAAGAAAAAGGTAAGGATGAACAATGTTTCTGCCTGTGCGTTCCTGGCATCTAGTGAGTGGAAGGAAAGAGTGTATTATAAAGCTGTATAGGGTTTCCTACCATGGGAACCCCCCCAGATAACTCAAAGAACACACCCTGTAAATATGTGAGGCGTATTCTACCAATCCGACGTCACTTAGACAACCCATGGAATTCCACTTTCTCAATGTTGCTTCAAGAAAAGTTTTCATTTATTTAATTTTTCTAATTTCCACAGGTGGTTCCAGAAGATAAGGAAGTGTCCAAAAGATTGTTCGATGATGCTATGTTTAAATTAGAGCATGGTGTCGGCGATAAGGGGGTTAGTGCAGCTGTCAGTCCTGCTATCAATAGTCTCATCGCCCACTCCGAGTTGACATCCAAAGATGATTTTGGAGCAAACCTGGCTCTAAGAGCACGTTTCAGGGTATTTATCGAAGTTTAATAATTTTCTCTCTTAAAGTAAGGGATATTTCCCACGTAACCGCCGACGTTAATTTTCGTGGCTGCTTATGGGGATCGGGTAATCCTCATTACCAGGTTAAAAGAAATTGTCTCTGTGAAAAAAAAAACAAAAAACATTGCTTACTTTTTTTAATTAAAAGAAGATTAAATCCTGAAAATGTCGAAACCATCTGCACTTACCAATGGAGAGTGGATTGCCTTTTATGTGATCCTACTCTTTCAACTGTAATTGCGTTACCTTATCAGAATCACAGCGATCATTCTTGATCGTCTAGGGAGGGTAATGATGGAATGACGGGTCAAAATTATGGAGACCCGAATTTTCTGATCAATACTTCAGAGGGGAAGGGATACTGTAATTTTTACCTATCCCGTAGTTTAACTCATCAGTTAAAAAGGATTTACATTCAAAATATCATGTTTCCATTGGGGAAACGCCTAAATAACCCAAGCACCTACATCGTTTTAGGTTCACATGTTTGTATATTTAAGGAGAAAGTAGTTGGAAATACCTCGTTCTCTAATATTGACACATTGTTGTGGTTTTTAACTTCAGGCGAAGAAAAATGAGCTGAAAGCCAAAGAAAAAATGGATAATGCATTGTTGAAGAAGTCCAGCCTGGATATCCCACTGTTGAACGAGCATCATGACGATGTTCGACTGGCCAACCTACTCAGCTTGCGTCCAGCCATAGGTAGATATTCACATATTTTCTCTACTTAGCTCTTACATACATAGCCTTGAATAACATCTAATTCTTAATATCCTCGCGAGAAGGATATTTCACATTGTATATTTCGAATACGGCACTGTAAATTTGTTGGAATTTTTCATTTTGACCCTTCAAAAAATATGTGCCCAAAGTTGTGGCACATGGGTGTAGGAAAAATTGATACTAATCCAAATTATAATTATCGGATATTAATTTCGGATAATTATCAAAGTGTCCAGCCAGTAACGTCACTCAGAACCGCGAAAAGACTTGAAACAGTCATGTTCACTAAAAGGAAAAAAGTGCCTAATCCCTTGTTGGGGCATTTCACCCAATTGAAATGAAGAAATGAAATTTTTCAACCGTAGAAGTGGTATAAAAAGCGTGTCAAGTTGTAGCATGTTAGTTTCCTTTGTACATTTGGAAATTTTTGCTGTGCACATATTTTTTTAACAACACTAAAATGTGAATCTAAAATCTTCTCCCAAAACTTCTGCTTCTGATGAACAAAATTTAGTAGACTGCAACGAGGAAAAATGCAATTGTGCTAGGGAACCAGGCTGAGGAGCTTTAAGCGAACTACTCAGACCAGATTCTCATCAGAATGGACAAAACCACTAACCTGCGATTGTAGTCTCAAACCTCGATCTTGAGAGTTTTTTATTCACGTCAACGCATTCTCACAGACTTTCACATCTGCCGTTGATTTTATTTCCGAAAAATGATTGGTTTGAAGTGTCACGGTAATAGAATAAACTTATTTAATACAATTCAGCTTTTTTCTTCATTATCATCATGATCGAACTCCCCAGACTTATGTAGAATCCCTATTTAGATTGGTTAGTCATTTGTTATGTTCGATTGGTTTTCCTTAGGTGCTCAAGAAATACTCAAGACCAAAATGAAAAGGATAATCGATGAGACAACAAGCATGTTGGACAGTTCATCACCGATCAAGAAGTTGTGCAACGTGGGCGTGCGATCTCGTGTTGAACGAAATCCTGAATGCTCATCTACGCAGTTGTCAACTTCAGCAGCCTCTGCATCTCCCACCTTGGCAGTCTCCCTAGTAGCTCAATACAGTTCATCGTCTTCTGGGGATGAGGGTTGATTTGAAGTCTTTCTAATCAATCTTTTAATTTTGTCATTATTTTATTCAGTTGATCATTTATTTACACTTCCTAATCAGCATCATTATTCAAACAAAAAAAAATGTAATGTAAATTATTTTGTGAAAGTGACCTTTCTTTTAAATTATGAGATTAATTGCTTGACAAGACACTTCTATGTACCTAAAACGAGAAAAGTGAGTATCTAAATTAATATAAAAATTGTTGGACATTTAAGTAGTTTCTCTGTGGTAGCATCAGATACCACATTTCATCCATTACGTCTACCTTTGCCTCCACATTTAACGGACTCATCACATGGAATTTATTTGTTGCCAAGGGGGGCTGAATTTTCCAAATCTGAACTCATATTACTAAGAGGAAAGATTTGATTTTTTGTTTGTTACAAATTTAACTCAAAAACTGCTCGACCGGTTTTTAAACTTCTTACACCATTAGAAAGCAACATCTTTAACGAGTAATGTATTACATATTATACTTGAAGAAACTTGGATATCCGTGTATAAAATGTAACAATGAAACTCAAGGTAATGTAAGCCTCCCTTTGTTATGCCCTTGAGCTAAGAGAGCTGTAAATAGCTTGAAGAGCTGTTGATTGTTATGAAGTGATTTTATAGGGGTAGCTGACCTGAGGGGTCGAGGACTCCTGAAGGGAGCTGACAATTTATGAGAAAAGGTCCAAACCGAAGCTGGGGAGGAGTATAGGTAGATAGAGAGTTAGACAAGTCAAAATACGATAGTTTATTAAACGCTCAAAACACATATAATACGTAATCAAATCGTACAAAGAGAATAGTAAATATGTAGTTGAACTTTCGGCTTACGGTCTATCAGACAAGCTTACGAGCTAACTGGTGACTATGAGTTATTACACAAAGTGTTGTTGCTAGGAACGAATTACTTAATTGACTTATGGCAAGAAATATAATAAAGAAAGCTGGCGAGCTATTTGAGAACTAGCTAAGATATTAAAAGCTGTACGAGCTGTATGCAAGCTGACTAAGATGTCAAGAGCTATAAGAGCGGTTTGAGAGCTAAACAATCTAACAAGAGCTATACGAGCTGTTTGAGACCTAAGCTGGACTATGAGAGCTATGCAAGCTACGTGAGAGCCATGAGGGGGCGGATGTTAGAAAGAGCTAGGCAAGCCAAGAGGGTCTCGCACCCGGATGGGGTTAGATTCACAATACTCCTACCTGAGCAGCAGGGGAAAGATGCAATAAGCGTCTCTACCTTACAGGTGTTGGTGATCTGGCAAACTAGCTCAGGTAATAGCTCCAGAATGGTGCAGTCTTCTTGGAAGATATATAAACTTGCCCAGGACAAGGAAGGGAAACTGACTAAGGGACTCGAGCTGCCTTGATATAGCTTGGGGGTAGCTCGTACGAGCTGTTGAAATATACCACTGGTAGGACTCTACCTTCAATCACACTACTGTCTCTCATAGATGGGGACGTCTCAAGAGGGTTCTTACTACTTCGATGGCAAAAATACTTCTGGCTGAAGATGCCTCTGGGAGATGGCCCAGGTGGGTTGACGCTCCCCACTCCCCTCATGGGGCATCCCTCCTCCTCGTCCTCAGGTGGTTTCTTCCCGAGAGGGGGAACAAGTCCCCCAGCCGGTTGCTTCGCCCCTCCTACCGTTCCGGTCCCTCTCTGGTGGCAAGGGGTGGTCCAGGGGGTTGATGCTTTCCCGCCCTTTCCAGAAGGGAGTAACGGCTGGAGCCCTACACCAATATCTGATGCGACGAAATTCTAGTTATTTGCCACACAATGGTAAAACTTTGTATTTAATCAAATTTCTTGAAGGAGATAAATTGTGGATATCTTGCTGCATAATTCTGTTGTGAATTGTATTCTGTTGTGTATATTTTCTGCGTTCATCTACTGGAAGAAACTATTTTCTACTTCAGTCATTAAGCAGGGTTCAGATCCATCCAGAACGTTTGGAAATACCGATAGGGGAAGCTAGTAAAAAGCAGTGGAGGGGATGGAGGGGAATCGGCCGAGTACACGCCAACAACTCGTTTCCCGCGCTTCCTCCCACAGCTGTTTCAGTTCCCGACGCCATTCCGTATGCGCAGTAGTGAACTGCGCAGATGCGGAAAGAAAAATATTTTAAAAATCTGATGCGTACAGTTTGCTTCAAAAGTGCCTGTCTGAAAAAAATATTCCATCCCCCCAGCTGATGTCCAGCCAATCAGCTGCTCATATTCACTTTCTGGATAGCTTGCCAGATGGATGTGAACCCTTCTTTACACGACGAAAAAAAACGTCTGCCAAGTGGGTGTGGCACATAGCTTCCTCGTATCCATAACATGACTGTATAGATCGAGGCTAAAAAATATAGATCGACAGTTGACGAATTGACGCTGAATGGATTGATAAATAAAGTGATAAATTGACATTATAGCATTTCGAAAAATAAAATATATGCATCGTTCAATGATGGTTCTATATGGTTAAATCCAAGCTCGAGGCTAAAACTTTAGTTTCTCTCTATTACTCACGAGGACCATCTTTACATCAGTCTGAACAATCCCTGAAAATTTCATCGAAATCAGTCATGAACTCTCGGAGTTATGCGTGTAACAAGGATTTCATGTTTGCGGATGCGCAGAGGCTACTATTGATCCAGGGGTCATGAAACTTATAGGGGACCATCTACACATCAAACCGACCAATCCCTGAAAATTTCATCGGAATCGGTCAAGAATTCCCAAAGTTATGCTTGTGGAAAAGATTTCACGTTTGCGCATGCGCAGAGGCTACTATTGCTACATTGAACCGAACAATCCCTGAAAATTTCATCGAAATTGGTCACGATCTCCCGGAGTTATGCGCGTAACAAGGATTTCGTTTGCGCATGCGCAGAGACTACTATTGATCCGGGGGTCATTAAACTTATAGGGAACCATCTACACATCAAACCGAACAAACCCTGAAAATTTCATCGAAATTGGTCAAGAACTCCCGGAGTTATGCGCGTAACAAGGATTTCACGTTTGCGCATGCGCAGAGGCTACTATTGATCCGGGGGTCATGAAACTCATAGGGGACCATCTACACATCAAATCGAACAATCCCTGAAAATTTCATCGAAATTGGTCAAGAGCTCCCGGAGTTATGCGCGTAACAAGGATTTCACGTTTGCGAATGCGCAGAGGCTACTATTAATCCGGGGTTCATGAAACCTATAGGGAACCATCCACACCCCAACCCGCACAATCCCTGAAAATTTCATCAAAATCGGACTATAACTTCGTGTAGTTTTGCCCGTAACAAGGATTTGCTGACAGACAGACAGACACGGAACCAAAATTGTTCAGAAAAGTCTAAAACGCAAAATGCGAGTAGAATTTTTGATTTTGGAGACAAAAAAATTTTCACATTTCGAAAGTGAAAACAATGCTTCCGCTACCTTGGTAGACTCAGAAGCAAAAAACGGAAATGGATAATGAAGATGATTTTTGCAATGAAAACGGCTTATGAGAACAAGAATGTTTGTTAGACCACAAAATTTTCATAAACTCGATCTCTAGAGAACCAAACACACTGAAAATTCATCCGCTGGTTTGAAATAGGATTTTCACTGTATTCCCTTTGCCATGACACCGCTTCATGGCGCGCAGCAGAAGGAAAATTGTCGGTGTTAGTGCAAGTTGTAGTCTTACGATTATTTTACTGAGGCGAGCGACAGAAAGTTAATTTTATGTTTAACATTGTTTACTCCAATTATCTCACCTTTTAAATAAAAAAAAATAAAAAAGTCTGCCGATTCGTTGGCGGCACATAGGTTGGCATCTCGCCTAGCTCACATGAACGCATAGATGTTTGGATTGCTTTGGATAATCTCGAAAATGTAGAATATCTTGTTACAAGACAGAAATGCAGCAGGACATGTTCCAGTATTCATCTACGCATTCAAAATTTTAATGTATTGCGGGGTCTGTCGCGCTAATTCCAAGTCGGATAGAACGATGATAGGATCTTGTTGAAATTTATATCAGATAAAGTAGCGTTCTTTAGTACCATTCTTTCCCGACAACCTTGAAAGCTGTACGACATTAGAACCTGATAAAATTATGCCGGGGGGATTTTTCGTCGGGAGACCATCTACGAGTACAATCCGCACATTCTTTGAACAATTATCAAAGTTGGATGATAACTGTGGAAATTAGGCTTGTTACGAGGATTTCAAGTTAGCTCATGTACAGTAGCTACGAATATTACTGTCGCGTTGAAGTTGTGAGATTATCAGATCGTTTTTCCCTCTCTAACCTGGCAATTTCGGACGATATGACATTAGAACCTGAGGCAATGATGCTTGTTGAAATTTACGCTTGACCATACGCACACTGACGAATAGATTTCTGAGCAATGGAACATTTCTACGGCATAACCGCATTCTGCGAAATTTCCATCAAAATGGGATGAAAGTTCCGTGAATGAAGACACATGACGAACGTTGTTCACAATGGTCTAAAATGCAAGTGGAATTTTTTTTTGGAAAAAACCTTTTCATTTTTTTATTTCCCGAAAATAAAAACGGAACTTTTGCCACCTTTATACAGACTCGGAAGCAGTTTGATGTATTCAGAGCTTCAAGTTATTCTTCATACCTAACATTTGACTTTTATTAACGCACACTTTCCTTTTTATGCACATGTGACAGATTAATTCCAAATGTTTGCAGTTCATTTCGATCTATATTCATTTGCAGTTCATATCTATATTAAAAGATGGTTATACTTTCTAACAGTATAATCATTTTTTAATTTTACTTCGCTAAGTCGTGTGGGAAAATTAATGCTGAAAAACGTGGTTTCTCTTATGAAAATCGAGATTTTTTGGGACCTACTTTGCGACTCGGCCGGGCCCCACGAATTAGAGACGTTATTTTCAAATTTGATTGAAAATAGCGAAGGGCCTAGCTCTTTAGAAGCTTTCACAAATACTTACTGTTATTACCGATAGATATTCAGATTTTATATATTTTATAAATGGAGCTTTTCCCAATATCTGGGCGATTTCATTGTTCCGCTGATTGTGGGGGGGGGGGGTGCAGTGGTTTACGGGCCCCCCCGAAATTCGGAAAATACAAATTAATCTTGTATTTTTCGGTCCTACGGTGGAAAACACCAGACTGGGAATGGCTGGGACCTGCCACCTCAACAAAGAAAGAACTCATCATTGCAATAATTGTAGCTCCATCCCGCTTCACGTCGGCAATAACAAGCGACGTGTCTGGGCATTCTCCGGTTGCTGGCAGCAGTTTTAAATAAATAATGTTGATAAAATGGAACCTTTGTTTCAATCGTGTATTTTTTTACACCTTTCCAAGTTATTAACTGAATATTATCTAGGCCTAAAATATGTTTTCACCTGGGAAAAGAACTACTTTTCTATCATTCTTTTTTTAGTACTAGAATAGTTAAACATGTGATTTCACTGGAGTGATAGACACCTGATTTGAAAAATTATGGAAAAACCCCCAGACCCCCCGGTGTTCTCGGACCCCCCCCCCCCCCCGAAAATATTGCATATATACGCCTCTGTTTCCCAAGGTATCTGCTGCCGATTTCTGATACTGCTCCGCTGAGTGTGTCCAATAATCATAGAGCAGTGGTTTACATGCTAGGGTTATCTAATACAGGAGTAATAATGTATTTGCAATGTATTTGAGACATCCTTTTTGTAATGTATTTGTATCGTTTTCTTGGATGCAGACGGAAAAGTTTCAAAGTCACAATACGGTATCTCAAGATTTTATTATGTTTGTGTTTTACATTTTTACTTCGTATATTTATGGTTTTAAGGGGTGGTTATTTCACCGTCGGATTCATCTAATCAACGGTTTTTTATTAAACGCTTTATTATGAAACGTCAGTTATCTACCAATGAATGGGGAAATATAGTCACTAATATTGTAGAGCAGCAATGTAACAGTAATGAGAAAAGAAGATGAGTCCTTTTAGTGCAAACGAGAGCCACCGAGCACCCCCGCCGAGAAGTCGAGGCATGCCTTCAATTGAACGTTCGTTGGCACAGGTACATAATTCAAGTTGATCAAAACAGATGGACGATTACGGTCGTCCAATTGGTTGGATTATCTTTGTTCGAATTGGTGTAACGTAAGGGAATACGCAGTAAACCTCGCATGAACGGCAAGGCTCATAATTGTGAATCTACTTCCTTTTCATTTCCACTATAATATCATCATATTACTTTACAATATCCATTGGTAAATTGGTCACGGTTATTTGGAACTGTGAAGATGTTCAACTTCTGGCCGAAAACTTCACTACTAATGAATAAATGGACAAAAAGGTAATCACTTTTTATTGTTATAAGAAGAACTTTGTCACACGAAAATGCTCATTGTGAATAGTAAGCACCTTGGAGAAAGTCAATAGTACACATTTCTCGAACCTGATACATTATGATCTGCCTCCGAGATGTCAACCTACTGCGCTATAAATAAAAGGTCGTGAAACCAATTTCTACACTCAGTAAAGAATGTCTCCTAAAACCCCAGAAATGTGTCTTTTTTTAATTACCCTGGCAGACCAATTCGGACATCTAGGTTCCAGCTGATATGTAACATTATTTTTCTGATTGGGTATCTTGGGAAAGAGCCATTTGTTTTAGAAAAGGGGAAGAAAAAAGTCTTCGCAAACAGGTTCATGTGAATTAGTACAGGATTAATCAAGAACCCCCCAATAGCGACTACAAGAGGTCTAGAATCATAAAAATTACAGGATCAGCATTTTTTCCGGTCACTGTCATGGACGTCTCACAATACAGGAAAGTCTAATAGAATTGATCCAGGTTAGTGAGGGTCAATACAAACACAAACATGGGAAAAAACAATAACCGACTACAAATCCGTTCCAAATCATTCTTTGACCGAAGATGGAAAAAAAACTATAAGGGTTCCTAAACAACTTTCTAAAACAGAGTTCTTAAACAATTCTCATGGTTTGTTATCGTTATTATTCGTGTAGTGTATTGTTATGGTATTGTACGTACTCCAGATGCCTGCGTGGTACGAGTGCTCCGAGATACCATCCAGTATGACTCAGGAACTCGTCGATTAGATGAAGTTCGAGCTAATAATCCATTTTTTGAGCTCGGTTTTTTAGTGTCTTTGGATTGTTCGAACACTTTTTTGGCTTCATAAAAGTGAATTTGTGTACGTTTGATGACAATTTGGCCTGGTTTGTTTAATTGGAAAATTGTTTGACGTGAAATACGTTATTTAAGACCTCTGTAAACACAGTCTTAAAATTAGTATCCGATTTTTCTAGGGTCGTGAGGTGTAGCTACAGTATTCAAAAAAGCCAAGTGGGTGTACGGATACATTTTTTACTGAGTGTATGTCGTGCTGATCAACATCCTCGACACCTTCTTATAAAATATCCTCCCAATCGTCAATGATCTTGAAAGGAACATGATCTCACCAGCAGTTACTAGAATCACTAGTAAGCAACGTGATTCAAACCAATAAGCACCGGAATAGTAGGCAACATATCCCTAAGGATTGAAAATCTGACCCGGGAACATCTATTTTGGTTACCTACCTACAGAAACTATACAGCTATATTTGTCAAATCATGAAGGGTTATTTTGAAGGTAGTTATCCTAAGATAGTTACACTATACAATTTACACATGATTGGTTGCTAACCTTCTAGGAGTCGATTCTGAAACTATTTCCCAACAAAAATGCTGCAAAAGTCTTTCACGGGTTTATTATTCAATTGGCTTGCGTTCATGATTTGAATTTCTATTTTCTATTATTTTTCTATTTTCGTGAACAATTTTTGAGACGATTTTTTGTTTATGTGCCATAGCAAAGACATGAAAATGTCAAAAATAAAACCGATGGAAATTCTTGTTTTGATTTACTCAAAATTTCCTGTAATGATGATACTTACTATGCATTGTTTTGCGGGAGATATACATTTTAGTTCAGTCCATGTTTTCTACTGAAATTGGAGTTGAATTGAAATTGATGTTTTATTCGCCATGCCTTATAATTTGTTAATAAACAATTATTACAATGTATTTTGCGTAGCTGCGCTTTCCTTAGAGCTACAGTCAGAAGGGTGATAAATTGAGAGCTTTCCAACGAGTGGCGAACTATTTTTGTGCAATGAAAAATAACTAAGGTATTGTTCCCTAGCAACGCATTGGTTGTAAGCGTACATGATTGTGAAAGATGTGAAACCGTTGCACTTCCACAGTCGAAATTTTCATTCTATCCTATTGTAGATAAGATTCAGGTTCATTTGGCACTTTTGAACTGTCTTAATGAAATTAGAAGACAAAGGACAAACAACACAGGTTAATGAAATTTCTGTATTGACACGTATCATAAGTAGTCTATGAAGACTATGTTGAAATGAGAAAATCAATCTTAATATTATTTATCTTCCACACCTCAGCATGTTGCTTGTGCTGAATGCCTGAATTCTGAGTTGGAGGAGAATTTTCGTACACATTTTGTCTCTTCAGGTTTACCAACGTATTTTTAGGCTTATGCTGTTGAGCAGTTATACAACAACAGGACACCTAACAGCTCCATATGTCTTTTTACCTTATAAAGAGCTTCATTCAAATCAAATATTTTCATGTCACGGCCATCAGCCAATAATGATTAGATTATAATAATATGTATTATCCATGCCCATTTTATGCGCTTTCCATGTCCATACGGAAGTTCGTTCTTGAGATCGAGCTATAGGCGCTATTGACACGTGATCAAAAGTAGTTAAGAAAACATTCATGAAATGGTAAATATCAGAAATGTTATTCGTCAAATGAAATGTTATTATGGTCAAATCACCCGACAAGATGTTGGTTATGATCAACCTTTCAACAGCTAACTCAGACGTCCATATGTCTGTGAGGGTAAGGAGTGATTGTGACATCTAGCGAAATCAACATATGAGCCAGTACCTGTCAGTCGCATCCACCTGAAATGATTATATTGCCAACCTGCCAACATAGCTAATAGCTTTGCGGATTTGAGTTAGACGAACATGCCGTCAACGCTGAGGTAGAATTGGTCTTTCGGAACTTCATGATTATCCACAAATTGAATCATATTTTTTCGGATAATCATTACAAAAACTTGAATGAAAGTTCAATACGTCTATACGACCTCTAAAATAGTTATTTTAATTTTATTTTCATTCGTTTCCCAATCCTAATACTGGAAACAGAACATGTTGATGTACCTATTCACTTCAGTATGAGATGTTTTCGGATAATCGTTACTAACCTTTTTACGAAAGACGAAGATAGATTACGTCCACAGGACTTCTAAGTTAGTGTTTTAGGACATCCCTATGAAGCAAGGCTTCGTTAGCAGAAGGGGGCCTATTAGAATTGATCCTATTGGAATAGGAAAGAAATAACTGAATAAAAGCTCGTTCCAGACCATTCTAAGACCGATTTCGTGAAAGTAACGACTCTGTGTGTACCTATGTGAAAAATTTTGCCCCCACCCCCCCCCCTCCTCCTGGTAATTCTTAACCGATTCCCACTATTATGTTTTTGATCGATATCAATTTCACTCTAGTTGTGCCACAAGCTTCAGAAATTTCGCTTTTGAGACAAGAGAGGGGGACGGAGTCAACCAGTCCTTTCAATCGCTGCTCCAGCCTTGCATTCTCAACCGATTAATGTCATTCTTTTTTCTTCAGTTAAGATTTTGGCTTAGTATTTAATCACATTTCAGCATAGAGAATTTCCATTATGAAAGGGAGTGAAGGGAGGGGGTAACAGTGACAAATCGTCGTTTCTTCAATATTTTCATCTGATTTTATTGACTGTTAGAAAAACATTTTTTTCTACTCCAAGTAAGTAGTTTAGTTGTGCAATAAACCGCAGAGATTTTGAATTTGATGGTGGGAAAGGAGACGGACAGGAAATGGTAGATTCATTCATGTGCCGCTTTTACTTACTAGAATTCTTAGCCGATTTTCGTGCTTTTGGTTTATTATTCAATAATAAACCATTGTAATCGCTCTTAAAAAAAAAAAAAAAAAAAAAAAAATGCTAACCCCCCTGAAAATTTCATGGTTTACGTTTCAAAGGGTGTAGAATCCGAATCTGCAATAAACATTTTTCCGTCCGTCCGCCGTACGTCGTACGCACCATTTCTCCCAAACGGCTGAAGCAGAAAAACTGAAATTTTCAGGAAAAATCCATGTTGGTCCGACAACGCCCCAATTCTTGATCCAGCTCTCTCACTTAATTTAAAGTGCTCTTTAAGGGTTGTCAAAGTTTTTTAAAATCCCTAAAAACCTCAAAAAAAGTCAAGGCGGCGAATTTGTACTCTTTTTGAAGAACACTCCACGAGGAATCGAATGAGCCCCTCCCCAGGTCCCCTCAAACCATTCCCGATCTATGGCCCGATTTATGGTGCCAACATTCGCGTTATTTTGGTTTATTATTGTTTTTGTGTTGCTATCAGTAACCTAGTGACGTAGTGATGTAGTGATGTAGTAATGTGGATACTGGAGTGAACTCCTAAACGGCTTTGTAGCCGTGAACTGAAGTTAACAATTCACATTTGGGGTTTAGTTTTCATTGGATTCTCGTCATCGAGCTCAGTCATTCCTAAAGGGTGAAATGGAAAGGATGAAATTTCAATTGTTTGAATGTCAAAAACTTTTGAAAAACACTAAGTACTGTTTTTTGTTCGTTACAAGAAATCTGCTTAGAAGAATCGAATGAACCCACCGCTTTGTGTTCATCCGTTTACTCTTTCTAAAGGCTAGAACTTTGACGGACAAAAGAACTCAAACACGAATGCGAATGTGAACGGGTATGGAAATAGTAAAAATCGCCTAGTAAATGTACTTACAAAAAGAAAAATAACCCAGGTGTTATAATTGACGCAGAATTTTGTTAGTTCAGAAATCGAGTTGCTCATGTCTTGAATAATATAATTGTGAACAAGTGAAGAGTAGGTAGGTGTTATGTTTTACCTCCTTAAATTTAAGTTGTTCTATTCTTGAACTTTCATGTTGTGTCTATACACAGAAGATTGCACCATGACAGTTATTTACATTCCATTACCTTATTTTGCTTCCTTGGGTTCTGTCTTAATCAACAAGGAAAGCTGAAATTTGAACGGTACTTTATGGGAGGTCTGAAATCGGATGGGGCGTTTTTGATCAAAGGAGTGAACAGCCTAGAAGGTTTATTCTTAATGTTAGAATTAAATTAATGTTAGCCAGTGATCTGTGTGGAAGGGCAATCAAATAAGAAAATAATGAAATTTTGTGTAAACTTTTGGACTTTAATTTTGATTCCGCTTCTCAATCTACGTCTGTGACAAATTCATGCCACGTCCTTAACGATACTTTCGTTTTAGCCCAATATTGGTGGAATTCGCAAGATTAACTGCTACATCGCGACTATATGGAGAAAGTTCAACTCATACCGTCAAAATTTTAAAACATAACAGGTGTCAAAGAAATCTTAACTCACATTTAGGTCTAGTTGTCTGACGAACGGGGCCGAACATGAAACCTTCATTTGGGTACCCAATCGGAAGGAAGGGCGCCTATCGATCCTGAAAAGGTCAACCCAAGAATAGCACTGTGGAGGTAGTACCTATGTAGAGATCATCAAAGGTATTCATTACATAAGACTCTCACCATAAATGGTACCATTTTTTAGAACAGTTGTCTGAAGTTCGAAACTGGCCGAACTGAAACCTTCCAGTATGGGTACCCAATCGGAAGGAAAGGCGTCAAAGTTTTGAAAATAAAAACTCTATCGATCCTGAAAGGTCATAATATGATAAATATTATTTGAATAGCACTGTGGAGGTAGATTTCGATACTAAATCGAGTGTTTGCTATGTAGAGATCATCAAAGCGAAGTATTGGATTACATAAGACTCTCACCATAAATGGTACCATTTTTTGAACAATAAGAAGTTCGATAACTACACTTATTCCCGCCAGTATTGTATGTTGGAAAGTTCAGGATAAAAACATAGTCTACATAATCATACGTAAGTATATTTTTGAAAAAGTACATATTTTTAAAAATTTGAAACTAAAGTTAATATTTGAATGTTCAACTGAAATCACTGTTGTTTATTATTCAATGAGCGATTATTGAATTCCATTAGATATGCATAGAGCACTTAAAACGGTTCTCAACCAAAATACCAATTTGGATTGATCAGTTGATCATATTTGTGTGCCTCCTGAAATTCAATAATCGCTCTATCACCGGTGAAACACGCACACTCCAAAGCTTAGTAGAAATTCGAATCATGAATCATTGAATAATAAACCCCAATGAAAGAATTTGCAGCGTTTTTTCAGGAGCGGTTACAATGGAAAAATAGTATATTTGAAAATTTTAAATTTCGTTGGACGGAGCATGCATATCAGAATGCTTCAACCCGTTTATCGGCTATAAACCCTTTTAGGAGTTCACTTCAGTACCCACATTCACTACATCGCTACAGCGATTAAAAAAATAAAAAAAAAAAAAAAAAAATCTGTTGTTTTTGTTTTGATTGAAGTAACCTAGTGGATGCAAATGTTGACACCATAAATCGGGTCATACATCGGGAATGGTTTGAGCTACGGACCTGGGGGGAGGTGCTCATTCGATTCCTAATGGAAAGTTCTTCAAAAAAAGTCCAAATTTAGACCGCCTTGACTTTTTTTGAGGTTTTTAGGGATTTTACAAAACTTTGACTGCCTTTGAAGGGCACTTTAAATTATGTGAGAGAGCTGGCTAAAGAATTGGGGCGTTGTCGGACCAACATGAATTTTTCCTGAAAATTTCAGATTTTTTGCTTCAGCCGTTCGGGAGAAATCGTGCGTACGGTGGACGGACGGAAAATTTTTATTGCAGATTTGGATTATACACCCTTTGAAACGTAAACAATGAAATTTTCAGGGGGGGGTTAGAATTTTTTTTTCAAGAGCAATTACAATGGTTTATTATTGAATAATAAACCAAAATTTTAGGATTAAATTAAAATATTGGGCCCTCCTATTACATGCAACGAAATTCAACTCTCAGTAATTTTTTAAGGTATTTTCGTCTACAAAAAATATCATCTTTTTCAACGTTTCAACGCTGAGAGGATCTCTTGAACCCTTTTCCCGTGGGCAGTAGCAAAAAACAGCCGATGCGACTTTCCCCGGAGGTTTGATTATATGATCAACGTACGCTCGGAAGGAGATACCAGTTTGTTCAAGGAGTGCACTCAATCGGATTCAAATTCAATTTGAAACAAAAGTGGGTATTTGGCGCATCTAGTCTACTTCTGTGGGACCCCGTCTATAAAACTTCAACAAAGTTCTTATCCGATTCCGATTTAAATTCGAAAAGATCTATTGTAACTTTCTTTCCAATGTCCACTCCATACTCAATGTTTCGATTGGATTGTTATTGATTGTCTCACATGTGTTTTGTCCCTTCCGTTCTTGTACAACTCTTATCAACGTGACGAAATTGACGACAAGCGGTACGTATGAGAGACTCATGAGAAATAATACATTATCTGGCAAGATGTCAAGATTTAGCACATTGCACACAAATATAACTAATTCCAAGTAAATTATCGTCGATTCGATCAGTGCGTTCTGTGGATTTTCCCCGTCCATGATGTTTTGGTTTATTATTCAATAATAAACCATTGTAATCGCTCTGGAAAAAAATTCTAACCCCCCCTGAAAATTTCATGGTTTACGTTTCAAAAGGTGTAGAATCCGAATCTGTAATAAAAATTTTTCCGTCCGTCCGCCGTGGACCGTACGCACAATTTCTCCTAAACGGCTGAAGCAAAAAAGCTTAAATTTTCAGGAAAAATCTATGTTGGTCCGACGACGCCCCAATTCTTGAGCCAGCTCTCTCACTTAATTTAAAGTGGCCTTTAAGGGTTGTCGAAGTTTTGTAAAATCCCTAAAAACCTCAAAAAAAAGTCAAGGCGGCCTAAGTTTGGACTCTTTTTGAAGAACTTTCCACGAGGAATCGAATGGTCAAACCATTCCCGATGTATGGCCCGGTTTATGGTGCCAGCATTTGCGTCATTTTGGTTTATTATTGCTTTTGTTTTGGTATCAGTAACCTAGTGATGTAGTGATGTAGTAATGTGGATACTGGAGTCAACTCCTAAAAGGCTTTGTAGCCGATACACGGGTTGAAGCATTCTGATATGCATGAAACGCTGCAAATTCTTTCACTGGGGTTTATTATTCAATTGGCTTGCTTCATGATTCGAATTTCTACTAAGCTTTGGAGTGTGCGTGTTTCACAAGTGATAGAGGGATTATTGAATTTCAGGAGGCACACAAATATGATCAACTGATCAATCCAAATAGGTATTTTTGTTGAGAACAGATTTACGTGCTCTATGCATATCTCCTGATATTCAATAATCGCTCTATCACTTTGAAACACGCACACTCCAAAGCTTAGTAGAAATTCAAATCATGAACGTCAAGCCAATTGAATAATAAACCCCAGTGAAATAAATTATTTGCAGCGTTTTTGGAACTTTAGTTTCTCCGGAATAAGAGTACGTACTGGGCGCTGAGTGTTCACTCTTCTGTAGGTGTCATTCTGTGATGACTCGGCTGAAATTGATTCATTGGAGCTTATCAATCTTTCATGCTTCAAGGGCCAAGGCCTGTAGCCTCTTGCAGTTTGATCAATCAACATTTCACGAATTTGTCACTGTTGGAGCATCAAAAATTGAAAGTATAATTCTCTTGAATGTAGGCAAAAGTACGAGACTGGGTCATCAGCGGTACTAGTAAATTTTAGTGTCCGCAAAATAGATTATGACGATAACCAATAGTGAGATATTATAGAAATGATTGATATTTGAGGACAATATTTTATTTGTATCTGTGTAATGTACCACTTTATTAGTATGTTTCTGAAACGAGGCTTCGTCAATAGAGGGGCCCTTAGACTTGATCAAGGGGGGGGGGGGGGGGTGAGGGACAACGCAAACGTGAGAATAAAAAATCTTCAAATTGTTACTGATGTTTTTGGTTTATTATTCAATAATAAACCATTGTAATCGCTCTTGAAAAAAAACGTCTACCCCCCGCTGAAAATTTCATGGTTTACGTTTCAAAGGGTGTAGAATCCGAATCTGCAATAAAAATTTTTCCGTCCGTCCGCAGTACGCACGATTTCTCCCAAACGTCTGAAGCAAAAAAGCTGAAATTTTCAGCAAAAATCCATGTTGGTCCGACGACGCCCCAATTCTTGAGCCAGCACTCTCACTTAATTTAAAGTGCCCTTTAAGGGTTGTCAACGTTTTGTAAAATCCCTAAAAACCTCAAAAAAAAGTCAAGGCGGTCTAAATTTGGACTTTTTTGAAGAACTTTCCATGATTGTCTTACTGTCAAAGCATGATTATTTAATCAACATAGTTAGTTATCATACCATTGCTTGCAGAAAACGTGAACCCGCACTTGAATACGCAGAACAGTAGATATTCTATTGCACCCAAAATAAAATACGGATAATTATGACGATGGAAAAAAAAAAAAATTATCTGGAGACTCAATTTTGTTAATATGTCCCTGTCACCAAGTTGTATTGGGTACTTCTGTAGTACTGAGAGAAAAAATACAGTTATTATCTCGTTTGAAGGAGGGGTTTGAACAAGATTACTTGTTTAGATAACAGTATTGTCATCCAATGTCACTAATGAAGTATTCTTAATGGTTATTAAGGTGCCCTCTGTGTCGGTTGTCTGATCCTCCACCTCTCCCAATTGGTACATATGCACCTACTTGTAGAACCCAACTGTCCACGATAGCCCCTTGGTCATTATGAAAACAATTAGGAGGGATAGGACCTTTCTCCCTCATACCAGCTTCTATGTTTCATCATCTTATTTCTAGTCACTAGGTTGGTGCCAGCAGCCTTCTGGATCAAGAAGTACTTGCTACAGGTTGGCCTCAACAACCAGTATTATTAGTGTTACAATAAATAAAGAAAGCACGTGCCCAGAAGGCTAAAATGCATCCATTTTAGTCCTTGCAAGACCCTCCCACGTTGCTGATCTGGGTTTATCGCTTTAGTGTACTTTGCTTTGGGTTGAGGTTTTCTCCTCTTTTTCCCTGGATTCGTTGTCTTTAGAGAGCCCGTATAATTTTTACTAGTCGTTTGGCGCTCCTTCTGTTGTCATTAAGACGACCATTGGCACGTTTAATAGTACCACTTGTGAGTTCTCTTTGTGTAGCAAGAAAACAGTTGATATGTTAGGATAGATTCTGATTTTAGTTCACACGCGGGAGACAAATAAGTCACGAAAAAGAAAGAAAGAAAGAGGAGAAAAACGGCTAGAGTGGATGGAGGGAGGGAGGCTAAGAATAATGAGAGCCTCATGTGGTGAACGGAGATGGCAAAACTAGGAAGACGATTCTGGGCCTTGGGAGAGAGATCTAATCTGTTCTTCTTAGATGCCAACAGCCGAGTTCCCATTAGTGATGACGCGTTGTGTGTTATCAATACTGTTCAATTTAATCCCAATTCCTGCAGAATCTCGATTTCTCGAACACCTCGGTCACAAAGACACACACGAAACAAAAGTTGTTCAAAATTGTCTAAAACACCTATGCCTGAGGAGGTTTTGATTTTGCAGAGAAGAAGTTTATCTCCCGAAATTGAAAACAATGCTTCTGCCATCTATCCCTGCATTGCCAACGTGCTTTTCACCCCCTTTATTGCCAATGATGCGTATTTTTTACGCATACATAGTAAAAATCGTCAAAACATTTTTTTGAAAAGAGGAACGGTGAACACAATGTTGCAACGGTCAAACGGAACAATATTCTTCATTTTAAATCACAAAATAAAAATGGTAACCCCAAGTAAGATCCAAATCACAGTGTTTTAGAACGAAAAATCGCTTTACTGAAACGGAAAGGTGCCTTCTGCACATTAATTCAAAACTTGAAGAAATACCAATGTCACAATACATCATAGTCATTGAGAGATTGAATAAAATTTACTACTCATTCATTTTATGTGGAATATACCTGGACAAAAGTTTTAAAAACAAGGAACTTTTTGTTAGTCCCTGCCAAAATATTTTCTTATTGGTTTTTCTTCGCAGTTTCTAGCAGCAAAAGCTGCAGTACACTCTGTCTTGCTGTAGGATTTCGCCGTGAGTGTATTCCATCGAAGGATCGGCGATTTTTAATAATTAAAAAAAATTAAAAATATTTTTTTCCGATTGCTGTTCTGAGTTCTGTAGGAATCGAAGAAGTAAGGCGACAATGCATCCATATTGAAGTAAGCTCCTAGGTCCCAGGCTCCCAGCTCTGAGTGGTTTCCCATATTTTAAAAATTGTTTAGGTAGATTGCGTAGGAGTTGTGAACTGCTATGTTTATCATATTATGAAACACGCATTGCGGCCATCTTCTCTTTTTTTTGTGTTTCGGCATTTCTCATCAATGTCGAGATCATCATATTCACCCAATTCGCTCAACTGTTACAGTTCAGCTCGGATGTCTTCATCAACAAGGGTAGTTCGTCTTTTACGATCCATATCCTATGATACCAATTTCATACGCATGACCAACAATACGTATCTCTGACGTAGGATTGATGAAACTTTGGCCAACTGTGCGTTATTTTGACACACAAATTTTGAAACCAACCATACGTCATTTACACGCATACACCAACCATGCGACATTTTCACGCAGCAAAAAGGCTATCTCTGCCAACTATGCGTATTCTTGACTCACCAACTTTCAGGACAATGAATACTACTTACCAGGAGGATCAGAACACGACTTGTCAGACGGCCTCTGGAAGGTAACTAGATTTGTAAGCTCCACCAGGGTAGGGAGGTCAATGTGACCCCCATCATCAGTTCCAAGAAGGAGAAGGTAACAATGCGTAAGAATCACGCACTGATGGCAATGCAGGGCTATAGTAGGCAGGCTCGAACGCAATAGGTATGTCGAAAAACAAGTTTTCATTCTATTGGTGGGTTAGTTTGAATAATGGACTTTTGTAGTCGACCGGGAAAGACTTCGATCTTCGCCAGGGTAACCGCCCGATGCGTTGGACTAGAGCCTACATAGAAATTCAAAAAACATGGAACTTGCTGTAGCAGCACGCAGTACTATGTTATAAGGAAGTATTTCACGGCGGAAACTGTTCACACTCCACTTAACCAGGTTACAGGTTCCGTTTCGTAAAAACGATGCCACCCTGCTACATGAATAAAACTCCGATAAATCAATGTTGTTTACAGTTCATTTAACTCAAGAGTTTATCTCTGCTTCTTCCATATTTGCAGCGGTTTCGATAGTATATAATTTAAGCGTAAATTGAGGTCTTTCCAAAGGGTGTTGAACGATTTTCATGCGATCGTAGATGGTGACGATACAATTTCGTAGCAACAAGTTGGGTGAGTTGGTTGTAGATGGAAATCATATCAAAATTTTATGACATCCCAGTGTTCCATCTTCGCGTGACATTTTTTGACAACAAGGCTGAAGCATGTTCCATGCTAGAACGCGGCAAATAATTTGAAAGATGATAATAATTATCCAGAAATATTTATTATTGCGGTATTACAATAAACTTTAGACTTGAATCACTGATCTACGTGTATTAGACGTAGTACGTGTGTGGGCAGACCTTGAACGTCGCCTATTACCGCAAGACAATGGTAGCGGGACAGAGGAGCACTACGGATCGCCTGTGCATACAGGACAGGAACCAGCCATACTTGTAATTGCGGGAGTCATCCCAATACAACTCATTGCAGCAGAACGGAAACGTACGTTCGATAGAAAGGGGGAAACGAATAAAAATACAGTCGCCAAGGAAGAGAGGCAGCGCACGATGGCTAAGTGGCAGGAGATGTGGATAGGAGAAAACCGAGGAAGATGGACTGCACGCCTAATACCCTGCATCGACACGTGGATGAACAGACCACATGGGGAGGTGAACGTTTTCCTGACGCAGTTCCTCTCAGGCCATGGACTCTTCTACGCCTACTTCCATAAGATGGGGAAAGTGGATGGCCCAGCCTGCCCGTATTGCAAGGAAGAGGATGATGATGATGTGTTCCATGCTTTCTTCAAATGTGAATACTGGGCTGCCAACAGAAGTTGGCTTCAGCAGACACTGGAGCTATCACCTCAGGACATGACACCAGAATGTATCTTAAGTAAAATGCTTGAGCTTGAAAAAAACTGGACCGCCGTTGCATCCTTTTCTGAAAAGATCCTGAAAATAAAGGCTGTGAAGGAACGGGAGAGGCAGAGGAGGGAGAACACGGACCGAGAGGAGTAACAAATCCTTCCCTAAACCAGCCTGAAGTGATGTGTCAAACAGTTCCAGGCTGGAAAATGGAAGGTGAGGTTTTAGTGGGTTTGAATCCCACATAACCCAAAGTGCCCTTTTGGGTATCTTAGGAGATCCGATTTCCACCTAAGGATCTCAAAGATTTCCTCACCTGCCACCGAAAAAAAGACGTAGTACGTGGTTCTACTCGCACGAGCACCTGTATAATTATATGTAGTTGCATTCTAGATGCCATAAAGAGAGCCACATCCATATTTCAGATACAATTACTATTTCTCCATATTTTGTAATTGACTTGTAGATGTCCTTAAGACAACTTCCGATAACAGCAACCTTTGCTAGTCCCTCTGTAAGAAGCAAAAGCAGATATCAAGATAGCTATGATTGAGCTGTCCGTTAAGGACAATGAATAGAAAAACAAGAATAGAACGCTGCAATTTAACTTCCCACAATTATATAACGTAAGTTTTCGAAAACTCGATTTCAAGAGGAACTCTTGAAAACAAAGTTCAATTGCAATTATGTTAGTTGGTGCTATCCTCACACGATACTTGGCTATTATTCCTGTGTCCAACCACGTTCACATTCACATTCGTGTTTCTGTTCTTTTTGCTGTCAAAGTTCCAGCCCTTAGGGAGAGGGAACGGATGGACGTAAAACGGTCCGGGTGGGTTCATTCTGATATGCATGAAACGCTGCAAATTCTTTCACTGGGGTTTATTATTCAATTTCGTTCATTTGGCTTGCATTCATGATTTGAATTTCTACTAAGCTTTAGAGTGTGCGTGTTTCACAGGTGATAGAGCGATTATTGAATTTCAGAAGATATGCATAGAGCACGTAAATCTGTTCTCAACCAAAATACCTATTTGGATTGATCAGTTGATAATATTTGTGTGCCTCCCGAAATTCAATAATGTGAAACACGCACACTCCAAAGCTTAGTAGAAATTCGAATCATGAACGCAAGCCAAATGAATTTAATAACAAACCCCTGTGAAAGAATTTGCAGCGTTTTGACAATTTATTTCTTATCCACGAGTTTAAACAGCTTTTCTGACTCTATAACTATAAGTATGCTTATTTGACATGAAAGTGGGAGGAAGGAAACAAACTGGGCAATCCAAACCTTGGTAATCGGCTTTTGACATGGATATGGATTTTGAAGGATACCTACCCAATTGTCGGTATGTTATGCCTCCTTACTCTGCTACAATTAGAATAACATCAGTCGACTGTGTTACAGTAGGACTCTATCTCATGTGTCCACTGGAAAACAACCCCTCAGGTGTACTTACCTCGCATGATCGATGATGTGAAATTAACCATACCTATTAATGGAATTCAAATGGAAGGAAAAGGGTGGGAACATGAGGGTGGAGGTGGCTGAGTGGGGGATCAGAGTCTATATAAGGTCTTCCGACCGCTCACCCCTTCAGTCGGTTCCGCGGTTTTAGATCACTCGTATCACGGTAACGATAGTTGTGCAATTCGCGCTCGAAAATTTCTTCGAATTTTTAAGTTGTTTTATATCGCTCTAATCGCTGAGGAGAATTCATGTTTCAAAAACGTCGTAATTCCATGAATACAGGTTAGTATTTCCCTACATCCAATATGAATTACATAATACGTATACATATGATTCTCTTGATGGGGCGAAAGGCGTGAGAAATGTTGATCCAATATATTGACCAAGTATCTACTAAATGTGTACGCACGGTTGGATACACTATTTTGATCAGGAATACACAAAGGGTGGTATATAAATATACATATGATCCATGTTCCAATATTTTGAAAAATTGAATATTTTGATCGAATTCAATGGTTATGCAATACTTTTCTAGGTCACTTGAAAGCAGCATTATAACGTTTCGCTTGATTACTTACGGTGTGGTCCAATAGCTAATGACCGCTGGGGGTTGAGGTGACGAGATTTCGTCATTCACCCAGATTGGTCTAGAGAATGAGCCGAAGTTCTTCTGCCCCTAACTGTGGGGCAAATCTCAATCCACTCCGAATAAATCATTATCTATCAAATATTTCTCCTTCCTTACTGAGTTTCTCAAACTTAAAAAATCAAGCACCAAATAATGCAGTTCTTCTAAAGTTTTGAAATTTTAAAACTAAACCATCTGATAAAAAAGGCTCCTCAAGTGCGGCTCGTTTTTAAAGCACATTGCGCTTAACTCAATTTCTACTCTTACAAAAATTGCAAACTCCCTTCTTGTAGGTATATAAATATAATAGTTCTAATTTGATAAAAGATATTTCATACACTGTTAAGGCTGAATTTGGAAAATAATAACTTCAAATAGTAAGGAGTATCGTTATTGTAAGTTCTAGAAATTGCTGGTTTTTTTACTATGTTCATTTTTAAAGCAATGGAAAACTTCTGCTATGTTCCTGTGCGTAATGAATCGCTGTGATTCTTTATTGTCAATAAGGAACCAATGTAATCGGCCGAGAAAACAAATTTTAACCTATTGCCGGTCCACTTTTTTGGATTTGGGAAGGGATGGATGTAGATAGACAGATAAACAAAATGTATCAATTTGAGTACGATCATGTGTTACATCAGTCAATTTAGGCCACAACAACAACATTATTATGGAACAAGGCCACAATATGGCTACAATATGAGTATATTGTGGTGTTCGCGGTCAAAAACTGATGATTTGGCTGATTTATTAACATTATAATAATTGTTCTGTTGATTTTATTATAATTATAATTAAAAAATGCGGTCACTAACAACAATAAAAACGCTGGAATGTTGAAAGATTGTTCTGCTACGCTGACCAATGTTCAGTAATTATTAACCATAGTACATTATTAATTACTCAAGTATAACCTAACATCGAATTATCAACCAAATTAATTAAAACAGCTACATTTTACTGTTCCCTTCTATAAGTTAAAAGAGATGATATTCAAATGCAATGAAACACAGAATCTAAACGTGGTGCTCAAGCTAGGCACTGAAAATTAATGAGGTAAAATGTTACATCTCTCTAAAAGTCACTTTCCGTCAATGTAATAATTAAAATAATTATTAAAATAATTGTAAAATAGTTAAATTTTGAAACTGCAAGCCTTCTTTCCTATACAGGGTGTCCCAGAAGTTATGCACAATCTGACTCCTACGTGTTCTACAACTCGTTTCCGACCAAAAATGCCTCATAGCAATTTTTTGCCTGAGACCTCGTTTCCGAGATATTCGCGATTTAAGATTTGTTTCGTGTTTTCGATCTTATGTCATTTAAAGTATCATAACTCCCTCAATTTTGGAGATAGCTCAAATTTGATGACACCGTGAAAGAGCGTTAAATTTTCTATCTATTTGACGTCAGAAAACGTTTTTTTATTACATTGAAGATGTGCGATTGCTGCGCGAAATGGAAGTTTTGTCAAAATCTTGAAATCGCCTGTTTTTCATCTCGCCTAGAAACCCCATGAATGCTTGACGCAGAACTGTGCAGGCCTGGTAAAACGTGCGCCAAAATGTCAGCTTTCCAACGGTGTAGTCGTTTTGGTTTTTAAAAATATTTTTATTTAAGGAAATGGTGTTTAACTGCAGAAAAACGTGTGTTTTATGTTAAAATTGAGGTTTTTCCAAAAGGTTGGAGTTGGGATATACGTAATTTTTCTCGCTGAATCGAATGGTGACAACGCCAGACCTCTCAAGTGACGATTTAAGTTAGTTTTGTCGGATGCATAAACCCGTTCGTTTGTCAACAGCGTCTACGGCATTTCTTAGCTGTCCGGCCAAAGTCAAGATCATCGAAGAGCCGAGAGACGGCTATTGTTTGTGTTCATTTACGATTGATTGCGATGAGTTGCATTCATATTTTTTCTGACCCTTATCAAACCAGGCTTCCGTATCATTACCAACTCTTCCCTTTCCTCGCTGTATTTCCTTCAGCGAAGTTGTCCCTATTGCATATTCCCATTCATCATGGTGCGCTATAGCTGTTGAACATAGCTGGTAGTAATAACCAAAACAATTAGGTAGTAGATAAAAAACAGAAAGTTTACTAGATAAAGAAGGATCAGTGACATAAACAATATTATCTACCAATATTTTTTCCTCATACTATCCGACGTGTTCGCTAGGGTATGAGTTGTACACAGAAGGAGTGTGACTCCCTTGCTGCTTTAGAAGCATCACCATTGGCAAAACCGTGCACAAAAATCATGTCAACATACTAACTTGTGGTATAGCTACTCAACTGAAAGCAAATCATCGCAATTAATCGTAAATTAACACAAACAATAGCTGTCTCTCGGATCTTCGATTATCCTGACTTTGGCTGGACAGCTTGGAAATGCCGTAGACGCTGATCAAAAACGAACGTTTTCAATCATTAAATTCATTTTCATTTTTCATTTTTAAATATTTTTTTTTAACTTATTTCTTAACAATCTTGTTTAAACTGTAACTCTTTGTATGCACTTGATTTAAACCACAATATCTTACCATTGTCCTACAACTTGATAACATGTTCTAGTCAACAAACATTTTACTAAAACTGAAATTGGTCAAAAACAACAAATTATCAACATTGCCACACCCAATGCTACGGCCAAATCAGATTGGGGTTGATGATACACGGCGCACAGAGCAACCCCTCCTTCAAGACCGGGGGGTTGTGCGGGTCATTGCATACCTTGCCCCTGACCAAGACAATGCCTCCTCCGTAGCTTTCCCAATTTTCAAACAATAGGTATTTTTTAGTGTTACAGGGTGTCCCAGGACTTATACACAATCCGACTCCTACGACTCATTTCCAACTGCGATGAGTTTCATTCATCTTCGAGACTTTTGGAAAAACCTCAATTTTAACAGAAAATACACGTTTTTCTGCATTTAAACTCCATTTCCTTAACTAAAAATATTTTTTAAAACCAAAACGACTACACCGTTGGAAAGCTGACACTTCGGCGCACGTTTCACCTGGCCTGCACAGTTCTGCGTCAAGCATTCATGGGGTTTCTAGGCGAGATGAAAAACAGGCGATTTCAAGATTTTGACAAAACTAACATTTCGCGCAGCAATCGCACATCTACAATGTAATCAAAAAAAATTTTCTGACATCAAATAGATAGAAAATTTATTGCTCTTTCCAACGATGTCATCAAATTTGAGCTATCTCCAATTTGAGGGAGTTGTGACAGTTTTAATGACATAAGATCAAAAACACGAAAAAAATCTTAAATCGCGAATAGCTCGAAAACGAGGCCTTTGGCAAAAAATTGCTATGAGGCATCTTTGTTCGGAAATGAGTTGTAGAACACGTAGGAGTCGGATTGTGCGTAACTCCTGGGACACCCTGTATAACGAAAGTTATAACCTTCAATCATTCAAAATAATTTGCACTGTGGGCGGACGAATCCTTCTTATTCCTTTGGGTTCATTATTTACAATAATGAACCTTTGTAATCGAAGAAAAAAAACACAACCTCAAAATTTGTTATTTTACGTCTTGAGATAAGCAGAATCCGGAAATCCGAATACTTATAAATAATCCGCCCGTCCGCCGTCCGGAGCTTTTTTCAAAACTGTGAGGGAAGGTTATGAAACTTGGCTGCCAAAAGCCGCGTTTAGGTCTAGTTGAGCCTGAATTCTCGGAATCGAACTTAGCCCATCCTTAAGGGTAAAACACAAGGGTTAACATTTAAAAAATCTGCATATCGAAAAGTTTCCAAATAGCAATTAAATTCATGTTCGTTATCAAAGAATCGAATGACCCCATCCTCTCTAATGGCTAGAACTTGACGGAAAAATAACGTGAGCGTGAATAGTGGACGTAGTAAAAACAGCCTAGTATCATGTGAGGATGGCGCCAGCTGATATATTGTAATATAATTGTGAAGAAGTGAAGCGCAGGTAGATTAATGTACCTAAATCATTAAATTTCAGTTGTTCTACTTTAGGATTTCTAAATCGTGTCCTTGTACAATGTATAGCACCATTGTAGGTATTGACATGTTCTTACTTTCACCTGGCCCCCTCCCCGGGGGGTTCTATCTGCTTGTAAGCGTAAGCTTACTGTTTTCTGTCCTAGAAAGATGAAATGCGCACTTAATTTGTTCTTGTTCGGTTACAGAAGTTTATTACTGAAAATGACAAATCAAAATGATTCTTTAAGAAACAGGAAACTGGAAAGATTATTGCCTTGTTAGTTCCTACATGTTTATAAAATATTTTTGTTGTTGGTTATGAATGTGTAAATTTTTAAGGAATCAATTCGGTTTGATTATTTTTCAACCTTCAAAAAAACTCATCAATTCCACAGCGATTGATCAAAAATGGTGTCTTTTCACATGTTTTCATGTTTTGTCAAGTAACTGCTCGTTACAACGGATGGTGCTACAACCATTTGTAATTTTCTATTAAATTGATAACATTTCAAGTTAATCAACTAACAGAATCTGTTTATTTAATATCTGATATTAAATAAAAAATACAACAATTATTATAAGAGTTGACGAGCCGACAAGAAAAGACGCATACAAACATGACATGTTTGTGGGGTTCCGAGTAAAAGTGACCAAGTAACATTTGCAAAATTTTACAGGGGAGCGATCTGAAGTTTCACCTATTTTCTTCTTACGAACACTGGTTGTGTGATGTCTCATCCGACTATGTTTCGATTTTTCTTTATCCTGTAGGTAGTTAGCTAGTGCCCTCCTATGATATCGTGCTTCAAAATTCACTTCAGATTAAATAAGAGCTGTTTATTCGGAAAACTCTATTTGATCATTTTTACCTGCCTGGAGTTTCAGCTTTACTCATTTGGTCAGTTCAATTCTTCGAAAATAAGTCGCATAGTTACATGAAATTGAGGAATTGAATAGTTTTTTCGTTAATTTATCGTGTTGCCAAGCATCTAATAACAACGATATACCTATTTCTGTTAGAAAAGGTTATCCATTACCTATCACTGTAATTGGTCATTTTCACCTGCCCACTATGCTATCTTACAAATCTTACACAGTAAAAGTGATTAAATGGCAATTGATAACATTTACATGCACCAGCGAGAGTAAATTTATAATCCATCTCGTGTTTTGTGGTTGAGTTCAAATGCCATTTGGTCACATAAAACTCTTTGGGTCAGGCAGGTAAAATTTATTTTCTAGTATTTCTTGCTCATCAGTTTGAAGATAACGTTCTTAGCAACAACACACAGTAGACAACGTTCCTTAGTACCGGAATGACAAAAAAAGCTCATTTTGAAAAAAATGTTACTTGGTCACTTTTACCCGGAACCCCACATTGTGATATTTCAAATCGTCTGAAGAGACATACATTTAATTTGAGATCGTCGTTGTCCAGACTTTTAAGGACTTCCAGCTCTTTTGCAATGAACTCATACTAAAGTAGATGAATAGAATTTAGGAAGAGCTATTATTAGGAATAAGAGATTCTGAGGTAGAGCCATCGCCTCGAGCGATGCGATCGATATGTGCATTACCAATAACTTTGTAACTATGTATACCTTATAAATCCACATTTAATGTTCTTTTAAGCTTCAACTCCCCGGCTACCCTTCAGTACCTGACTAAACCTGGATCTCCTGATATTGTAGAACAGACTTTGCCGTAACAACCCAATTACAACTTCCCAAGATTTTCCTCCTCACACTACTAAACGCTTTACCTAACAATGAAATGGAAAGCATTCTCAATACCCCCGGTATTACTAAATACCGTATTTATGGATATTTTCAGTGTCATAAAGACGGTAATTGAAAGGCGTGAGGTACCCTTTAATCTTGAAAATCTGCTGAAAGCGTGGAAGGCTTTGAAATCCGGCTCATTAGAATCCCTGTGCCAAACGCCATAAAACGAATCGTTTTTGTTTATATTCCATTTCAATTGAACTGGATACTTTGTTGAGCAACTCATTCATTTGTGATTTCTAGTCACACAGATTCTCCAGTTTCAATGCTGTTGTTCCCTACTTTGCAACTATATTTGTTCTACACTGGGAGGTGGTGGAATGATATAGTTGCCCCTTCCAATGAGCTGGATGCATTGTATTGCTCCGCCACGCTCAGAGGATGACCCAGACGCTTGGAAACGTCTGATTCATCTCCGAAGGTGTCGGATTCTAAAATCGGGAAGGGGCCAATTAACCATATCCATCACAACACAACTCTTGGCTATTAATGCGGAAGAGCTGGTTCAGAACCCTTAATACGTGTACATAAGTGCTGCAATCGAGCATCAAGAAATATCGTGTTACCTGTCCGCCTACTTAGAAAGAACAGATATACATTTTTATGGAGAAATGCTGAATAGTTTCTACATGGTCACTTGAAACAAACCTCCACATCTGGGGAAATATCAAGAATTGAGTTAGTGATTGCTCGCAACTTCACCCTTTTGTTGTAGATTGGGATTAAGGGAAACCCAGATATCCAAATTTGGAAAACAATTTTTCATCGGTACTAGATTTACCTCCGTTTTTGGAAATCATTACTATGGAATAAAATAAAAATCATGATTTTTGGATTGTATTGAAACTCTCAATTTTGGTTTATTATTCAATAATAAACCATTGTAATCGCTCTGGAAAAAAAAAATTCTAACCCCCCCCTGCAAATTTCATGGTTTACGTTTCAAAGTGTGTAGAATCCGAATCTGCAATAAAAATTTTCCGTCCGTCCGCCGTACGCCGTACGCACGATATCTCCGAAACGGCTGGAGCAAAAGATCTGAAATTTTCAGGAAAAATCCATCTTGGTCCGACGACGCCCCGATTCTTGAGCCAGCTCTCTCACTCAATTTAAAGTGCCCTTTAAGGGCTGTCAAAGTTTTGTAAAATCCCTAGAAACCTCAAAACAAGTCCAAGCGGCATGAATGTAAACTTATTTTAAGAACATACCGTCAGGAATCGAATGGGCCCCTCCCCAGGTCCGTAGGTCAAACCATTCCCGATGTATGGCCCGATTTATGGTGCCAACATTTGCGTTTTTTGGTTTATTATTGTTTGTTTGTAACCTAGTGATGTCCGGCCGATAGCGTCGAGTTGTAGTGAATGTGGATACTGGAGTGATAGCCGATGTGAATACTTGTAGTGTAGTTTGTAGCCGATACACGGGTTGAAGCATTCTGATAATATATAGGTAAATATTATTCAATATTATTACTGGGGTTTATTATTCAATATTATTACTGGGGTAAATAAGTATTCTTTCACTGGGGTTTATTATTCAATTGGCTTGCGTTCATGATTTGAATCTTACTAAGCTTCGGAGTGTGCGTGTTTTACAGGTGATAGAGCGATTATTGAATTTCAGGAGGCACACAAATATGATCAACTGATCGATCCGAATAGGTATTTTGGTTGAGAACAGATTTACGTGCTTTATGCATATCATGAAATTCAATAATCGCCCTATCCTGTGAAACACGCGCACTCCAAAGCTTACTAGAAATTCAAATCATGAATTGAATAATAAACCCTAGTGAAAGAATTTGCAGCGTTTTCCTTTACGATTACAAAGACTTATCGTTAGGAATAATAAAGCAAACGGAACATGGATATAGGGACGAAACCTTGAGCTGTCATTGTGAGTGTTCAAAACCTTTTTTTAAACTACAACGATCGAATCAGTTAGTACGAGTATTTACATCGAGTTGTCTTGACTAGAAATATTTAATACAACAATCGGAATCCCCTTATAAACTGCGACGATCTAATCTGCTGATGCCCTCGTAATTGCGATTTAATTAACTTTCCAAGAAGTCGAGTTTGTTGAAACTTTTGTTGATCTGTTATTATTAAATTGTACTGTTGCTTATGCTAGTGAAGAGTGTATTTGTGTTTAATTCCCGCAGTAATGTTCAGTTGGTGGCTTACCACGTCTAGTAGCTCCATTTAAATTATGATGTATCACCGTAGTATTGCACGTGGATATTAGCGTAGAATACAGGGACTAGGGAAGTGTGTACATTAAATTTCTCTCTGGAGGAGCTTACGGTAATGTAGTTACATTAGATACCATAGATTACGTTTAATGATGATAGACTAATAATCTGCGTTGACGGGGTTCAACACGGAGGCGGCGTAAACCCAGTCAATAATTTACGGCATTTGCTTCAGAGTCTTCCCGTAAGTAGCAGAACTTTTGTTTTCACTTTCGGCGGATGAAACATTTTTTTTCCTCCAAAATCAAAACCATTCTGAACAACTTTTTTATCATGGCTATTCATGCGAGTGTGCGTGTGAGTGTTTGTGAGCGCGTGTGTCTGTACGCGTGCCCGTAGATCCTTCGAACAAGCTTAATTCCTACAGCTTAATCCGATTTCGATGAAATTTTCAGGGAGTGTTCGGGATAGGCGGTAGATGCTCCCCTGCGGATTCCATCTCTCAAAAATCAGTACTTCACCCTGCGTACGGAGAGACGTAAAAAACGTCTCCCAAGTGGGTGTGGCACATAGCTTCCTCGTATCCATAATATGACTGTATAGATCATTGAAAATTATAATTGACTAAAGAACTTCGTTCAATTAGGCGAAGTAAATATTGAATTAGGGTAAATTTGTTATTATGCAGGAGCATAACTTGAGAAAATAAAGGTAGGCATGTTCGAGGCAAAAACTTTATTTTCTCTTTATTACTCACGAGGACCATCTTTACATCAGTCCGAACAATCCCTGAAAATTTCATCGAAATCAGTCATGAACTCCCGGAGTTATGCGTGTAACAAGGATTTCACGTTTGCGGATGCGCAGAGAGTACTATTGATCCGGGGGTCATGAAACTTATAGGGGATCATCTACACATCAAACCGAACAATCCCTGAAAATTTCATCGAAATTGGTCAAGAACTCCCGGAGTTATGCGTGTAACAAGGATTTCACGTTTGCGCATGCGCAGAGGCTACTATTGATTCGGGGGTCATGAAACCTATAGGGGACCATCTACACCCCAACCCGCACAATCCCTGAAAATTTCATCAAAATCGGACTATAACTTCGTGTAGTTTTGCCCGTAACAAGGATTTGCTGACAGACAGACAGACACACAGACAGACACGGAACCAAAATTGTTCAGAAAGGTCTAAAACGCAAAATGCGAGTGGAATTTTTGATTTTGGAGACAAAAAAATTTTCACATTCCGAAAGTGAAAACAATGCTTCCGCTACCTTGGTAGACTCGGAAGCAATACACCTAGCCCTCAGATTCTAGTGGTTCGATCTCTCTCATTTTGGGGTAATCGGAGAAGAACAGAATAATAATCTCATATAATTTCAATACAATCGTATCATTATTAGCTGTTGCGAAGGAGTAAAAGTAGATTCCACTCACCATCATTATCTCAGGTTCTAGTAGTCACTCAATTGTGAAGGGTAGTTAGAAAAGTAACTTTAACTTTTCATTTGATTTTGATGGATTTTTCAGGGATTGTATTATGTTGGGTTAAGTAGGTATCATCCGAACGTAGTTGTGTCTACTTTCAAAGTAATTGCTATACAATATTTTCCCTGCGTACCTTGCTTCAAAATTATCTTAATGATACGAAATTGGGTAGACAATTAACTTGACTCTAGGGATACGAGAACAACCGACCCAGCATACCCACATACCTGCAATATGTCTACAAACATGAGGCTGGTTATGTTACTTTCTCAAGGGAGACGTACAGCGAGCCCTGCACCAGAAAATAAAATTAATTCAAGATCGGTGCCCAAACCACGGGATTAGCACTGTATGTGGAAAACATGGCAAGCGGCACCTGAAGAAACGAGGAGGGAAAAAGCTCAAATGATGGTGGGAGTGCCTGGAATTGAATTGCTAATGACCCGTTTCTTACAAACACTTCCCCGCTGCTAACCCTAGGTTTATTGTTTGAGGTCAAGGTTGTTTAGTTTTCCTTACAATACTGTATGCATTCTCAGGTAACATTAGGAATATCATACTTCTGTCAAAAGGGGTGCCAACATTCCAAAATATTAGTCCTAGATTTGTAAAAGTCGCCTATGAACTTTTGCGTAATTATTTAACGCAATCTTGATGTATAGATCACCTATCAACAAGAACATTTTCCGAATAATGCAACTATCCTGTCCTGTATTAGAGGTATTATACTAGCGAACCATGAATCCATTGGCGTATAAAAGTATTCGTCAATTAATCTTTTTTGAGATTGTTTTTCCTGACTTTTTTCATTTTTATTAATGGCACTGTTTTCATAACATTAAGCTACCTATTTCAATTGGTATGTCTACACATTCCTCCACATATGGAGGCGCATACTTGCCAAACATATGTTCGGCCTGACTTCAATTTGTAGATAATTGGTATGTTGGTTGTATGTTGAATCAAGTATCTTGTTGTAAATGCAGAGTTTTATACCATTTATCAAATGACTAGATTTTAGGACAAAGTATATATTATTGTGAATAGGTTGAACATCTAGATGATATCTAATAGGAAAAATGATTAAACCTTGGTTGAAATCTCAAAAACGGTTTAATATTTTTTCAGAACATGGCTAACTAAGGCAGTCTTTATTTAGAGACTAAACAAATTGATCAAGGGAAATTGTATTTAAATAAATATGGAGACATTATTACGTTACATCCTCCAACGCCAAAAAACTATTCTTGGATACCTTGGTTTGAAGAGGATCCTTAACCTTCCGTCTCTAAAAGTGGTCTACATACTGCTATGCGGTATACCAAACTCTCAGTAAGCACAGGTCTTTCTTCACTTGTGGCCATAGGCTACAAATGCGCTAACGGGGTAGGCTTAAGAGCTTCTTGATCCGCTGTGTCCAGGGGCAAGCGCTGTTTCCATTACTTTTGGTTTAACTGCCGTTGTCTCATCAACACATTGAAGCAGAAACCATGGGACATAACAGAACCGTCCATACAAATAGTAATTTATTTGTTTTTTATGGTTTTAACTCTGAAATGAGGTAAATATTAAGTTTTTGGTCCCTTGCTTGCTTCTTCGGGCTGAGCCATTACGTACAAATTCGTCAATTTTACCCAGAATTGCTCTACTTGTTTTGGATCCTTCTTCAACCATTTTTCCAGTGAATCCATAATATTTTTTAGTGAGGCAGTGGCAAACTTAGTGAAGTAGAATGGAATTAAATAAAATATAATTATAAATAAATCCAATTTGCACAATATACATTTTTATTCGAGGGCTAGCTTGAGGAGATGGGGGATTCGAAACACAACTCCCAAAACCAGATTTCGGAATAATGAAAAGAAATTTTTTTTTCATTAACATACAATGTAAACCCAGAGCGTGATAATGTAGAATGTAAATAAAGAAAAATTCTTCGTTGGAAGCAATAACAGCAAATTCGATTGATTATTTAAAAAAGAAAGGTCTTTATGAAGTCTCTGTTGAAACCTGTGAGTGGCCACCCTCACACAATTATTCTTAAACAAAATAATAATAATGACAATAAAAATTTCCACCTATATTCAAAGTAACTTATTTACTATGGTTACTACTTTTCTTTATATACTGTTTTATAAAATGTTCAACATTTAACTTCCTTATTTGATCAATTTTACTCTTAATCACATATATATTTTATTATTTTGTTATTCGATTGCGCTCAAAATTTAATAGTCCGTAAGGAGTATGTAGAAACATCCAGATCGAGTAACCAGAGAATTCATCTAGTGAGATTGTAATTTGGAAAGATAGCACCCGATTCTTCGGAGGGAAGCAGTACTGCGATGAGAATTGATGAACCAGATCTCAGTGATCTGTCTCTCGTGAGAAGGCCCTGCCCTATACTCGATGCCTCCTGACGAGAATTCAGACTTCGGGAGGCTATAACAAAAATCAGGAAGGAATCTCAGGAATTATTCCTTTACGTTTTCCTGCGGTGGTTATGTCCCGGATAGAGATGTAGAGCGGAAAACATGGAAATAGATTTATTAATTAGTTTTTATATACCTCGGAGTATAGGTGTCGGTTGCTCGGGGCGAGCTATAGAAGGCGTGCTTAGCAGTCTCCTCAGGTGATAGTATGGCGGAGGAAATCAGGAATTCCTCTGGAACCTGCGACACAAATGGGAACCACCAAAGGTATGTAAAAGGGAAATATATGGCGAAGAAACGTCATTTACGCTCGAGATTCTTCGTAAATATGCGGTAGGTCATTGGAGTAGACCTCTGCGCCAATTTCAAAAGGTTGAATATGGGCTTTTCCTCAGGTCTCTAGCCGTGACATCGTCGATACTGCGTCGGAAGATCCTATCAAGAAATGAATCCTCAAACTCGAATTAACTGGATTCTACAGCTATCCAAAGACGATCCTCCGTTGTAGAAAAGAAGAAATAATTTTCTAGGAGTGCAAAAATAAAACTCCACGTGGAACTCAAAAAATTCAGCTGTAGGGCTGAGAAAGATCCGCCTTTGGCGTAAGAAAAAGACCAAATGAGCTGCGATTCTGAAGGGTCCGTAGACGAAAGGAACGAGGACCCGTCTCCCATGTATTCTACATTATCTTATAGATGCGAATCTCATAGATCCAAACTCCTGGTGTGAAACAATTAACCAGTTTGCCACATTTCGCTAAAAATCTTCAATTTACCGTTAATGTGCCTTAAACTACCGTACAATGTGGTTTATATCTCAATCATACCTAACCAGTTGTGTTTTGAAAGAGTAATACGAGGTATTGTAGTACTACAATAGTATTTAGGTGTAGTGAGATTGGTTTCAGTGTGCTACCGCCACCCTGAATGATCAGAGACATTATTGTAAAAGTTAAAGGAAAAAAAGGGAAAACTTTAAATATTTGAGGTGGTAGTCTCTTCAAACTCTACCTTTGCGTACAGAAAATGAACAAAGCTTGTTACAAGGAAAGTTAAACAAAAGATGAAATGAGTATTTATTCAAGTTATTGAAGAATTGTGAGGAAAGCAAAGTCAAACTTGCTAAAGAAATTATTTCAATTTCTTGCTTGTTCGTAAGGTCTCCTGAGTTATTCTTCTCTTTACTACTATAGAATTTATGAACAAAACCGTATTCACAAAAGTTTATTACTTAGGTACGTTTCTACTTCGGCTCGTCCCACTATCTGCGATCCACCTACCTAACTCCTCAAAATTGTTCATCTAACTCGGTAAAAGATAAAACTGAAACGGTGGTACGATTTTGTTTGTATCACCGCTGGGACAATTTAAAACTCGTTCCGTCGGTTAGATTACTAAAATTGTTCACGGAAAATTGCAAAATGACGGTAAACAACTATTTGAAGCAGGGTTCATATATTTGTACATGCGCAGAATCTATTATTGAACCCGGTAGCGATAAAGTCATAGGAGAATATCTATACCACAATCCATCAAATTATTTACAGTTAATCATGCTAAATTTGAATGCAATGATAAGGCATTGTGCTAATTAGCCACTGATTGGGTCTAGATTAGCGTATAGAATCTATTACATCGGACCGATATGGGTATGCGCAAATATGGGCAAGTACTTACTTAATCGTATCTCTCTGGCAACTCTTTTGACCGGACCGTTTTCTCACTCATTGAACCAACAATGGTCTCAGGGGACTTGAAAATGCGTAGATATTAACGTAACGCTAAGGGATATAAAGTCACAAGGCGGTACAAGGTGTCAGTATTATCAAGAGGAAAGATTTGATTCGTTGTTTGTTTGTTTATTTGTTACGATTTAGCTCAAAACCTACAAGATCGATTTGTCAAATTTATCCGCCATTAAAAAGCTACATCTTAACTGAGTTATATTGGCTACATTCCACTTTCAAAAAAATTGGGAAACCCTATCTGAAATAGAACAATGCAACCCAAGGTACCAAAATTTTGCATACCAGTCATGCGAAGTGGAGCAAAATGCCGTCAGATGATCCTTCCAAATTCATTCCATTCCCGAGGTGTATTTTGCAAAGGTATTTTTGTCAAAACAACGTTCTTTGCCATAGACAAACTTTCTGGAAGCTAACAAAGCTGGAAAGCTGGAAAACTTGAAAAACTAATCAGGTTTTTAACAGTATGGTTAGCACCTACAAAAATAGGAGCATCTAGTATATAATTAACAACATTTCCAACAAGCTATTTCACTTTTTGCGTTTCGTTGTGGTAATAAGATTTCATTCATAAGATTGAAGATTTCAGGGATATCAGGAAAAATGAAATTCTCGTTGTAAGTACATGTGTGAGATCGTTTTATTGAATTTCAAAAACGAATGGTTGTGACCAACAGAACGTTGTTGATAGGTGTTGATGGATGAATCCCCTCATAATGAAAATTCTATTCCCTTCTCGAAGATCTCATTTTAACTAAGTCCTTCTACTAACTACTTCTACTAACCCTAATTAAATCCCAGTTAACGTTAAAATAGAGAAACATGCGTTTTTATGGTAAAAAATGTGCTATTCTCAGTAAGCCTCTAAAAATTTACACCTCGGGGACGGATTAACATAGAAAGGCTTGATTGGCGGCATTCGGCTCTACTTCACATGTATTTTCACCCCCCAACAAATGTTTTCGTTCACAGTCAGTTCACAGATTTCTACTGATCCTCCCAGTATATTAATATTACACATCCGTGGTCACAAAATTCGACCATACCGGCTAATAGTACGATCACAAATGATGAATATGAACGACTTGTTCAAGTACGATGTTAGTGGAAATCGTTGCTACATTTTGTGGCTCTTTGTTATGCAATCGCTTTTCATTTTTGCATGACATTCGACAAGTTATTCCAAGGTTACAGCATGCTCCTCGCTCAAAGTACGTAAGTAAGTAAGTTCAACGGTATTTGCCTAAAATTATAGTTAATCCTCAATAGAAATTATTATTTGAATTGTTAAGCCCAAATACGGGTGGAATCAAATGGTGATGATCACTCGTTTCAAAAAAGCTGACCTCTGAGTTGCCGGATCTTTTTTTGTCTACATTAGAGATCTTTGAGGATATTCGGCGATAATGATAGAACCCCAGTTTTCTCGAAGGTTCGAATTAAGCCTTTTTTTTTTGGACCTTTCTTAACATTGAACTCTGCAGTAGTCATCGACTTCACTCAAATTCCTTCAAAATCTTATAGGAAATTCATTGCAGATTCCTAATATATACTATTTTCTATGATAAAACCTTAACCATTAAAAAGCTCAACAAAAATGCAAAATAACATTTTTCATAGTTTTTTCTTAATTTTTTTTTCTACTAGTTTCTTAAAGTCCAGGAAAAATCGTAGGAGGCGTTTTGAAAGCTTAAATTTTCTTAAACAGAATGAGTTTGTCCTGCGATGGGTATGTAAGGTTCGGGGTGAAAAAATTGTTGGCCTCAACGGTAATGGTCCCGTCAGGGAATGTGTTCACTCTGCAATGTGGGGGAGCAAATTTTGCATTTGGCGCGATGCCCGGTCCTCCGGGAGTTTCGTGTGGCCTATTTTGGATCGGCGGAGCTTTCGGAGGAGTCGTTCATCGATGTGCTGAATGGGGCGAATTGGCCGGCTTTAGCCAGGTACTGTGAGGCGGCATGGTCATACAGATCTGAGCCGGTGTTCGAGTTCAACTGGACGTAATGAACAATCGAAAGCTACGATACCACTCCACATTGTCTTCCCAAACAATCCACCAATTATGAAAAAAGGGAAAAAAAAGAAAAGAAAAAAAAAGTCAGATCCCTGGCAGACGGGCAGCCCATAGCCATATTCATGTTTTTTATTTTGTTATTATTTGTTCAAATATACATGTTTTTCATTCATTCATTCATTCATTCATTCATTCATTCTTAAACAGAATGAGATCAACTGCGACTCTCAATAATTGAAACGAAGGGAGCTACAATTTTTTTAAATCTTGCTACAACAACAAGGGATTTGGTACTCTCAAAAAAAAAAAAAAAAATATTCTTCTGCGACCATCCCAAGAGAAAAATCAACTTGAAATTTTGATCAGATCTCAGTTTAAAATTTCAAGGCAATCAGATCGGCCAAGCAAATCTTGGTAGATGTGGTAATTGAATAAACACATAAATTACATAGGATTATATTTTTCGGAGAATGTCAAGTTCTCATAAACTTAACTTTTCACGTAGGAAGGTATACTCTGACTTTTATATCCAATCGGTTTTGGTTGTTATTGTTGATGTGAAAATATTAATCCCTCGGATGTTCGTGAAGTAAGAAAAAAATGGCCAAGTTTTGAAGCAAGCTATGGTGGAGAATTGGGAAAAGAAGCTTCTTTAGGAGAGATATAATGTAATTTCTAATGTATGGAGGCCACTGATCAGCTGAGTAAGCCTTGAAGCTAATTTCTTTCTTGATTGAACTACAGAACTGAACATTTAATGGAGAGCTTTTCAAGTCTAATATATTCCGTTGTTTTTATCTCTGGGAGAATGCTATGCCTTGGGGGTAATGACACCAGTGACCCTCCCACTACAACTACAGGCCTGACTGTATTACACCCGCCACAATATCCTGTTTCGCGTGCCTATTGCAGAATTCAACTACTTGATGCATCGAAGCGGACCAATGCGTTCCTAGATCCCTACTGATTTTATCTAATTGTTCTTCATTTCTTAGATGCTTAATGTTAGATTATATGCTGGATAATGAGGATAGACATTTTTGTAAATTTAATTTCCTATTAATACATACACTAAGTGCATTTAGTGGAATGTCGCAATCGGAAAAGTTTTTTTTGGACTCAGAGGAAAATGTTTGCTCTATTACAATCTTCCCCTCGTATTTTGTTCTTGGTGACTAGTCAACAACTGAAAAACTCCTAGGAGGTCTTGGTGAACCATCAAAGCAATTTCAGAAAACGCTGCAAATTCCTTCACTGGGGTTTATTATTCAATTGGCTTGCGTTCATGATTTGAATTTCTACTAAGCTATGGAGTGTGCGTGTTTCACAGGTGATAGAGCGATTATTGAATTTCCGGAGGCACACAAATATGATCAACTGATCAATCCAAATAGGTATTTTGGTCGAGAACAGATTTACGTGCTCTATGCATATCTCCTGAAATTCAATAATCGTTCTATCACCTGTGAAACACGCACACTCCAAAGCTTAGTAGAAATTCAAATCATGAACGCAAGCCAATTGAATAATAAACCCCAGTGAAAGAATTTGCAGCGTTTTTTTTAATGGTTATCAGAATGCTTCAACCCGTGTATCGGCTAAAAAGCCTTTTAGGAGTTCACTCCAGTATCCACATTACTACATCACAACATCACTAGGTTACTAATATCAACACAAAAACAATAATAAACCATAACAACGCCAATGTTGTCACCATAAATCGGGCCATAGATCGGGAATGGTATTGTGCTACGGACCTGCGGAGGGGCTCATTCGATTCCTCGTGGAGTGTTCTTCAAAAAGAGTACAAATTTAGGCCGCCTTGACTTTTTTTGAGGTTTTTAGGGATTTTACAAAACTTTACAACCCTTAAAGGGCACTTCAAATTAAGTGAGAGAGCTGCTCAAGAATTGGGGCGTCGCCGGACCAACATGGATTTTTCCTGAAAATTTCAGATTTTTTGCTTCAGCCGTTTGGGAGAAATTGTGCGTACGGCGGACGGACGGAAAACTTTTTATTGCAGATTCGGATTCTACACCCTTTGAAACGTAAACCATGAAATTTTCAGGGGGGTTAGAATTTTTTTTTCAAGAGCGATTACAATGGTTTATTATTGAATAATAAACCAAAAATGAACCAGATAGCTTTTAATTGTACGGCTACGATATGAGAAGCATATTTACCTCTAATTACATTTTATATATTTATACATTTTTCTCTTTCACCATCATTCTGAGATTTTCAAGCCACATTCCACGAGCGAGGCATTGAAGACCACCTCAACTCCGGCATCACAAATAGAGAAAAACGTTGCAAAGGAAACACGTTTTCACTTGAAAGGCTTTGGACCCTCCCTTGGGGCGTAAAGCCTTATATTTACGAAGATAAACAGAAGGCCTTCAAAGGGGTGTGGTTGGTGTATTTCGCAATGCTATCCTCAAGACATAGTTACATCAAGCTCCATTTATCCTTAACATTCCTCCCTAAAATACGAAAATTCGTATCTTTACTTTCATTCGCTCTCCAGCAGTAATCTTGCAAATTAAAAACACTTTCAGAATTCGGTAATTCCCAACTTTGCACACCATGACCTCTTTCACTTCGTAAGAAAGAAAAGTACTTTTAGAGTCTTGTACGATGAACGATTTGTATTTGGTGTAAAGTGAATAACCATTCAAGTTAAGTTTGGTGTACCGTGGGATTACAGTTTCACGTTATCTTTCTTATAAAGAATATAACCTATTATATTGTTAAACAAGCAAATCTGCTTTTACTTTAGAACTAACTTAGTCTTGTTAATTTTGAGATACGCACCTCAACTCGAGACCTGAAGATAAGACATATTGAAAAACTGTACCAAGCTGGACTAAATACGTTTGGGAGCCGAGACAAAGCGCTGCGAATTATTACATGGAGGTATTTTTTTATTCGGTTCTACGTAATCACTGATATATGACATATATATACATTTGTATAACGAAATAAACATAGTGGTGGTAAACGGCGTTTGTCAGAGCCATAAATCATTTTGTTCATGATCTTGTCTTTGTGACTCAAGAATACCTATAAAAATAAATTTGAGAAAAAATTACGATAAAATACAGAGAAAAAAATAAAGATTTTTTGAAAAAATTATAAATCTAATGAGATTCAAAAAAGAAAGGGAAGAGTTATAAATGAGTCCTAAGAAATTTATACTACTTAAGCCCATTTGTAACTAAATAATAATAAAAGGAGTAAAATGAGATTATGGATCGATACCTTGGAACGACATATTAATCATAGTCAGTGGTTCGCCGTGTCACGCCATCATATCTTGTCTTGACCCAAGATCCATAAAGAGAACCCCATTTATATTTACTTAGATCGATTCATATGATCTTCATATAAACTGACTTCTAGATGTCCGAAGGAGTAGGATCACCTCTTCTTGATTATAACTTCATGAACACCCACATTACTATTCCTGTTGTGCGAAACAGAATCTGAAACCAAAACTTATTGCTCACGAAGCTCAACACGAGAGACGGTCATTCTAGATCCTTTAACATGTTACGTTAGAAAGCCCTCGATTTACCTCAAATAATTTTTCCATCATTCAAATCGTAGCATTCTAGGTTGATTTGGATAGAAGAAGCGGTTACTGTTTTTCCTGATACAATAGCTTATGGTGCATATTTATGAGTATATTTACTGTACATAGACATAACTTGTAAATTTACGAGCGGAACAACCGGAATTCAACAATGTCAAATAAAACATCAACGTCATCTCCACTTGTTGACGATTATATTACACATGACTTGAAAAATTCGATTTCAAAAGAAACCCGAAACAAATTATTACTGCAATTATATCGGCTGATGAGATCACGATCTGATGACAGTAGGCGATTACTACTATGTCCAATGACGTTCAAATCAAAATTTGTGTTGCTATTATTTTTTCTTCCAAAATTCCAGCCCTTACAGAGAGTGAAAGGATGAACGTGAAGCAGTCCCGGTGTTCTCATTCGATTCTATAAAAACCCGTTAATCAATAACGTACATGAAAACAATAGTGCGATTTCTAATGTTTTCGATACCTATTCAGTAATTTGAGTTACAAGTTTCAGGCTTTCGAATTTAATCTTTAGGATTGATTGGGTAGAATGCAGTCCCAGCTAAATCCCAAATGTGATGTTTGACCCAAGTGTCTTTAATTTTGTTCAGTATTTTTGGAGAAAAGCTCCGGACGGATGGATTTTGGTTTATTATTTAATAATAAACCATTGTAATCGCTCTCGAAAAAAAAATTCTAACCCCCACTGAAAATTTCATGGTTTGCGTTTCAAACGGTGTAGAATTCGAATCTGCAATAAAAATTTTCCGTCCGTCCGCCGTACTCCGTACGCACGATTTCCCCCGAACGGCAGGAGCAAAAAATCTGAAATTTTCAGGAAAAAAAAATCAATATTGGTCCGACAACGCCCCGAATCTCTAGCCAGCACTCTCACTTCGCTTAAAGTGCCCTTTAAGGGTAGTCAAAGTTTTGTAAAATCCCTAAAAACCTCAAAAAAAGTCAAGGCCGCCTAAATTTGGACTTTTTGTTTAAGAACTTTCCGTGGGGAATCGAATGAGCTCTTCCCCAGGTCCGTAGCTTAAACCGTTCCCGATGTTTGGCCCGATTTATGGTGCCAACATTTGCGTTATTTTGGTTTATTATTGTTTTTGTTTTGGTAGCAGTAACCTAGTGATGTAGTGAACGTGGATATTGGAGTGAACTCCAAAAAGGGTTTATAGCCGATACACGGGTTGAAGTATTCTGATAACCATAAAAAAACGCTGCAAATTTTTTCACTGGGGTTTATCATTCATTTGGCTTGAGTTCATGATTTGAATTTCTACTAAGCTTTGGAGTGTGCGTGTTTCACAGGTGATAGAGTGATTATTGAATTTCAGGAGGCACACAAATATGATCAACTAATCAATTCAAATAGGTAATTTGGTTGAGAACAGATTTATGTGCTCTATGCATATCTCCTGAAATTGAATAATCGCTCTATCACCTGTGAAACACGCACACTCCAAAGCTTAGTAGAAATTCAAATCATGAACGCAAGCCAATTGAATAATAAACCCCAGTGAAAGAATTTGCAGCGTTTTTAAATTCAATTTTCGAATTCTACACATCTTGAAACGTAAAACGACAAAATCTGGGGGCTAAAAAAATTGATGTTGTTCGATTATAAAGGTTCATTATTGAAAAAAATAAACCAAAACTTTATTTTTCCGAGACTCACCAGAAACATTTTGGCTTCAAATCTGGTCGCCAGCCGTGTAAATGCAAAACTACTGGAGCAGGAATATTAAGATTATATTCTTAGGCATACCAAATAGGTATTGGCTGAAATCCGTAGGTTCCCCATGAATTTAATGGTTTGGGAATGGAACTATTCGAAATCTTAAAATTTAACTCAACTTAAGTCAAGTTAATACAGTAACTTCCATAACTTTATAGATTAAAGCTAAAGCTCTTTCATTATGCTTAATTTTTGCAATTTTGATAGTAACGCTAAGGAATGAGCTCTATGAATTTCATTGTTTCCAAATAAAACTTCACCATAATTCTCAAGCATTACTTTTAACGGCTACCGGAAGACTTCTCTCTCTCACACACACACACACACACACACACACACACACACACACACACACACACACACACACACACACACACACACACACACACACAACAACGTACTTGCATAATGAATAAATAATCATGTGCCTTACCAATGACTACAGTTCCCCTTGTGATAATTGTAACTACCTACTAAACTGCCGAGCCACTGTTTCAATTTCCGAGACATAGCTTCACTAATTCCTTGTTATTGTTGAACATGTGTTAGGGGATCAAGGATAAGTAGGACTACACCAAACTTGAACAAATATCATTTCTGCGTTAATATTTGTCTTGCTTAGGTTGAACTCAGTGTTTATTTTCCTTGAAATATTATCCATAATTCTATGTGTAACCACCTGGTTACTTACATTGGCAAAGTCGGTACATATAGATAAATAATTTACTTTTAGTAATGGCCACGACCCGAGTACAACTACTGTTTCGAAAGCTAAATGGGAAAACGCAGTATCATGCTTTCAAGTTCGCTTACCATAGTAGTTGGGTATGTCTTCCTTTGGAGTCTGGGGACATCGCTTTCCACAGTGAGTTTATTTCTAACGGCTGTATCCGCTATCTACTTAACGAAGACTCCTGTCAAGACTATTTCAGTGACAGTGAGTAGTGGTCTATTGCTACACTCGCTCGTCTACAGAGAGATGAGTTTGAGAGACAATGAGTTTTCCGATAGTGATACTGAGGCTTATGGCTATATCACCCTTCCAGGTTCAGATCGTGTACCTCCCAACACACCGATGATTTCCAAGCTCATGATGGAAAATCATGATCACGATGATCAACATCAGCAACCAAATGTCTATATGATCCAAGAAGCTATGTGAACAGTGGTTGCAGGATTCAGCGATATCCATTCGTAACCAAAATCGTCCAAAGTGGAGGAGGTTCCAAAATTTGACGGGAAAAATGAAGATCCCAAATCACGAACTACATTATACGAAAAAGCGTGTCACTCGAACAGTTGAAGCTCTGACATGTTCACCAGTTCCTAAATGTGAAAGTATTAACTGAAAGATATTGGCAAAAGAAGGTATCTCCTCCGCTCACTGATAATTTCCTCGAAATTTCAAAATTTATGCCATAAGTATTTTCTGATAATCAGCCACCCACCTATCAAATAGATTATGGGTCACCGATGAGCCGTTTTTGTGTCACTATTCCTAGGTTCAAAGGCGATATGGGTCATGGGGAGATAGAGAATGTTTTAATGAAGCTATACGATCGTCAAGGCTCATATTGCAGAATGATATATACAGATGGCTCAAAGATTGATGGTAATTGGTGGGATATATGATTGGAATATTGGTCTGAAAAAGTCATTTAAAATCATTAATTTGGCCTCAGTTTTCACGACCGCGCTAGTTGCTGTAGTTAAGGCTCTAGAACACGTCACGCAGATGGTGGTTCCACCACCAACCGTTCTTGTCATCTCAGACTCCAAGAGCTTGATGGAGAATTTAAAAAATCTCCTGGCTGTTCCAAAATCGTCCTACCTTCTGATTGAACTTAAGCGACGCGCCTGCGAGCTATACAGCGCAGGAATTATTGTAAAATTTGTTTGGGTAAGAGCACACATAGGAGTAAAGGGCAATGAAGAAGCGGACCGGGCGGCGAAAGTAGGTTGCTACTGCGAAGAAGACTGAAATCTTTTGCTCCCCTACAAGGATCTCTATTCCAATTTTAAAGAGGGAATGGCGAGGAGATGGCAGAATTACCATGATGGATATCCAGCAGGCAATTAATATATATTCATGTTTCCTAACATCTCTCTGAAACCATGGAGATCGGAAATGAAGGGCCACGAGAAGAGGTTTTATTCCAGTATGGCTAGATTGAGGACGGGTCGTGGAGTTTGTAGAGCGCATCTTCACAAAATCCTGCAAGAAGAGACGGACCAATGCAAAGTGTATGGTGAAGTAGATAACTTGGAGCATGTGCTACTAACCTGCAAGAAGTACGATGGGGAGCGGAAAACCTTTTTTGACGAGCTAGGGAAACTTATATGTTGTCCATTCTATTTTACAACAATTATGGTTATCCCTAAAGTGTATTTACAAATAATGGATTTTTTAAATTGCATTGGCTACAGCATATAGGAGCCTGATACTTAGAATAAAAGTGAAATACGAGTAGGGTAAAGTACCCAAATTCCGACATCGCTCCTAATTTCGACACCTCAACTTCAACTTGAAAAAATAAGGCTTCAGATTGCTGTAGAAATCCGAACATGGCACCGAAATGTCAAAAAATTATTCATTTTCGAAGTTGGTAGGCCAGTTCACGTTCGGCGGGATACTAGAAGACGCTGACGAATATTTTCCAGTCGTGTGTCAAGATTTCGGTGGCTTCCAGCGTGTTCCTTGTGAGTTTGGCTAAGGAAGTAAGTGGACTAGTTAAGGTTTAACATTTAGTAACTAGCAGTTTCACTCAAACTATTGTATTATTCCAACTAAATGAATGTTGTAGATTCATGATTCATTATTAAAATTGCTCTATTGTGTAAGATTAGGAGGTTAGGCCCCTGTTGGCATTAGGAACAGTGATATCAAGTTGGTTCCCTATACCGACACCCTGTCGAAATTAGGGAATAATATCCAACAGGTCGTGAGCTATATGAATGAATCGGGTTTTTTGTGACGTTTAGTTCTATGCTTGATTCATTGATTTCATCTAACAGGAACCTAATTTCGACATCATTTATTCCAAGTGAAAGAAGTTCGTCCTTAATACCGACAGGTTCTGTTCCTAATTCCGACATGTCATTTCTAATCTTGCACCACCTATGATACGCGTAGTAATACTTGAATGATTTGCCATAACAAATTATCATACAATTCTATTAAGGGTTTCTGAATATCCCCTAGCCTATGATGACACTGAAGGATTTTAAAAATACTTTTATGTGCAACAATGCCTCCTCAAAAACGAAATTCCAAGTACAAGCCAGAAGATGTTCAAAGAGCTATGGACGGCGTCCGCCGAGGGGCCCCAGTTGCAGCTGCAGCAAGAGCTCATGGCATCCCAAGAGGAACCTTGATTGATAAGTTGAATGGTAAATCGACGATGGAGGCATGAATTGATCGTAAATCCATGCTAACAAAGGACGAAGAAGATATTTTGGTGAATTGGGTTCTCCCTACTGTCAAGGCAGGTTTTCATGTTTCCATTTCTCAATTGTGCAACAGTGTTCAGCAGTTAGTCAGACGATTAGGGAGGGAGAACTTTCACAAATGGTCTTCGTGGGAGAAAATGGGTTAAAGCCTTCCTGAATAGGAATCCTGAAGTTTCTGTCAGAACTTCAGAAAATTTAATCATTTCAAGGGCCTCTATAACCGAAAAACGGATTCGTTCTTGGTACGTTGAAGTCCAGGATTTCATAAAAGAAAATGGTTATGAGATGGTTAAGCAGCCACTGTTTTGGAAAAAGCCTCTATTCTGGAAGAAGCCCCTTTTGAGCAAGATATTTCTGATGTTGATTTGATTAAAGTTGGTGATTTTGTGATTAGTAGTAATAGGAAGAAATCAGATAATACGACCAGAAAGCAAGCATGTCAAATCATGAAAATAATTTCAGATCATGAAGCAGAAGTTCTGCCCTTAAATGCCTGCAGCAGACTTAAAACTGTGTTTTCGATTGAAAGGAAACCTCCCACAATCTGCATTGATCAAATAATGAGTAAACTCACCCCTCCTCTTGCTTTTGGGGGTAGTACTAAGAGGTATCAGTTTCCGTTTCATTTGTTCCTATATCGTTTACATTCCTAAACCTACCTATTTTAGGTTCTTGAGACTGATGGCAATATCACAACTGCGATTCCAAGTCAGTCGCTTTACTTACTGTGTCTGTTCTACCTCGTGGTGACTGATAGTTTTAAGACAACGATGGCTTTACTACACGTGTAATGTGTCAAATATTTGTTAATAAAGCATTTTTCTAAGTTTCGATGATTGTTTGGTGCATTTCTTTCAAGTGTCGATATTAGGTACGTAGAGTGCCGGCATTAGGAACATTCCCATCTGAAGGTGTCGGAATTAGGAGCACAAATACAATATTGAAGTTTAAATATTTGAATTTAAAACGCAATCAATTTTCAATGGTTAACTAGTGCATTTTGTAGAGGAGATCTTGATGAAGATTTTTAGCTAATTAAGATGTCGATTTGTTGGAAAATAACCAAAACGTCTTGAAATATATGACAAAAATTCCTTAAAGTGTCGGTATTCGGGTACTTTACCCTAGTTATGTTATTAGAAGTTTGAGATGTATTATAAATATTCATGATATGTAAAATTATTTAGTTTATAAATAATATGGCTGTATGGAGAAACCTGATGCTGAATAAATAAATTAAAGTAAATAAATAAACGATAAATGTAATTTTATTGGCAACCTGCCCACCATCACAAGCAGAAGGTCATTGTTTTGTTCAAGCGATCCAGCTGTGTTCCCTTTGCTGTTTTAAATGCCGTACTTGTTGTTTTACAGTATTTTAGAGCTTGCTTTGAGTTCTGTAATTAAGAATACATCATGGAACTTTACTGAAAGTGATAACAATAGGTGCAGAGGCCAAAAGAATAATTGGACCACATTGCATATGTATAATTTTCTGGTGGGTAATTTTCACGGAAACTAAGCAAAAGTTTTTTGTCATAAGGCATAGTTTATGAGAGACTTTGCTCCAATCGAGGTAGCAAAGAACAAAATTAAAGTGCTTGTGCCTAGCAACTGGAAATATGTGATTGATGCAGCCAAAGTAAATGGGCCATTTACCATTTTTGAAATCCATCAAGAAAATTTCTCGAAGCTTTCTCAAAGGGGTTCAAAAATTAAGTAAAATCTCCAGATTACAAGACCTCTATGGTATAAATTATATAGCCATTGATCCAACAACTCTTCATTCTCGATAAACTCTCAACGTATTACGACCTTCGTTCAATTTTCATGACCTTTTCATAACCATCACACCAGTCAGATTCTATGATTTGCCTCTTGTCTACACTGAACCACTATCGATTTCAAAGGAGAAATAAAGATCTCCTGGCAATGTCTGAGTACCCCTACAAAAAACTAGGAATTTTACAAGAGTCCATGTTCTGTTTAATTCGAAAAAATTTAATTGTATTTCCACTGAATTTGTCAACAGAATTTTTCATAAAAGGTGGTAATGCATGATTTTACATCGATGTTTTTGTACATTTCTTGGAGATTTCAATCATAGTTTTAATTTTTTCAAGCTATTACGTTGTATGTTGCTCTCGGAAGTGAACTGTTGAGTTGTGATGGTCAAAATTAGTTTTTTGTTTTCCTGTAAAGTTCCGAAAAGTGTATTCAACGTTTTTCCTACCACCCCTTCAATTGGTCCGCAAGTTCTATCCTTTATTGAAGTGTGAAACCGCCCTAACGAGTTAACCACTGATCGGGATAGAAAGGCTGTATAACAATAAAATAGGCATTAAATCGTTCCGTGATCACGCGGGATAACGGCCTATGGTTTGATTTGTTTTCGTTCGTCAAACACGATAATACCTTTTTGTTTGGCGCTGCTCGTATTTTAATTGGTTTAGTTAAAAGTTGAGCTTGGTTAAACAAATAAGGCGAGCTCAGGGGCAAGTGACGACACGCGCCCATGTTTTTCATTAACGTGAGTAGGGGAGGCCCTCAGTCATCACGGCGACGGCATCGCGGCGCCCATAACCGGAGAAGAGCCGCTCAAATGGGATTCCGTGAACTAATTAGTCAACTCTGTTCAACGGACCGCGTTTTTCATGAATGAAACCCTGTTTACACTTCATCTTTTGTGAGTGTGGACGGGATAAACATTGGAGGTGGTGGAAAATTCTGGTAAAAGGTTTCGAAAAGAGGACACCGAATCATTTAACTATTACTTATTTAGATTATGACAAGTCAATGGAATAGATAGTGAGAATTTAAGAGACTCTGATGAGCTTTTTTTCCAAACAACTTCAAAGTCCGGTTAAAATCACGGTGTACCAATATTTCCCTTAGCTTTACATTTTACAACCGTCGCTTCATTGTTTGGCTGAGTTATAACCGAATAGAGTTTTATAATAAGGAACTTCTATAGAACACAAAATCATTGAAAGGTTCTATTGTTTATTTAGGCAAAGGTTATTAAGCGCGATCGTGAGAATTTATGGACGAACTTTTATTGCAAATAACGTAAAATACTTATCTGGTGAAATGTATAATGACATTATATACATTAAATACATTTTATTGGCTACTTTAACACTCTATAATATTGATAAAAGTAATAATATTACTGTTACAGAAGCCAATACATTACAACTAGTACATTAGCACAACATTTACAACCCTAACCACCGTTGTTACATTGCTTGGCTGAGTCGTGGATTCTCATGGCGTATATGCCATTTTGAATAGACCCCCAAGAGGAATGATGAGAGAGGATGGTAGGGATGATCCAGTTATGAATAAAACATCAGTGCTCGAATCACATCAAGAGAATGGTAATGCACTCTCGCAGACAGTTTTTTGCTTGTCCGTTATCTAGTTGACACGTCCATCTGTTGACATAACTACAGTTCGAATGTATATGTCTCTTATTTTATTTATTTTTTCGTTTCGGTTATACCATAGGCAGGCACTGAGCTTCAAAATGAGGATCTCCACTCTCAATTTTCGTTTTAGGTAGCATAAAACCATATCGATTTAATCTCAGCCGGTTTGTGTGTCTGTAATAACTAAGTAGGCATACTAAACAACGACTACAGTCAAATTTTGAAGGCATTGTCATTGAGCAGCCAAAGACGCTTTTTGGTTTCCATCGCTGAAGGATCTATGGTGGGCCACGGCTTTCTGGTTGCGACAGAATTTTAGATTATTTCTAACGATTTATTACTGCACATATATTGACAGAGAGTACCAATGGGGTGAAAGAAACTTGACATTTCCTAATTTCAAAAACTTATTTCATGTTCTCCTTCACATTAGCAAGCAGTTTAAAAAACGCTGCAAATTCTTTCGATGGGGTTTATTATTCAATTGGCTTGCGTTCATGATTTGAATTTATACTAAGCTTTGGAGTGTGCGTGTTTCACAGGTGATAGAGCGATTATCGAATTTCAGGAGGCACACAAATATGATCAACTGATCAATCCGAATAGGTATTTAGGTTGAGAACAATTTACGTGCTCTATGCATATCTCCTGAAATTCAATTAGTATAAATTCAAATCATGAACGCAAGCCAATTGAATAATGAACCCCAAAAATTGGAGAATTTGCAGCGTTTTGTATGGTTATCAGAATGCTTCAACCCGTGTATCGACTACAAAGCCTTTTAGGAGTTCACTCCAGTATCCACATTACTATATCACTACGTCACTAGGTTACTGATATCAACACAAAAACAATAATAAACCAAAATAACGCGAATGTTGGCACCATAAATCGGGCCATAGATCGGGAATGGTTTGATCTACCTGTATTTTGGTAGATATAAGGAGCGTTTGAATGGATTGGCCATTGCCACCACTCCACCCTCCATCCACCTTCTGTAAAGACAATTCAAAATTTCCGAGGTTCATTGCACATTAAAAGTCTGCTATTGAGATCCTAGCAAGAAAAAAAAATAGAGAACTCAACAATTCATCAATTAAACCCACTCCATTCGCACCCGTTCGTAACGAAGATTGAATGTGCTGAAAAATTTGTAAATACTAAACCAAAATCCTAATTGAACAATAAACGGATGATATGAATGGGTCAGAATTCTCGCTTGAAAAGAATCGGCTATGAACCCCTCCATTGCTGACAACAGAACCGAGAATTCCAAGTTTTTTAAAAATTTTTTTATTGCACAAGTAGACTAAAATTGGGATTGAACAAAATAAGAATAGGTAGTTAATATTGGCTGAGAATTTTAACCTAAATTGCGTCGACATAATTTTTCTCGAAAACACACGGTTTTTCGCCATTCACCCCTCCAAAACCTCCCTTCCATCGTGACATTTCCGTTGTTTGTTGATCAAATAGCGTAAAATTGTACTCGAATGAAAAAGGATTATGAAAATAGGATATGAATTGCAGGTTGGGCAGTGTTGACACAATTTGTCACACACAAACACCTATACACACACTTTATCAAAAAATGATCTCCCCTCAAACACCGGGACACTTCATTAATAAAAACAAAAAATTAACAAATAAAAGTGGGAGGACGACCAGATTCAACCGACGCCGGCTCTTGATATTTGGGAATTTGAGGATGATGGAGGAGGGAGAGAGGGATGGAAAGAAGTGCTCCTATAGAATGACCAGCAATTCAAGTAAGAGCCCTGAATGACTCGGGTGGTGATACTACGAAGTACTCCTTACGAGATTCCTAGTTCAGGTAACTCCGTGGCACTTTTCCTGCCCCACACTCTGCCCCATGACACGGTTGCAGCCATAACCTTGATGTTGTTAGGCGCCACTCCTTTTAGCTCAGATACCGCTTTCCGCAGGTCGTTTCTATCATATTTACTTTTCTTACCCCTCCAGATCTGCCCCATGTCCACGCTGCCGATGACAACTTGGACATCCAGGATTATAGCAGACCCATCAGGCTTACTCAGACGCACACACCTCCTCAGACACAAACTGAAAGGCTAGTTACTCAACTGTGATATTTCAGATATACTAGTGGATACATTGACGAAATACACAAAACTGACAATTTGTCGCATTGGTTTGAAGTGTTCTCTTCACGCCATCACCGTGTGCCCCCTAAAATCCAACTCGCTCGGTCAACGGCCCATTGTTTAGAAACCAAGTCTTTCAAAATCAAAAACAAGTCTAAGGAGAACTTTGAATACAAGTTTCCTTCGCTTGAATCGAACGAACTAGCTGAACCTAGAAAAGACATGACGTAAATATTGCTAGTCAAGAATGAAGGTAAATATGGCCCTCCTATCTTACGAATCCGCTTCTTTAGCAAATATTTACTTACCTTTCTCCCTCCTTTCTTGCTCTCCAGTAACGGAAAACTATTCCAATCCTATAGAAAAATCGTATTCCCTAAGCTCTAAATTTTGGAGAAGTTCAGAAGAAAGTTTAATCAAAGACACGGAGGCAGAGATTTGTCTCCGATTCAGCCAGGTCAACAGGTCTGGATAACCGACATGAAGAGAAAACGTATTGTCCCCAGAATTTCAGACTTACCTCGATCTTGCAAAGCGGGTATTGAATGCCTTCCTTTCGAAGAAATCGCGAAGAGCTTATTCAAGTTCATTCCTTAGTTCAGAAGTCTAAGGCTATTCAGATTTATATCACAATAGCTTTCCCTTGTTAATTTAGTGCAAAACAGATAATTAATCAAGTTAACATTGTCATTGATTGGAAAACAAGAGAGGTGGTGCTTCTTGATTACAATAGTGAGTATGTGTTACAACCCTAGCTAACTTCGCAACAATACTGTCTTCCCTTGCCGTGCTGCGTTATGATGTTATGATCGTACCTACGTCATTTACCTTTTAATATCACTCTTTCCTCAACAATCCGTTCCAACTCGATCTCGGTTTATTATTTACAAGTTACTAATATATAGCTTTTCCAAGTCGAATTGAGAATTTTCCAAACCAAATTGAGATTTTTCCAAACCAATTTGAGAATTTTCCAAATCAATTTGAGATTTTTCAAATTTGAGAATTTTCCAAATCAATTTGAGATTTTTCCGATCTAAGAAACTTTCACTTCAAAAAGGAAGAGGAAATTTTCCAAACCGAATTTACAATTTTTTAAGGCAATCCAAGACTTTTGTTGAAAACAAAATTAGTGAAGAAAATGAAAGAATAGCACTTTACGAACAAATGAACATTTAAATCATAAAGACAAAATGAACGAAGAATACTTCATAAAAATTACGCTCTTGTTAAGAACAGAAAAGATCGATGCCACTCTGCTTTTGCCAACGAAATTTTTTTTTATTTCAATGTTAATTTGTTCATAAAGTGCTATTCTTTCATTTTGCTTCACTAATTTTGTTTTCAATAAAAGTCTTGGATTGCCTTAAAAATTGTCAATTCGGTTTGGAAAACTCCCTCTTCCTTTTTAGTAGTGAAAGTTTCTTAGATTGGAAAATTCTCAAATTGATTTGGAAAATTCTCAAATTGATTTGGAAAATTCTCAAATTGATTTGGAAAATTCTCAAATTGCTTTGGAAAAATCTCAATTTGGTTTGGAAAATTCTCAATTCGACTTGGAAAAGCTATATATCCTTTTTCCCTTATTGTGATGTCTCAGTGTCTCCATCAGATCACAACAATGTCTATAAAACTGCATAGTGCTGCCCAGGGCTGAACAATAATTTCGTTCTAGTTTTTCGCTTCCGATTATGTATTTACTTTTACAAAATTCTGAATTGGAAAACACCATGAACGTCATCCGGTTGTTGCCCTACCCCACATATCTAATTAACGAGGTAGGGATGGTGCTTTATTATTAATGTAACTAACTACTAGCAATAGTTTCTCCCATTTTTGTCCCCAAATATGCCCAGTTGAATGTGCTAAATTCTCATCTGCTCAGGGTAAATTGAAATTTTCTGGAGAGCGGGAACACATTTGGAAGGGGGTAGTTTGGAAAATTATCATCCTTGTTTCTGATATGGTTTTAGCACTAATAAAATCCTCAAAACCTCAAAAATCTAGAAGGCAAAACATCGGATCGAACACACGACACTATAATTAGAGAAACATTCAATTTTCTATGAGTTATTGCATCTCTACATCAATAATAAACGAAATTGGTCCAAACTGCACAAGTAGCTACTTTCTATCTGATATGGTTTTAGCCCAAATCAAATCCTCAAAACCTCAAAAATCTAGAAGGCAAAATATCGGATCGAATACACGACACTATAATTAGAGAAACATTCAATTTTCTATGAGTTATTGCATCTCTACGTCAATAATAAACGAAATTGGTCCAAGCACAAGTGCACAAGTAGCTAGTTTCTATCGGAACCAACCTAAAAAACTGAAAATGGAGTATAGTATTTAGAATAAAATAGAGTATAGAGTGAATATTTAAGTCGTTCAACTGTGCTTGCGCATCTAGAAGTCAATCAAACGGTATTTAGATCAGTGAGCAACTGAAAACCCTTGTGGCTGATTTCGTACCTGATCGATTTAACGTGCTGAATTCACTGACTACGTCTAATTTACGTGGACCTGTGTTTCATGTAGGAGGCTACTCTAACACAGAAATAATAAACCTACTCATAATAATGTGCAGCGTCTTTTATTCGATTTTTGGATTTCAGAAACCTAAAGGAGCCTTGCTTCAGACGGACGTCTCAAAAAGGACAATTATCGTACACCATTGAATGAATTGCTCAGATCTGGAACAACCTAGCGGCTGGTAAAGAAATGCATGCTATAATTATAGATAATTTTATTGATGTTTTAGTTTCGTTCATCTTTTACGTGGTGAATTGTTGAATGCTACATTGAACGGCCGCGGTTTTCTTTCACCCTCCCATCAATACTTCTACTTTTGATCCTATGTAGGTACGCCTTTGAACACAGGTGGTCTGCTATACCGATATGGGTTGTACAACATTACGTTCTGTAACCAACTACCTTTTCAACCCCTAGTTAATCTGTAGGATTAACAAAATTAATTTCAATTATAACTCAATCAATTCTAGAGTCCACACTACCTAGCTCGAAGCGTTTTGGTTTGACGAGTAACGTCACAAACTAGCGTCACCACGATCGTTTTCGGAGAGTGCAACGAGAATTTCGTCCGAATGAACAGAGGAGCGGAGGATCCTCAGAATGGTTTCGTCCACACAGGGCTTGGCGAATGAGCTTACCAGAGCGAGCTAACAATTTTCGCGTGACCTCTTCACATTATATCTCGCTACAATTTCAGAGGCTTCTCTCAGCATCAAACGTTCTGGTACCGAGAATAAACGCAGAGTCGATCCCTCAGTGTCTACAATTGACTAATGGGTGGATACATAACATAAATGATATCCCGATGATAAAATAATAATAACACATAGGCGTTAGGATTAATACACCTCAACTCCCTCACCTTGCTTAGTGCGATGTTTTTCTTGTATTCGGTTCAATAATAAATCTTTGTAACCGACCAAGAATTTTTTTTAAAACCCCTCAAAATTTAATGTTTTACCTTATAAGATGTGTATAATACGAAAATCGGAAAAGATATGTTTCTCCGAAACTACTGAACAAAAGTTAATGAAACGTGGGTGAAAAATCACATTTGGGATCTTGTGGGGCTGAACTCTGATGAATGATCTCAGTCAATCCTGAACGGTGAAATCGAAGGGTTGAAAAATCTGGAAATCGAAACCTTTCAAAATTTCGCTATTGTTTTTATGTTCTTCATTGATGGGCGTGCCTTCAAAGATTTGAATTTGAGACCACCCCGATCGCTTCATGTTCATTCGTTCGCTCTATCTAAGGGCTAGAACTTTGAACGTAAACACGAATGTGAATGTGACTGGAAATAGTAAAAATCACCCAGTTTCATGTGAGGATAAAATCCGCTGATATAATTGCTGTTGACTTTAGTTTCAATAGTTCCTTTTGAAATCGAGTTTTTCAAGCCTCATGTAGTATAAAGCTTTTCCAAGTCAGATTCGGAAATTTCCAAACCAATTTCACAATTTCCCATTTCAATTTCAGAATGTGATCAATATTCGGTGGGAGCGGTTCCTGAAATTGAAATGGAAAATTCTGAAATGGATTTGGAAATTCCCGAAATTGGTTTGGAAATTTCCGAATCTGACTTGGAAAAGCTATAACTGCGGTACAACTGAAGCTTGGGCGGGTGGTTCTTTTTACTTCCTTGAACTGCAGTTCTTCTATTTCCATTTCACCCGTCCCTCCGGTCAATTTAACCTCAAGAGTGAACTGTTTTCTGTCCCAATGAACCTAGAATGCTGAAATATGAGGTTATTCTATTTATCAGGAGGTTTTCCCACTCACTTAAGATTTTACACTCACACAGGGCATCCCACATGTTCAAGTCCAACAAGTACGTACTAAGGTATATCTAACATATACGAGGTACTAACATATACTCGTAGGTACGTGATGGAAGTGAAGTTCCCTAATATCTTATGTGAAGTCTTACTGCTCTTAAACAAATAGAGCTGGGATAGTATTAGTTGTTCTTTCATGTATACATACTTATTACAGGTCTAGAGAGTTACCTTCTTAGTAAAGGTTGCTGTTCATGGAATTGTATTTAACATGAAGTCATCCAACTGCCTTTGGTCTTCTAGAAGACACTTTCAATGTGTGGAGTTCAGTGGTCAGCTGAATCCCTTTGTGGCTAATTTCGTTCCTAATCGATCTTGTCGATCAATCTGGTCTGTTTATGACATCTACAGTTGGCAAGACGAGATATGGAGGCTCTAGAAGCCGAGTTTAGATGATGTACCACTGGTTACATCTGATATAAATAGATAAGTGATTTACGTAGACTTTAATTAGTTTATTCCCCAAAAGATTGGTACCTATTATGTTATATATAGATAACGACTTAACATTCTGTTTAATAATTATATACAGTCCAGTGATCTGCGTAAAAGGGCTATTTGAAAACGACAAACCCACGTGTTAGAATTAGCAGTGCATATATATTTGCCAGGTGGAAGTAATTAAAGACCAGGAATTCGCATTCCGTCGCGTTGGCCACTCATCGCATATATTATGAACGCCCATTTGAATTTTCAAAACCATATACCCCACAGAACCCTAATATCATGATAAAGTAGAAGCCGAAGGTTCTTGTAAATATGACCTTCAACCATAGATTCCATGGTATAATTGCATTGAATTTAGTTTCAAGAGTACCTTTTGAAATAGAGGTTTTCAAGTCTTATGTTTTACAATTGCGGTACAAGTGAAGGATAGGTGGGTGATCTATTATACCTTCCTGAATTGCAATTGTTCTATTTGTAGATTTCTACATCCTGTCCATATACAGTATATCGCCCCACAGTAGATATTTTGCAAACTTTGGCTACCTGCTGCTAGCGACCAGTCGGTCTAAACATTTGTGGACAATTTTTTCTCACGCAGGTGTACCTGGGGGGTATTTCCTTACCCAAATATGGTCGAGTTTTATTTTTAAGTTCAACCTTTCACGTGGAATGCCCCCTACATATGAAGAGGAGCAGTATGCAACCAACCGCCAATTCACCTCTTTTTTGAGCAGGTATGTATACTTTTCTTTCTGCCGTCAAGTCTCGTAAATACCTGATTTTCCCCGATTGGTTACAACTTTTCGCGACATTAAGCGACAGTTTTGAAATGGGCATTAAATTTCCTACATGATAAATCTGTTTTCACAAAAGCAAAAATTTCAACAACTTGACTGTATTCTCAACTCTATCAATAAAATTGGTAAACTTTTCAACGGTCAAGCTAATTATAACACATCGGTTTATTATTTTCAGACAGCCCCCTTACGTAGATTAGTGGACAGTACATGATTGTCGAACGGAGTGAATGGTCATTTTCTATGCTTTATAATCATTATAATCCATTGGGGAACAGGGACAAGTGTTGAATTCGCCAAAAGCGAAATGAAAAATAATCACATGGGAAAAAACTGTTGAAGAAAGCAGGTAACTCACTAGACCTGTAATGAGGGTTTATACATGTACATTAGGACAGAAAATGTTTTTCCAATCAATATACATGTTTTCGTTCACTCTGCAAGCTAATACTGCTTTTGCTCGGAAATTGTCATTTTTTTATATTTTTTTTTTAGCCCAACCTTTTAAGTGGCTTAACCATCTGAATAACTTTCTGAGAACTTTCGCAAAATCATTTCAATTGTGAAACAAAGTTTCAAAATTTCAGAAAATTAGTGTTGTGGGTGGGGTAAGTAGGAGAAATTAGAAATTAGTGCACAAAAAAAAACTTTGATACTTGGAAATTTTTTTTTCAAACTCTTCTTTTACAATACCAACTTTCTTCTCCTTTTTTGTTTATTATTCAATAATAAAACCATTGTAATCGCTATTGAAAATAAAATTCTAACCCCCCCTGAAAATGTCAAGGTTTACGTTTCAAAAGGTGTAGAATCCAAATCTGCAATAAAAATGTTTCCGTCCGTCCGCCGTACCCACGATTTTTCCCAAACGGCTGGAGTAAAAAATCTGGAATTTTCAGGAAAAATCCAAGTTGGTCCGACAACGTCCCAACAGTTTTTTTTTATCGCAGTAACCAAGTGATGTAGTGACGTGGATACTGGAGTGAACTCCTAAAAGGGTTTATAGAATATTTTAATTTTCAAATAGAATATTTTTCCATTGTAATCGCTCTTGAAAAAACGCTGCAAATTCTTTCACTGGGGTTAATTATTCAATGATTCATGATGTGAATTTCTACTAAGCTTTGGAGTGTGCGTGTTTCACAGGTGATAGAGCGATTATTGAATTTCAGGATGCACACAAATATGATCGAATGATCAATCCAAATAGGTATTTTGGTTGTGAACCAATTTACGTGGTCTATGCATATCTCCTGAAATTCAATAATCGCTCTGTCACCTGTGAAACACGCACACTCCAAAGCTTAGTAGAAATTCACATCACAAATCATTGAATAATAAACCCCAGTGAAAGAATTTGCAGCGTTTTCTTTTACAGAGACAATTAATGCAGAAGATAAAGTTTTAAACTAAAAATAAAAAATAAATAAAACTTGGGAATTTTGCATAATTTACGGTTTTTATTTTATTCCTGCACCGATGAAATCAAGTTGCTACTGCAGAGTAATAACACCCCATCCGATGATATCGAGAATTTAGTCCCAACTGAACCCCAAATGTAAATTTTAACCCAAGTTTCATTAAGTTTGATTCTGTGATTCAGTGGACAATCTCCGGATAGAGGATTAATGAAATGAATAAACCAAAATTGGTTGACACTAGTAAAACTCCGTGATTAATCGCTCGATTCAGATGAATTTTCCATTCAAACGTGGAGATAAAAAGTAACAACACGCCAACATATGTTTAAACAATCGAACATGTTCAATTCAATTAGTTGTATGTACCCTAACCGCGACAAATTGTCTTGATCATCGGGTAAACTTAATTCCATGTAATATCCCGTTCCGATTTTTCTATTTCTATAAAATGCCCTTCAAGGAAATGGTGGTAATAACGTGAACATGTTCTTCGATGTTGCTCCCCGTTTCTCGATTGGCCAAACTCAATAACTGAGAAGCAGCGGTAGACGGGGAAACCCAATTTCAAGAAATCATCCTCTGAAGCATCCGCTCCCCCAGGATGCGGTTGACCGGTTCGGTAAATATAATATTTCAACGGAACTTTGCGTTCATTCGTATGCAACTCCTGACTCTAGACTCTAAATCAATGGAAAAAGTGTAAGATAACTCTAAAATTCTATTCAGATATGTCCTAGCTTTTCGAAAGGAACGTAAAGTCTTTGTTTTGGGTGCGTTGACCTGGTTAAATGAACCCGGAATAGTAACGATAGTTGTAGAGAAAAGAAATCCATGATTTGTTATTCAAAAACGGTTTCAATCCGACTCGATCGAATAACAATCTTCTTTGATCAATTCATTCCTTCAATTAGCTGATTTTAATGATCACTTGGTTATTGTTAGTTTTGTGTCTTAGTACGTAACACGTATGTAGATCTCTCTGCGAGCTTATCTCTAGTCAATTTTGATGGAACTTATTGGAATTGAGCACATTAGTAAGGTTCTAATTAACTACTTATTAATTTAAATATTTTCGATTCCATTCTGTTAACCATTCTCTCATCCTAAACAGTCAATTGAGATAGAGTCTAATGATCGTGAAAATGATCAATATCTAATGATTTAGACTATACGCATCTTGAAACGAGAAGTAGTGCACTCAACGAAAATGAGAGCAGCATTCCGAAAGCAATTCATAAGCATAAAAACGTCTCAAGTGGGTGTGGCACATAGCTTCCTCGTATCCATAACATGACTGTATAGATCATTGAAAATTATTATTGACTATTATCAATTAAGAACTCGACGTTTTTGCGGAGAAAACATTTATGCTTTTTATAAGGATTTCACGTTTGCGCATGCGCAAATACAGAATTTATTGATCTGGGGTTCATGAAACTTATAAACAATAGGGACTCATTTGCTACACATCAAACCGAACAATCCCTGAAAATTTCATCGAAATTGGTCAAGAACTCCACGAGTTATGCGAGTAACAAGGATTTCACGTTTGCGCATGCGCAGAGGTTAATTAATCCGGGGGTTATGAAAATGGCCATCTGCAGACAAACCGAACAATCCCTGAAAATTTCATCGAAATTGGTCAAGAACTCCCGTTATGCGGGTAACAAGGATTTCACGTTTGCGTATGCGCAGAGGCTACTATTGATCAAACCTATAACCCCATCTACAATCAAACCAAAAATCCGCGAAAATTTCCCCGGACGCCGCATCAAAAGACTCGATGACTATTTTCGATTTTTGCCCGTAACAAGGATTTGCTGACAGACAGACATACAGACAGACACGGAACCAAAATTGTTCAGAAAGGTCTAAAACGCAAAATGTGAGTGGAATTTTTGATTTTGGAGACAAAAATGTTTTCACATTCCGAAAGTGAAAGCAATGCTTCCGCTACCTTGGTAGACACGGAAGCAATATATACTGAACTCAGTCTATATCAGTTGTTGTTTTGCATACTCAGCTCGCTGATCGGCAGAAAATGACATTGTATTTCATCAAACTTTCCACTATTCTTTAACAAAATTAAATCGTGGATCGCTAGTTGAAATTGACGGTGATTCAGTGTGGTTATACGTAAATGATAAACACGATTAGGCATCTTTCGATGAACCACTAATAAATTCGTAGTTGGTTATTTCCCGAGAGAGATGATCCGAGACGAACGTGCATTTGAGACCCTACACGTAACGGGGAATCGTGGGAGGTAAATGGAAAAGGGGACCAAGATGATCAAATTGTAGTTGAGCCGTATCAAGTATTTCATATTCAACGTTCTAGTATCCCGACTCCTCCCTCGTTTCCTTTTTTTCTTCATCTTCATCTTGTCTCATGAAACATTTATCCGTTGGAAGTCATTGCCTAATGTACTGGAGAACGAACCCTCAAGTAGAGTATCAGATTACTGGCACCATTCGAGCAGCAGTTCATTAGGTTTTCACTCTTGAAAAAATCTATGCTGACATTCACGGACTAATCAACAAGTATTCGGGGGCATGGAAGAATTATCGACGCTGCTCTGACTGCACTTTTTTCTCGTGGAGATAATTGATAATACTCAATCATGGGAGATTAGTTTTGAGGAAAGAGGAACCAACCATTTAGCTCAATATATAATCATTAGAAACGTTGAAATTGCGAGTGAACTCTGGAAATCGGATGGATGTGTAAGTGCTAACAAAAAAACGCTGCAAATTCTTTCACTGGGGTTTATTATTCAATTGGCTTGCGTTCATAATTTGAATTTCTACTAAGCTTTGGAGTGTGCGCGTTTCACAGGATAGAGCGATTATTGAATTTCAGGAGATATGCATCAAGCACGTAAATCTGTTCTCAACCAAAATACCTATTTGGATTGATCAGTTGATCATATTGTGTGCCTCCTGAAATTCAATAATCGCTCCATCCTGTGAAACGCGCACACTCCAAAGCTTAGTAGAAATTCAAATTATGAACGCAAGCCAATTGAATGATAAACCCCAGTGAAAGAATTTGCAGCGTTTTTTTATTGAACCTCAATCCCCCCCACAATAAAAACATCCATAATTTATCAAGTCCTTTAGCGCTCGTATTGCGTTAAAACTTCCCCAAACCCAAATTTAAACGATGTAGCCAAAGGTAGACTGATGTAGAGGAGGCACACAAATATGATCAACTGATCAATCCAACGTGCTCTATGCATATCTCCTGAAATTCAATAATCGCTCTATCACCTGTGAAACACGCACACTCCGAAGCTTAGTACAGATTCAAATCATGAACGCAAGCCAATTGAATAATAAACCCGAGCGAAAGAATACTTATTTACCCCAGTAATAATATTGAATAATAATCCCCAGTAAAAATATTTACCTATATTTTATCAGCGTTTCATACATATCAGTGCTTCAACCCGTAGATCGGCTATAAACTACAAGTATCCACATCGGCTATCCCTCCAGTAACCACATTCACTACAACTCGACGCTATCGGCATCCCTAGGTTACAGACAAACAATAATAAACCAAAAAACGCAAATGTTGACACCATAAATCGGTCCATACATCGGGAATGGTTTGACCTACGGACCTGGGGAGGGACTCATTCGATTCCTAGAGGTATGTTCTTCAAATAGGTATAAATTTAGGCCGCTTCGACTTGTTTTGAGGTTTTTAGGGATTTTACAAAACTTTTACAGCCCTTGAAGGGCACTTTAAATTGAGTGAGAGAGCTGGCTCAAGAATTGGGGCGTCGTCGGGCCAAGACGGATTTTTCCTGAAAATTTCAGATTTTTTGCTCCAGCCGTTTCTGAGATATCGTGCGTACAGCGTACGGCGGACGGACGGAAAATTTTTATTGCAGATTCGGATTCTACACCCTTTGAAACGTAAACCATGAAATTTTCAGGGGGGTTAGAATTTTTTTTTCCAGAGCGATTACAATGGTTTATTATTGAATAATAAACCAATATATGAACATAATCAAATCTGATTATTGATAAGTACTTCAGAACTGTACTATTGAGCCCACAGAATCCAATGAGATCATTAAGACCTTTGAAGCTACCTGCTGCCGTTCAGCAACCCATGACCGCTGCAAACAGGGAAAATACATTGATGAAAACAAAGGATTGATCCACAGTCCACTCTTTCGGGATTCTCCAAGCAAAAGGTACCTAATTCACCTCCGTATGAGAGGTAACCACCGAATTTCGCCAAAGCTCAAGGGCGCAGCTGTATAAATATCAACTCAGAAGGAAATCCCGCCTTAATCCTCCGTTTCCCGTAATCCTTTGTTTCACTAGGTCTTTCATCCCCACACGAACGGCTCCTCTAGGAGTCGGCCTTGCTCGGGATAATTAAAAGATCCTTCAATTACTTTGAATCCAACCGGCGGACGTGGAGAAAAAGCGACAAGGTTGGGAGGAGGTCTCTCCAATCAGAAAAGGATTAATTCAGGAAGAGGGAACCAGCAATTGTGGAAGGTTGTGGATGTGGTGGCTCAATACGATGATTCTCTGTCCCTCGTCCTCACAATTGAGTTTGAAAAACCTGACTTTTCTGCGAGCTCGGGGACTTAGCTGTCTTAATTGGTTGTTCCGGACATAATTTTTCCTTTAAATCGTGGCTACAGTTATGAGTGCAGATAGTCATTCCTTTAGTTGAACCAAAAGCGCTGCAAATTATTACTCAGAAGGTTGTTGTTTCCGTATAGAATAACCTTTCTGCGCTAATCACTGATCTATGCACATCAGACGTAGTCAGTGGAACTAGATCAATCGATCAATACCTACAATGGTGAAATATACAGTAAATGGACTAGACGTAGAAATCCACGGGTAGAACAATTGGAACGTACACAGGTTAAATAAAATACCTACGCCTCACTTGGCTACAATAATATTATAATGTAGTGTGTATGTAGTTCCTATGTCATAAGACTACAACTTCTCGGTTTCAAAGGGGACTCTTGAACAAAATACGACTGCGATCGTAATGCTGTAATGTGTAATATTAAGATTTTTGACATTTCAGCCTTTCAGTTTCTCACTTGAGAATTGACTGAGATCAATTCTGAAAATGCATTAACTTTGGTTCTGTAATTTGAGAAACAAGTTTCAAACGCCCCACGGCGGACGGACGATTTTTTTGAAATTCGATTTTCTGATTATTTATAGCTTTCTTCGGGTAGAAATTGTTTTCCTTGTTCGATTACCAAGGTTCATTATTGAAAATTTGCGAATTATTAATCGTCTAGGTACAGGTTTAGAGGATGGGTTTTTTACTATGCTTTCGAGTGTGCGTGTTTCACAGGTGACAGAGCGATTATTGAATTTCAGGAGACATGCATAGAGCACGTAAATCTGTTCTCAACCAAAATACCTACTTGGATTGATCAGTTGATCATATTTGTGTGCCTCCTGATATTCAATAATCGCTCTATCACCTGTGAAACACGCACACTCCAAAGCTTAGTAGAAATTCAAGTCATGAATCATTGAATAATAAACCCCAGTGAAAGAATTTGCAGCGTTTTTCAAGAACTATAACTATGGAAAAATATTCTATTTGAAAATTTTAAATTTCGTAAGACGGAGCATGCATATCAGAATGCTTCACCCGTGTATCGGCTATAAACCCTTTTAGGAGTTCACTCCAGTATCCACATTCACTACATCACCAGGTTACTGCGATCCAAAAAAAAAAAAAAACGCTGTTGTTTTTGTTTTGAGCGCAGTAACCTAGTGATGTAGTGAATGTGGATGCAAATGTTGACACCATAAATCGGGCCATAGATCGGGAATGGTTTGACCTACGAACCCGAGAAGGGCTCATTCGATTCGTCATGGAAAGTTCCTCAAAAAAAGTCCAAATTTAGGCCGCCTTGACTTTTTTTGAGGTTTTTAGGGATTTTACAAAAAATTTGACAACCCTTAAAGGGCAGTTTAAATTAAGTGAGGGAGCTGGCTAAAGAATTGGGGCGTTTTCAGACCAACATAGATTTTCCCTGAAAATTTCAGTTTTATTGCTCCAGCCGTTTGGGAGAAATCGGGCGTAAGGCGTACGGCGGACGGACGGAAAAATTGTTATTGCAGATTTTGATTCTACACCCTTTGAAACGTAAACCATGAAATTTTCAGGGGGGGGGGTTTTGCATTTTTTTTTTTTTTTCAGAGCGATTACAATGGTTTATTATCGAATAATAAACCAAAAATAGTGAGATAAGGTCAAAAACACAAGAAATATTATAAAAGTAAATTAAACGGTAACTAAGGTCTTAAAATAAAAATTCTGAGGAACTTTTCGCTGTAAATCGGTGGTTAAATCAGTCCCTGAAGTTTGGCCGGTCGAGTCTGATACACTCTGTAGATGATAATGACAAGGGCACACGGCACATTCTTCAATTCAGAAATTTCAAATAATAGATGTAGAATTCTTCCATCCATGAATTCATAATTATTCCACGAGCTATCTTTTAGAAAATCAGAAACAGTCAAAAACCAAGTTTCGACCGACCTATTAATTAGCACCCTCTTCCACTGAATGGATTATAAATAATGATTATTTATAATCAATTCAGTCACTTTTTGTCTGCAACCAACTTGCACGATTAATAATATTACCTAACAGCGTTCAGAAAATATCGTTGTGAGGAAAACCAGCTGCCTCCTAGCCCTAATGAATGTGCAAACAAGACGGAAGAGCTATCAATCAGACGAGGGTGGATATAGTCGCTAATGTGTGTGCGTGTACACGATGCGCGTTAGTGGGCAGATTCACCTTTCTCCGCCGCCCTGGGTTTTTCACATTCAATGCTCCATTCAGCACCTGCAGGAGGAGTCACCATTTCCGTGATTGATGACAAACAAACGAGTCTTGGTGAAACGAATGCATTACCTGCCGCCTCTCTTGTCACTCAAAAGGCGGGATGGAACATTGTAGGTGACTTCCTCTCTCACCGACATATGTCCTAATAAGCAAGGGGGGGGGGGGAAGGGGGGTTCCAAAAACGCGAAAAACGAAATGAAAATGGGGCTTCAAGATCGTTTTATTTAGGGCACCGAGATTTACAATCAGATTCTAACTCTGAAGTCATCATTTACAGTTCACTGTTCCGAGAATTATACCAAAATTATACATAAGCCCTTCTTGACCTTCCACTGAAAAGCGCCAAAGAGACCACTAAATTCAACCCAGCGGGCACACTACTCTGAATCTACAAAATTTCATATTTCCAGAAAGAACTGTTCGCTCTCCTCACTAAACCTATAAGTTTCAACAGTAGGAGGACTGTCTTATACAGGGTGTCTGGTAAAATTATGGAACAAACTCAGAGAATCGATTCTACGTTTAATTTTTAATCGAAAGTGTCTCCTAGCATTTTTCGTTTAGAGGCTTCGTTTTCCCGCAATTTAATTTCTAAGATTTTTTTCAGCGTAGAATACACTTTAGCCATGGACTAACTAGCCGAAAAGTGTCACGCGGGAGTGGAACGAAAAAGGATATGGTATCTAGGAACGAAAACGGTGACGCGAGACCAATAAACATAAGAATATTTACATCCATATGTAGTAGTTGCGACAAACCCGTACGAAAAAGGGTATGGTATCCAGGAACGAAAACGGTGACACGAGACCAATAAACATAAGAATATTTACATCCATGTGTAGTAGTTGCGACAAACCCGTTTGAAGTGAGTCACTTTATTTATGTAAATCGGAGTTTCAGTCGTTCGCGAATCGTCCTTCGGTTCGACAATGAATGTTCGATGATCATCGTTGAACGTTCAGCGTTCAATCGAGGCTAAAGCGTATTCTACGTTCCTATACTTGTGGCAGTAGTCTCTAAATAAAAGCAAAAGGGGGTCCAGGGGGCTTGCCCCCTGGCGAGGTGCGGAGCGCCGAGTTTTTTTAACTTTTCAGACCTTGTCTCACTAAAACAGCCCTAACTCCCTTAATTTTGGTCTAAACGAAAAAATAAGGTGACCATTGAAAAGAGCATAAAATTTCCTATTACCCTAATATACAATTTAATTTTTTTAGCTAGACCTGATTGGTGAAAAAAATGGCCAAAGTTCAAACTTTGAAAATTTCTTAAAAACCATCGTTTTTCTTTCGTTTTTTTTTTCGCAATCTGTAAGGAGATTTTTCGTCAGGCACTCCTCAGGAAAAACTTGCCCAGACACTCAGCTTTTCAACGGTATACTCGTTTTATGTTTGGACGTCTTTTTCTAGGAGAAAAATGAGTTTGAATGAAAGAAAACGTGGTTTTTTTTAAAGCAAAATCGAGTTTTTCATGATTTCAAAACTTAGCGGTTCGGGTCAAGTTAGTTTCGTATTCGACATGATTTTTCACGCTGAATCGAATGGTGATACTCCCGATCCTCTCAGGCAATTACAACAGAACGTATCGGGTCTCTGGTTTCAACAGGCATTCTGCGTTTACGTATGGGGTACGCTGAAGCCCTTAGTCTACGCAGAAGCTGTGGACACGAGGGAAACCCTCATCAGGAAGTAAGTAGATTTCAAGCAAACAAATTATAAAATTCTTAAAATTACAAAGAAATTCGCTAAAAAAAGTCAATTCAGCGTATCCCATCCGTAAACGCAGAATGCCTGTTGAAACCCAAGACCCGAGTCGTTCTTTTCGGATTCTTTCGGGACGAAACTAACTTGACCCGAACCGCCAAGTTTTGAAATCATGAAAAACTCGATTTTGCCTTAAAAAAAAAACCACGTTTTCATTCATTCAAACTCATTTTTCTCCTAGAAAAAGAGGTCCAAACATAAAAACGAGTATACCGTTGGAAAGCTGAGTATTTGGGCAAGTTTTTTTCAAGGAGTGCCCGACGAAAAACCTCCTTACAGATAGCGAAAAAAACGAAAGAAAAACGATGATTTTTAAGAAATTTTCAAAGTTTGAACTTCGGCCATTTTTTCACCAATCAGGTCTGGCTAAAAAATTAAATATTATATTAGGGTAATAGAAAATTGTATGCTCTTTTCAATGGTCACCTTATTTTCTCGTTTAGACTAAAATTAAGAGGAGCTAGGGCTGTTTTAATCAGACAAGGTCTGAAAAGTAAAAAAATCTTAGAAATTAAATTGCGGTAAAACGAAGCCTCTAAACGAAACATGCTAAGAGACACTTTCGATTGCAAATTAAACGTAGAATCGATTCCTTGAGTTTGTTCCATAAGTATAGACAAAATAAATCTTTCTGTAATAATTTGTAGCGGTTTCTTTTTTCTTTCATAGTTTTTATTTATTGTTGCAACTTAAACATGAAGGACATATGATTGTTTATGCAGTTATAGGTCGTGAAGTATCCATTTCGTTCTATTAATATTATTACTTCTTGTTACTATTATAATATAAAATATCATACACAATTTTAAATTACCTCGTATAACATATTTCAGTTCCGCAGAGAGTCAATTCAGAGGTCCCTGATCAGTGTGCTTTCATAACTGTAATGATTATTTTGATATGAAACTAGCTCCAATTCGCATTTCAGCTCCGTGAAACGGTTTAGAAAGAAATTAGCAGCAATGAATGACAACCCTCAGGTTATCCGTACTACATAGAATGGTCAATGATTGACCGAGACGCTGGGCTACAGTAAATTTGAAGAGAAGTTACTGTGATAAAAAATATGAATTGAGGTTGCTCTCCTTTTGTGGCAACCAAGGAAGGAAAAGCAAATCTACTCGGATGTGAAGAACGATATCGGATGGATTGACGCGCCACTTATCGCCAACGTCCCTGACTGTGTTATGATCTGTCGCGACGCTATCGCAGCCTGGTGCTCCTAGGGATCCCGGATTCATGCATAATGTATCATCACGTAAATTAGAAAAGCTCGCCGATTTATCCCTTATTCCGAGAAAAGCATCGATCAGCAGCTTTATAGAGGAAACGGTTTGGAGTAGAGACTGAGTTAAAAGTCAAACTTATACACAATAAATAATCGAACCTGAATCTATAGCAAGAAAAATAGAAATATCTAATAAGAAAAATGTTGCTTAATAGGGGGAAATCGGAAAATGACATTTTTTTCGTGATGATGGCGGAGGAGTGATTAATCAGAGTAACGACTGACCTAATGATAGTGACGCCTCTCATTATAAATATTTCGACGAAATGCACGGTGACAAGTTGGCATTTTTACTGCAGAATCGAATTCTACATCCAATTTTATGAACATTTTACTTCGACGGCTTTGTTTTTTGGACGCACCCAGGAGCGTCCAGAAGCGCCCAAAGTTTGCCTACGCCTGAAACGTGGTGGTTTAAAAAAAATGAAAAATCACCTTATTCTGGCTCTTGATCATTTTTGTTTTAGTTAGATGAGTTTTTAGGCAAGCAGTTCGGTTCCTGCGCCCAAAAGGATACTCGGAGAAAACAGGAATGTAATGGTGCCAAATACGTTTGAATAAAATGGATCCACTAGAGGTAAACAACTTGGATTTATCGCGGAATCGTCGCGACAAGATAATTTAGATACTAACCCACCGGTCTAAAGCTCATCTAACTAAAACAAAAACGATCAAAGGCCAGGATAAGGTGATTTTTCGTTTTTTTAAACCACAACGTTTCAGGCGTAGGCAAACTTTGGGCGCTTCTGGACGCTCCTGGGTGCGTCCAAAAAAAAAAAAGTTGTCGAAGTGGAAATGTTCATAAAATTGGATGTAGAATTCTGCAATAAAAATTGGGGGATTCCATCCGAAAAAAACAAATTTAGTGCGCGCGCGAATGCGCAACAATGCAATGGTTGAATTCTTTGCAAAAAAATAAGGTTACTTCGACAAGTTTTTGATTTCTCCACAATCAACGGAAATAGAAAGAGTGGTTCGTTCATTAAGAGCCACCCTGTATATCCTACTCGTTTCCTGTTGGATCAAAATATTTTAAATCCCAGAATTCTCTGTACCAGAACATCTAAAAGTCTCCGATTTTTGTTGCGTTTAGTTTATGACAAGCTCACAGTTAACATGAAAAATCCCTTTTAGTTCCCCAGAGGAAACTGTAAGTGTCTAGTTTATAGTTTGTTAATTAAACTACTGTATCTGGAAACTACAACCATCCTTAGAACTACAAATTGATTATAAATATGATGTCTCCTCAGACTATTGCAAATATCTGAATTCCCTCGAGGCATTACAAATTTTACTCCACGAGAGAGGTATAAACAATTTCCGAGAAGAGCACTGTTTGTCTTCGCGAACCTTACCCTTTTGTAAATAGAATCAGTTGAAATTAGTTAACGACTCGGCTCAACTCCACGGGTTCGCCTACGACGAGCAATATTATTCTATAAAAGGAAATTAAATCATTATTATTATTATTGTGGTACTAACCATGTTGAGAATTTCTTACGTGCCTTTTCTTTTGCCAATGTATACCTGTAACTGTACCAATGCATACTGAAGAATATATATATACCGCTCTCTTCCTCTTAGCAAAAAGTATTTAGAAGCCTGAAATAACTTCGTCACCTGGCTATTGAATTTCCACACCACGCGAGAGCTCGATTAGCACATGCATTATTGGTTCCGTATTTTTATTACGCATTTGTGGCTTATTGTGATTTGAATGGAGAGCAAAACTATCACAAAAAGCTTCAAATTCAATCATTAGATTCATTTTCCGTCTACTTCTCGACACCCATGATTACCCATATTTCAGGAAACTTGGTTGGTTGAAAACTCTCGAAAGAAAGAGAGTGCCATAGCCAGCTTGCTTTTTCGCAACTCGAAACGTTTGTGTTCCCAACCATAATACTGATCTCTATAACTAGTCATTTCTTTTGCGATCAATTACAGTATTCAAAAAACACGTAAATTTATTTGATGTTCCTATCTGTAATTGTAAAAAGTTTTAAAAATAATTACAAGAAAGTGTTATTACAACTGTACTAAGATGCCAATTGAATTGTAAAAAATTTTTTTGTTACATCGCATTTGTCATAATTTGGTCATCTCCATTGCTAAAAAATGTGTATTGAGCTCGATGTGAAGACACAAATTATGTATTATTCATTTTTAAAATTGTAAAAAGTTGATGACGGCTGCAGAGGGTAGAAGGAAGAGATCGAATTTACCTAGAACTAGATGAAATTGAAATAGTGTGGAGAAGATGCACCATGTTGTTTGCCATTTAAAATTGCTGTAGGTGCGTCCAAACAAAATTTGAACATGATCTCCGCCCAGAAATAACAGAGTCAAATTTGAGTCAAGGGAATGGTTGGAGAAGAGGAGGAGTTAATGTGGATATTTGTTCAACCCAAAACTAAACTCAGTTTGCTTCCGAGTTTACTAAGGTAGCGGAAGCATTGTTTTCACTTTCGGAATGTGAACATTTTTTTGACTCCAAAATCAAAAATTCCACTCGCATTTTGCGTTTTAGACCTTTCTGAACAATTTTGGTTCCGTGTCTGTCTGTGTGTCTGTCTGTCAGCAAATCCTTGTTACGGGCAAAACTACACGAAGTTATAGTCCGATTTTGATGACATTTTCAGGGATTGTTCGGTTTGATGTGTAGATGGTCCTCTATAAGTTTTATGACCCCCGGATCAATAGTAGCCTCTGCGCATGCGCAAACGTGAAATCCTCGCCACAAGCATAACTCTGGGAGTTCTTGACCGATTTCGACGAAATTTTCAGAGATTCGGAATTATTAGGTATATTTTATAGTTTGTTCAATAGTTGAACATGCCTACCTTTATTTTCTCAAGTTATGCTCCTGCATAACAATAAATTTACCCTAATTCAATATTTACTTCGCCTAATTGAACGAAGTTCTTTAGTCAATAATAATTTTCAATGATCTATACAGTCATGTTATGGATACGAGGAAGCTATGTGCCACACCCACTTGGCAGCCGTTTTTTGGATTATTGCATCCATGGATTCATACCAATCTTGACGAAATCACGTTCGGGAATCAAACCATTTTAATCTGAAGTGCTCATCTATATAATATATTATTTAGGTCTCAGTGCCATGTATCTACTAGACAAGTAATATATTATATTTGCCAGAATGAGATCTTGGGCCGAAAATGAATGATAACTTCGAAGGTTTTAGCTTTTGTTGCCGAACGAATTTCGATATCCTGACAACGTAATTTTATTTTACCACCTTCAGTGGTTTATGGGTAACCTCGAACTAATAACTCCTTCAACTTCACTCGGCGAACTCGCTTTCATGCTTATTTTTAATTACTCACAACATGCTTTTCCGAAGCAAGTGGTAATGTTTTACGGAAAACTTTCTCATTAGGTGGGAACTTGCCCTGTGTTGGAAGTATGATAGGTTACTTTACATCACCTTCATGTAAAGTTTTACTTACGATTCACCTTTAAAAAACTTCAAATTGATGTGCTCCACGTTCAAATAACGTATATAAATCTTAATATAGTAGTAAGCATATAACAACTAAATCACATGTGAGTGGAATAATTCAAAAAGAAGAAAATGGTGTATTGATTAGGTATCGTGCTCGCTTTGGATTATTTTTTGTTGAGGCTTTTTTAACTTCTTTATCCGACATTGTAGGTAAGTAGTAATAAAATATAAAGATACAGCTCAAGGAAAGAATCACCCACTCGGGAGACACATGAAACGATAAAAGTAATCGCAAACCACACTTTTTGTTCAACAGAAATGTCTCTGCCTTTTCCTTTAGTTCTCTTCTTGAATTTAACACGAGATGTACCATCATAGTAGGTATCCAATAATAATAATCGGCCAATGATAACCATCTATGTGATTAATGTATAATATAATATGTATAAATAATGTTTATCAGAAATAAAAATTTGTATTTAATGTGATAATATCAATGTTTCCTAAGTTACTGACGATAAGTAGTAAATACCGATACTCCAATAAGAATAGATGTGTACATCTAATAAAAGAGATGATATTAAGCGTTTATACATCACATGTGGCAGGAGCTGAAACACGATCTTTGAAGGACAAGTTTCCACCTAATTAGAAAGTCGGTCGTCTGCGACGAAGTTTTCCGTTAGACATACCTACTTGCTCGAAGACACAAGTTGTGAGGTAATGGAAAAGTGAGCATGAAAGCAAGTTCGCCCAGTGAAGTTTATTAGTTTGTTGAAGGCGTTGGTGGTTCAAAGCGACATGGAAACCACTAAAGCTGCTACAAATACAACGACGTTCCATGGGGATCGGAATTCATTCAGGGTCAAACACGAGTTCATCAAAGTTCATTGTCGTGTGATTTTCATTTTTGAGGTGCTCCGTTATAGGATGCACCTAGTATTTCGGGGTATCTGTGACCAAAATGTTGGGTGGAGTCTCGGAAACTTCACATAGAAATGACTTAATTTCTAAATTAGTACTTATAGTAGATATTGTCAACTTGTTCCAGTAACGGTACCGTCGAACCACAGTCAAGGTTACCCACTACCTTCTGGCTTAAATGGACAACATTATGTAGAAAATAGTTATTGTACAGCTGCTATTGCAGTTCACGATTATGCACACAACTTTAAATTAAACTAAAATTCATTATCCAATCGAAATGGAGAGTCAACCTCCAGCCTACTTCAAATAAAAACGGAGTAAGATGGAACGTTGTCTATATTTCCACGAAAGTAAAGAGTTACACTGTTAAATCGATTTCGACGGTTAGGTCATCATCAGTAACAATCATGAACTCTTCATGTCGAAATCGATTTAACAGTGTAACTCTTTTACTCTTGTTTCGTGGAAATATGGACAACGTTCCATCTTACTCCGTTTTTATTTGAAATGGGTTTCCACAACTTCGTCGCTAGTGACTTAGTCCGTTCAGCCTACTTTTTATTTATTTATTTATTTATAGAGGTTGGTGGAAAATCCATTACTGGACTGACAGTGAGGGGGTATATCAAAAGATGTGTCCCCCTCACCCTTTGTGTCGGGGTCTCCATCGTGGCATACCACTAAAAAACACCGTTCCTCTCGTCTTTTAGGACTGTCCCGGAACTGCTTTTTGGCATTACTTCGGGACAGTCCCCTTTTTAACCTCGTGAGGGTTCCTCCTGGTCTTCACTACTTCTACCCTGGCTCATTCCCAGCTTCTGTTCACTTCCTTCTCTTTGAGCACCATAGCGATATACGTGCCGACTGTACTCCAGTTCTCCGCAGATTGTATCATCTTTTCTATTACTGTTTCTGGGCTAAAATCACCTATTACTCCAACCAATTCCTGCCTTAGCTGCTGCCATTTTGGGCATATAAAGAATGTGTGCTCTACATCATCGTCCCCATCCGGCAGTACACACACCTTGCCTCGGAAGTCTTCCCTATTTTCTTTAGGAACGACCGATAATAACCATGCCCCGTCAGGAACTGGGTTAAATAGTAATTAACGTCGCCCTGTTTCCTCTCCGTCCATTTTTGCGCTTCCCCGATCAGACGTGCTGTCCACCTTCCCCGGGTTTCAGCTGCCCATCTCTGCTGCCCCTTTTGCAGGGTCCTTGCTCTCTCCTCTTTTTTTTTACTTCTCTGGCCGCATGTTCTTGCTTTCTGGCATGAACCCGCTTCCTCTCATCAGCCAAAAGGTCGATTGGTACAACACCCGCAATGACCTGGGCTGCTAGCCTGAGCTCCAGCCTACCATAGAATACTACTTACAGTTGCAGTTCATGATATTGCACAAAACTTCAAAGTAGACTAAAATTCCTTATCCAATTGAAATGGAGAGTCAACCTCCAGCCTGCCATAGAATACTACTTACAGTTGGTTTGCAGTTAGATATTTTCAAGACCAGGGAATGGAAAATGACATGACATGAGTTGTAAGGTGTTCATAGACGTTCTAACAGTTATTATGAAGCAAAATTTTCTCTTTCAATAAACGTTCTACTCAGGCGGGTATAATAGCTTCACTTGTTGTCCTACTTGTTCGTTTGATTCTGCGCGTGGAAATATTGTCTGAAAGGTTAGTTTTGAATTTCGTGTGAGCTTGTCCTCCCTTTGTGTCCGTAATAGTCAACAGTTTGTCCATATCTCTTACACTTTCGCAGCTAGTGGAGAAATTTTGGTGCCAACCCAACTGTTTCATCAGGGCCTTCTTGCATTTGCCATCTTTCCACTTCCATGCATTTAATTCAATAGTGCATTTCGCATTGGTTTCTGCTTCCTTTCGTTATCACGAAATTCGCAGAGGTACCCAACTGTTTTTCATCCGAAATTGTATCAGCTTGTTGCAGGCATCCAGGATTATTGCCAGGTGGCACTTCCAGCAAGGTCAATCACTCGTTTCTTCGAGACAATCAGTCTTGATAACTGATTCCAATACACGGTTAATTTGCTTTGACTCTTTTTATGTTCTCCTTGTTCTGGTCTGTTCTCCTTGTTCTGACCTCTTAAGGTTGGACAGGTATGCAGCGTAGATTAACGAAGTGGTTTATCTTACTAAATAATATGGAACTGTACTATCAAGTTATTTTTTAGTAACTAAATTGTTAATGGCAGTAGATCTCCCAACACATGTTGAATTTCAAGGGCCAAACTTAATCATTAGATACGAGCAGTTTGATCTTTATAATTCACATTTTTGTTATAATTCACATTAGTTTCACAAAATGCACTTGATTTACCTTATAATTAATTTGTATGCAGTTTTTTCTCGTTTTCTTCAAAAACTTTGATGTTGATATTTTCTTCTACTTTTCCTTCTTCTTCCAAAAAGAAGTACAAGAAGTTCAGTTGAAACTTCATTAATCTTAATGCGGATAGAGAACCGACCTTATTTGAAATTACTATTTTTTAAAAACGCTGCAAATTTTAACAAATGGGTTTTTTTTTTCAACAATGCATGATTGCATGAGGGTCACCTATATATGCCGAAGTTACTATTATTTGATATGGACGAATTTTTACGGGTCCGAAACATAACACAGTCAGAATAAGGCCCAAAACTACTGGGAGACGGCATCACACTTGCCTATGTCAATAAAAATCTCGTTTTTGCTACGTTTTTGAGCGATTTTGGGCTCACGGCATCTATGCGTGAATAGCGATCTGGCTGGCTAGACCAGTTGGAGTCTATGTGAGAGAGAGCAGATTTTAAGGCCGGACGAACATTGCAGATTTAGAATCTACTCATCTTCAAACGTGGCAAAATTTGGGAGGCTATACAAAATTTTAGCTGTAAGAATGTGAAGACTCATTATTGAAAATATTAAACCGAAAAAATCAAGAAGCGATTCATAGTGGACAGAGGACGAAGTGTGATAAATAGGGATTGTATATGTTTTATTAGATTTCGCTTTTTTCCGTTTTGACAGGCGGATTCTTAGCGTTGCATCTTCAACACTTGAGCAAAAGTGGAAGAAAAATGGTACGGTAGGGCACAAAGACGTAGATACATAAATCCTATTTAGAAACTTTCTTCTATCAGGGTATCTAGGTACTGTTTCGCACTATTTTATTTACAAATGTGGTCCTTCCCTGTTTTACCCCCATCTTCTCGCATCTAGGAGCAAAATTAATTATAATTTTCGTTATTATATGAACTACATTATACCTGCGATATTCAAAGAACAGGAACTAAGAAAGGTGAAAATCAAGAAGAGTGTTACCGTGCAAGTGATTTGTGATTTACGTCTCTCTTTCAGGTTTATCTGTTTGAATCAACACTTTATAAAAGTTTATTTGTGAGAACATTGATTCAGCTTGAATCACTCTCTTTATAACCTGAGATCGTTGTAGTTGATCTCTCTGTAACCAGTGAAGTTCTGTCCACGTGTGTTCATCATAGAGATGTATTGTCTAATATGTTGTAAACTACTGTATTCGGTGATCTGGTACATAAAGCTTCTTGTAATAGCGAAACACGTCCTCTGCTTTCATTTCCCTCCCGTAAGCCGAGCTTGGGAGTAATTTCCCAAGTGCCCCCAACCCTCTCTACTGGCATGACAGCAGATCCGAATAAAGATATCCGTGGTGCAGATTTTCTTCACTCTCACAATTGTGAATGACACAACCTCAGTCTACCCCAATCATATATTTCAGATTAAAGATTGAATAAGAAGTTACTTTATTTTTTACCCCACTTCCCAAAGGTAGAGACTGATTACGAGGTTTGCATAAACGTAGATTTCGGAGAGAAATTTCTGAAACGCGACGTCCCTCCCATGCTATCGGCCAACTTTGTTCTGACAGACTGAAAACAATTAAATAAGAAACAAACAGTAAACAAATGAAAAAAGACTTTTTAAATTAAACAAGCGAAAGATTGAAAAGAAAACTTGATTTTTTTTTAGGTCGGTTTGTTTCTTTACAATATTGGAGAACTTCAAAGCCAAACTGGTGTTACTGAATGTACGACAGATGAATGGCAGGGAGAGTTTACGAGCCGGTAGCTGTTTTCGTTGTTGTAAACTCTCCACGCTGTAGGTACTTTTCAACATCTGGTCTCAGTAAAAATAGGCATGACGTCAGAAGCCTGTTTCAATCATGATCGCTACGGGTTATTGCTGAAAGAGCGTTCCTGTGATTTACCGCCTTCGGTGGTGGAGTAGGATGAAATTTTCTTGAATTTGCGTGAAAGTACCTCCACTTTAAAGTTGATTCCGAATCGAAGGTCATTCACCTTGTAGGTAGATTCATTGAAGATAATTTTAGAGGGCAATTAAAAAGAAAGAGAGTATGTGGAATTAAGAACCACGCAGGGCTATCAATGAGATAGCTACCTATCACAACAATCGTTTTTGGCTTTTTAATGTCAATGACAGAAAATATTGCTTTTTACAGGTGCTCGGAAGTATATAGTTAAAAAGATAATGTAGTGGTGACTCAAAGCTACAAATAATTGTACTTACAAAGTTTTATTATTTCCATACTCGACTTCATTTCTGAGCGGATCACGGCTTTATGTGTAAGTTCCAGAAGTGAAGGAAATAAATTTTGGTTTATTATTCAATAATAAACCATTGTAATCGCTCTTGAAAAAAAAAATTCTAACCCCCCTGAAAATTTCATGGTTTACGTTTCAAAGGGTGTAGAATCCAAATCTGAATAAAAATTTTTCCGTCCGTCCACCGTGCGCCGTACAAGCAATTTCTCCCAAACGGCTGGAGCAAAAAATCTGAAATTTTCAGGAAAAATCAATATTGGTCCGACAACAGCCCCGAATTCTTTAGCCATCTCTCTCACTTAATTTAAAGTGCCCTTTAAAGTTTTGTAAAACCCCTAAAAACCTTCAAAAAAGTCAAGGCGGCCTAAATTTGGACTTTTTTTTTAAAGAACTTTCCATGAAGAATCGAATGAGCCCCTCTCCAGGTCCGTAGCTCAAACCATTCCCGATGTATGGCCCGATTTATGGTGCCAACATTTGCATCCACATTCACTACATCACTAGGTTACTGCGATCAAAACAAAAACAACAGCTTTTTTTTATAGCAGTAACCTAGTGATGTAGTGAATGTGGATACAAGAGTGAACTCCTAAAAGGGTTGACAGCCGTTACACGGGTTGAAGCATTCTGATATGATGCTCCGTCTTACGAAATTTAAAAACTCTTTTTAATTGAATTTAAATTAAAAAACTCTGTTTAAAAACTCTGAATTTAATTGAGGATACGAAGCTAATTCTTTTTTCTAGCATTTAATCAACTTTTTTATCATTTGACATTATTCGGAAATATTCAATTCCTTGAACAAAAAAATTAATTTGAAATACCCTTAGTTTAAATTTAAATTTCCTTTTTTCGCAATTGTACCAATTCTGTTGATTGTTATAACTGAACTAAGAACTAAATAAATACTCATAAAGAAAGTAAAAATGATATTAATCTATTTGACCAAAGTGAAATTTTATTTACTAACAGGTAAATATTTTCTTTTCTTGTTTTATGATTTAATAGCTGACCCGGCGAACTTGGTTCCACCTTACAGGTTATAAATGAGCAGACTTTACAGAAAAATAAAGTACTTTATGGATTCTTTATTGGTCATGAATTTTAATGCATGGGTTCCACTTTCAATTGACGACAGTTTTTGTTACATTATCTAGTGCAAGAACAAATAACGTAGCCGGTCTTCCGACCCATGAACATGCCACACAAAATTGACCATGGGAAAAACATGGATTTTCTTGACTCAGGCCACAAACGTTTAAGGGTTGGCCTAGTGCTTTGTTTATGGTCAAGGCGAATGCAAGGCGGATCGGAAATTGAAGTCGTTAAACTCAAACGCCATGTCGGTTGGGATCATCGGGATCCTTGGAATGAGAACTTCCTCTCTTTCGAATTTTCCTTGGAGTATCGTAGAGTAAATAACATTATTCATCAATTTCCTTATCACTACACGCGTTCCGTTGCTCAGTTTTGTTTCGAGCTTGATTACTAAAGAGCCAATCTTTAGCCTGGCACATCCAAAGAGTTTGAAAATTCAATCGGATAGTTAAGAGGTTTTTTTTACACACAGTCGATCGTTTTGAAAAAAATACAGCGTACTCTCATCCTGAAGATGAGATCTCATTCTGAATTATGAAGTTTAAGTAATTTACATCTTTATTCCTAGCCGCAAAAAGTGCTCGCTCATTCAACCATTTATTATTTTTGATGGTAGTAATGATGTTTTTGAATACTTTGTTGATGAGTTCGTCTTTTAATGAGAGAAAGTTGCAGAAGTTCCGAGGAAATGAAATCTATTCGCTCGATTAGTCGACAGTACTCGACCGCTGCCGGTTGTCAGTAACTGCTCAAATGAATCTTCAGCAGTTGTATCGTTGAGCAATGCAACTCTCATGTTCGTTGTCAGTTGAAGTTTGTTCACATAGCGCCATAGATTCGATAATTTGAGGCAATCTTTTTATTTCGTCTGCAACAGTTCAACTTCACCTTCATCTTGGTATTACTGGCAGTTTTTGGCGGAAATCTCCAGGTAGTAAAATTATCGCTCATCGAAAATATTTCGAGTCATTGCGTAGATCTTTCAATGTTCGTTTTAAGGCTTCCAATGTACGTTTATGTGCCATTGTGCATTCGTGCCAGATGATGATTTTCGATACTGATAAAACTTTGGCCATTGCGAATTGGTTTGGAATATTACTTGTTGGTTCTTCTATAGTTGGAAGATTTCACGGCAAGTTTAATGCTGAATGAACTGTACGGCATCCTTCTAACAATCTGGCTGCTATTCCAAAAGAAGCAACTGCAACCGCAATGTTGGATCTTGCGAGAACAGTGTCTAAAACTACTGACATGAGAAACGTCAAACCAATTCCACCAGGATCATCCAGGAAATATAAACCACCATTTCCACCATCAATTGCCGCCATCAATCCATCATAAACTTCCTTTCTTTGTCGATTCAACAGGGGTACATTCGTTTGAACTATTCAATCTAATTCCTGGTGATCATATTCATTTTCGGGGCCCGTATTCTCGATAAAATGCGTCAATCATTTCACGATTTGACGACTTCATTCCTAACCTGACAAATAAATTACCGGACGTATGGTAACACATGCATTCGATAGCGATACATTGTTGTCAGTCGAGTTTTGTAATTCCATATCAGTTGCGTTTTGTTGTGCCACGTTTTATGTCACGTGTCACGTGATGAAAAGTATCTTATGTCCTCCTGGTTCTAATCCACATAATAAATAACTAAATAATTTACATCCCCACCAATTTTCAGCCAAATAAGTTCAGCCGTTTTTGAGTGATTAATAGTGTAACTAACATGACTTTCTTTTATTTATATAAATTTACCTACTACTGCTTTCCCCATTTTATCCTTTCAATAGTGATTTGACGGTTTCGAATTTAGTTCCTATCGATTCAGCCATTCCAATAACATAGAATTCGGATGATTCAGTGGTCATTGTCGAGCAGTTGGAGATCCCCCACCCCCATCCCTCATAATCGCCCATTTGGCACGAAGACCGCAAAAACTAAAATTTCATGTTATGAATCATAACGAAATCTGGGACGACAACATGAATACCGTTGTCACCCAAATAAGCCGTTTCTAGGGAAATGAAAGTTTTCAGTTTCGGACGGACAAAAATCGTTATCCATTCCTTGGAAAGAACTCGATTTATCACCCAGGCCATTCGTACTTGTTGTTGTTATTTATGTTTTAATTTTATTTTGTTTATGTCATCAATAGATATATTTTTTTTTAATAGAGCGTTTATTTGTTAATATATCAACTAGTTAATACAGGCAACTATCTAGATATTTACTTCACATAAATTCCGCAATATTTTACGAGTGTTAGTCCATTGACAATACACCACATTTCAGCTTCACATCAGCATCCAAGGTCCAATGGCTTGGTCCTTTTCAGGCGTCGGTTTACTTGGGAGTTGTCGAGAAGCCTAATGGCTTCTGGGTTGGTATGAGCAAGAAGCCTCTTTTCGTAGTTCCTTGCGTATCTTTTAATGACATCGGTGACTTTTTCGATTTGGAGGTCCTTGTGGAGGTCATCATTACGAATGTACCATGGAGCATTCACAATACTCCTCAGTACCTTATTTTGGAATGTTTGAATTATTTTCAAGTTACTTTTAGCTGTACATCCCCATAGCTGGATACCGTAGGTCCAGATGGGCATAACTACTGTTTTGTATAACAGCAATTTATTGTGAAAACTGAGTTATCAATAGATGTAGTGAACGATGCCGCTTGTTTGGTTGTCACTTGGTTGTAATGTTTGTTACAGTAGACGCTCACCGGAATAGAAAACTACCTACATCGATCTATACCTACTATGAATACGAACGAGAGAAGTGTGAGGAACGGTTTACTTGTAACCAGGTGTAACCTCTGCGATATTTTGTTATTGATTATATAAGATTGTGATTTAGTGGGAGGAAAGTAGCGAAATCATGTGAAACGCGTGGGCTAAAACACAGTCTGGGTTTCAATAATTTCGTCCGAAGTATGTAAATAGAGGTAACCGGGGGTCCAGGGGGCTTGCCGAGTTTTCTTTCTTGATTACAAAGGTTTCATTAAAAACGTTTAATTGAAATCCGTCAGACCTCCATATGGCGGATTTGCCGTCGGAATGGTACCAAAACCGTCTGAATCTCCATAAGGGATCGAATGACTGCATAATTATGTTGTTCTCTGTACTGACGCACGTTGACTTTCCATTGCGTGAATATCATCATACGCTCAAGTGAGATTGGCTTTGAGTGGGGTTGTGAATGAAAACACGGGTGAACCTACACTGCTCGACAAAATTAAGGGATCACCTGAGAAAAATCGTGCTCGCTGGAATTGGGCGTCAAAAAAGTATGGAATCTTCGTTCATCCACCGAATTGGATCTGTCGATAAGTTTCATTATAGATAAAAAACCAGTGAAGAACGAGGCGATCGGACATTCCTAAAGAAAATGTCGAAAGAACGCTTTTTGTTTAAGAAAAGTGAAAACGTCGTTTTAAAAAAAATGAGTTTGGGTGATCTCTTGATCAAAAATCAAAAAATGTAGCTCATTAGAATAGCTCCATCTGTCCTCTTTAATATGCAAAAAAGAAATTTAAAGTCGGTCCGATGGTTTGGAATTCAGAGTCAAAAATGTATCGAATACCGTGGTTTCAAAACGCCACAAGGCGGGACAAAATTAATGAACTTCGAAAAAAGTTTTAATGAAATCAATAAGAAATGAAAACATCACATCAATCGTAAAAAAATGTTCACCTGATGGCAGAATGAAAATAAAAAAATCTTTTGAAAAACTGAAAGGGGAACTGCGTCAGTAAGAAAAAATTGAACATTGTAAGGTTTGCTCACACACACCTTGTATTTTGATTAATGCTTCAATTCTTCGAGGCATTCCCTCGATGATTCCTCGGATAGTTAAGGTGGAATGTTGTTCAGACCATCGCTAAGATCAAGGTGTAAAACAATAAAACCGAATATGAATACTCTCTTCTCCTTATTATTCCATAATTTAAAATTTTAATCTTTTTTCTTTCGAAAATTAATTTTTTTCAGTAAAATTGTGTAGAAACTTTTTTCGAAGGACTTCGTGTGTTTTTTTTCAATGATTAATTTTGTCCCGCCTTGTGGCATTTTGAAACCACGTTTTTCGATACTTTTAAGACTCTAATTTCCAAACCATCCGACCGATTTTAAATTTATTTTTTGCATATTAAAGAGGATAGATGGAGCTTTCCAATCATTTTCATTTTTAGTCAAGAGATCTCCACAGTCATTTTTTTAAAACGACGTTTTCACTTGCGTTCTTTTGTCAGGAATGTCCGATCGCCTCGTTCTTCAGTGGTTTTTTATCTTGAATGACAGATCCAATTCGGTGGAGAAATAATGATCTCTATACTTTTTGACGGTTTTTCTCTTGTGAAATTTTGTCGAGCAGTATTAAAGTTAAACAAACTTCAAAGATTGACCATCTGATATAGTTGCAATGGAATTCCCTACTTAAGAAAAAAGTTGGTATATCTTCGTTCATCTACGGTTTAGAGAACATGTCATACTTTTCATTTAATAATACCTACTTTATACTGGACCAAGTGATAAATCGAGAGTGGTTGCTTGGAAACATTAAACTCCGTAAATTTCTTCTTCACCACGCATTTAACCGTTGCTGTCACATTTATTCGAAAGTGTTGCCGGTTGATCTAACACTTTCTTACCAGTTTTCTCGTAAAGAAATGGAGTTGACCAGAATAGACCATGGGATTGATGATTTCAAGATGACCTTCCTTCCCTTTTTAAAATAGAGACCTCTCCACTCACGATAAACCTCTCGAGCAGTTGTATCTTGTTATGTGTTTCTCTTTCAAGAAATAGTGAACTATCTGCTACCTTGGTAGACGTTCGACTCAAGAATTATTAATTCTAATTTGAAGGAAATGGTTTTGGTAAGGATTCAACGGTTACCATAATGACGTCAATGTCCACGAAATATTTTGATTCCCATTCGTGGGACTTTAGTCATGTTCATGAAGAAAATTGAAATAAACAGCACACACACACTTTTTTTTTTTTAAAAAAATAATATTTCCTCAAAGGCGGAGGGGGCCACCAATTTAAAAAAAACCAAATAAAATAAAAGTGGGGAGGACGCCGGCCCTTGGGAAGTGGGAAGTCAAGGATGATGGAGGAGGGAGAGAGATGGAAGGAAGTGCCCCTATAAATGACCACCAATTTAAGTAAGAGCCCCGCATGACGCGGGTGGTGATACCACGAAGTACTCCTTACGAGATGCCCAGCTCAAGTTACTCCGTGGCACTTTTCCCGCACCACACTCCGCGCCATGGCACGCTCGCAGCCATAACCTTGATGTTGTTAGGCGCCACTCCTTTTAGCTCAGATACCGCTTGCCGGAGGTCGTTCCTATCATATTTACTTATCTCAGCCCTCCAGGTCTGCTCCATGTCCACGCTGCCACTGACAACCTGGACATCTAGGATTATGGCGGACCCGTCGGGCGTAACAGCAACGATATCTGGCTTCTTTCCCTGGTCACTTGGCATATGATATAGTCTACCCCTCTCCACATCCCAGCCGCTTAATGACAACCACCTGCTACATGCTTGGCAACCGCATCATGACGGAGAATGCGGCCACCATGAGTCCTTGGACACTGCTGCACCACATGATACAGGTTCTCATTTTTACTCCGACAGGCACGGCAAAGGGTTTCTACTGCCCCCCCCCCCCCTCCTCGACCAACTCTGGGCAATTAATTGTGCTCAAAACTGTCGTCCAACGAGCTCAAATTTCCTTTGAAACGCTTGGTTTTTTTTTAATAAAAAGCCGTATTTCAAAAATCATAATTACAGCGAAAAAGAGGTATTAGTGAGAGGTCTTATGAATCGGATCCATAGAAGGGCCTCAAGAATTCCACGGAGGGGCTCCTCCACTCAAGGCTAAGACTTTTAAGCAGCTTCACTGTGCATGACATTCATTCTACTTTAGAAATTCGTTCAGCCTTCAGCCTGTCTATTCAAACCTTATTCACAACATATGCTTACACACACGTAGTCCACTTTGCTTACTCCGGAACGTAACTCTTTGATGCCTAGTTGAGGTTGATCACAAGTCTAATTCCCAATACGAGCTACAACCTCACTTTTAGAGTACTTAGGTGAAGTAAATCCCACGGGAAAAATTTAGAAAGGAAACCTCTGCTGACATCCTAGTGGTCTTGTCATCCAATCAGTATCAACTCGATCTGGACACCTGTCTGCAGTTTACGTTGACAGCTATTCTGAGCTTGGCTGAGAGTGATCGCTTCCTAACTGTTTTGACTGGCTTCCCATCACGGTAATGTGACGTCTCTCTTGAGAGGTTAGATTAAGGGGTCATCCTGCCTTTTGGGGGGTTAAAGGCCCTCCGAGCTTATCCCATCTTTTTCGTGCTCAAAACGAATTTCCTTCGGGTCTGAGTTAAAGTAGGGTTGAGATCTGTACGACTGTTGGCTGGGCGTTTGGAACTTCTGTTCAGTTAAATGGCCTAACCTGTGGCGGTAAAAAAGCACTGTGAGACCAGAAGAGATGGAAAAAGATACCTTGAGAAGTTGCGGTAAAGAATTTTGGAATATTTCAAAACCGGAGTCAGAATGTACACAAAATATCATGGCAGTTATTGTGGCAAAAGCAAAAGCCTCTTCTCTCTAAAAGAATTCCAGACGTGAAGCTCTCTTTTAAAACTGTATACTACGGGGGGGTTAGGACCAAGTTTAGACAAAGAATATGTAGGCGAAAGAATATATGAAGTTGAGCAGAATGCTACCAACGGCACTGTTGTATTTTTGTAGTGTTTTGTTTTCGTCACCTCATGTTTTCCTAAATACCCAACTTTCTTCAATTCGTCATAACTTTCGGCAACTTTCATCGATAGTTTTGAAATGTACATAAAATTTCTTATTACAACTGAAACAATTTCAATCACTTGATTGTATTCTCAACTCAACCAATAAAAATGTTCAACGATTTCTTTGTTCTGACTATTTTGAAGAAACCTGCGTCCACACCTGCCTAAAAACTGTCAGATAAAACAAAACTTTCTCCTTCTCAAAATGTCATTTACTTTTTGAAAGTAGGTACTCTAGGTATTCATTCATAAATCTTACGCGGAAAGTGAAAACTCGTCATATTAAGGGAAAGGGGGTGTAAACAAAACAGTGGGAGATATCACAGTTTAATAAACACTATTTTGTGGGTTTTTTGAGTTAATATTTTAATATTAGAGATGGATAATTATTTATCCCCGTCAGTTTAATTTTTAATTTTATTAAACTTGAACTGATCTTGTTTGTGATCCACAATCAATGTGGAAATGAAATTTTCCTTTATGATTGTATAGTTTCAAACATTCTGCAGCCGTGATTTTTCCTCTTATCTCCAAAATAAGACAAAAACCACTATTTAAAAATATTGAAAACAATGAAATTTCGATTAATCAAATGGCAAACCAAGAAACCTTTATCAGAATTGAAGTTACGCTAGTCAACTCTTGTTGTCATCTGTTGTCACTACCATTATGCTGCAATTATCATAAATTTGGTTGGTCGTAATTCGGACAATGAATCAAGAACGAATTTGAATTTATGTCGAGGTAATTGTAACGTTTCTGACACCCTTTCTTGAAAATTGACATTCCAAATAGGGCTGGGGAGCTAGTTGATAGTATTATCGGTGGTGGAGATAACTTTATCTTTTATTCAACATATGGGGTGCCCTGACTAATAATTTCGCCGGTCTCTAACATTCTCAACTGGAACTCTTGTATACGATGGGTTTAATGTGGTAACCGTATAATTTTAATACCTCATCTCAGCTGTATACGTGTCATAAATTCCGAATGGCGAACCATATTGCTTAAATTAGACTTGGAAATGGTTCTCCTTCTCTGAATGTTGATTGATTCACTGAGTATTTCTATTGTGGTTTGAGTGAATATTGTGGTTCAGAGCGCCGTTGAGGAAGCGCATACGAATGAAGAAGCGAGCATAAAATTATGAACAAATTCTTCACTGATACCCTGAGTATTGCTCTTGATGAGATATTAAAGTTTTCATTTCATTGTAGAAAGCTCATTTTGTACTACCTAGTTATTGTTTGGTGCTGTGAAGACAGTTTTCACAGAAATAACACTACAAATTATTACACTAACGTTCATTATTTCTGCATCAGCCCTTCTACTTAAATCTCACTCATCTATTTGCATTGTCGTATTGCACGGTACATTCACTAATCTCGGTGCCTTGAGCCCCGTACCTTGTAGTTCTGTTGCAGACGCCATAAAAACATTTCAATTTATATTTCAGACAGGTAATTCATTTGGTATTTCATTAACATTTGTTAATTCAGTGTGCTTCCATCCCTTGATGCCCCAAAGAGGGTAGGATGGCTTCGTCATAAATATAACTCCGTGAACCCAATCTTTACTAGTTCGAAACCAAAGTTGATATAAAAACACCTACAATAGCGGAATCTACTGTGCATTGACGCGACTCAGAAATCCACGGATCGAACAGCTAAAATTAAATTATCATCAATTTTTGATAAAATAAAACAGAACATGGACCTATGCTTCACTAGTCCACAAAATATACCTAAAACAGTTATAAAAAATCGATTTCAAAAAGAAAACGTGAAAACTCCATACCGATTCCTATTACATCACGTGACGCGATCGTCACCTACTTCACTTTAATTTACTTTCTTTTCTTACTTAGTTTACTTTAATTTACTAGCGGGTTTTTACTGTATTGACAGACATTGACGTTTGGGAGTTTTTTCCTGCTAAAGTGGGATAATTCAATTCATTGAAGGGATTAATATCAATAAGGAGCATGAACTCATTCGTGTTAGTTCGAAAGTTTTCGATATTCCGATTTCGGAATGTTTCCGCCCATTATTCCACTTTTTAAGATCGACAGAACGCCGGGAATACAGTCCCAACGGTACACCAAATGTGATTTTAAACACACTTTTCATTTGTTTCGATCCTTTAGTCAGGGGTGCCCACAGGGGAGGGGGGGCTGTGACGCAGACTACGTCATTATTGAAATTTGGGGGGGGTAAAGTTGAATGAAACAATGTTTAACCTGACGACATTCAAAAATATATTACATCACTAGATAGAAGATAAATAATAATGAATCTAATAATTAATTTAAATATGGTTTGTTTTTCCATCTGAAATGTATAAATGACACTGACAGTGCTCGAATATTGTCCGTTTTGTCTACTGCCGTTTGAATTTTTTCAATACCTATATAAATCTTGAAAACGTATAGATCTTTGAAAACGTAAAAACGTGTTGTAAGAGGGATTAAACAATTCGTTTCTTGGTCGGCATTATTGAAAAAAATGTAACAAATATGATTTGTAAAGCTCACAAACGAAGTAGAAAGCGGAAAAGTTTAAATGAAGAAATATAACGTAAAAGCTTAACCCTTGGCACTAGTAAAACGAAAAATGGTCTTCGAGGTTCGTCAGTGATTCTTCCAAGAAGTTAAATGACGTAGTTTTCGAGGAGGCTTCAGATTCTCGAGGGATTCGGTATGATTCCTACATGGTAATCGTGGGTGGCGAATGGGACGTGGAACAATGCATTCGTACGTGCGTTGAAGGGAGTTATGTTCGGGTCAACCATGTCGAGGAGATATGGACCTACCGCAGAACTGCGTTCTCTAGTCGAACACAATATGATGTCTGCCATTAATCTGCTTCCCTCCAACGCTGGAGGGCTCCAGTCTCTTCCAAGGGAACGGTGTAGTTCACCTGATTAGCTGGAATCCTTAACCACAGCAAAATAGCACCGAATCTTCATCTCCCCACTGTCTAAGCAGCCCTCGTGATACTCCAATGACATATGGAACCACATTAGCCACTAGCTAAGTACGTACAGCGAGTTATCCACAGATTCCAATAATTTAAGATCAATCCAAATTTGGTTGAAGCAATGTGGCCAACTTAACTTAGAAATTGGGTGGTGGGGTTTTCCATTAGGTATCCTAATTTTGAGAACGAGTATCTATCTTAAAAGAGGAAAGAAACGAGAGGTTATCTGAATAAAACCATTCAACTACCCATTTCTTGTTGATGAACTTTGTACTCCATTGATCGATACCATAATCAATCAACATGACTATCCGAGTTGACTAGATGATATACAGTATAAGGGCAAGAATTTGAGGTTACGTGTTCCCAATTACCTAATATCTTAAGAATACAAATTTGACAAGCATGTATTCCACTCAAACAGAAAGTTATTGAAATTCGGACATTATTGTAAGCTTGATCTATTTAAAAGAATTTGGAAGTTTTCATCAAATTTATGTTTGGAAGTTGTTCCGCTTTGATGACCGTTGAAGTGGGCACGGTAAGATAGGCCAAGCCCGCAAAACAGCCGGGTTTTGATGGAAAGGAATACCTTTTGCGCCGTTCTTCTCCACTAGCGTACACACCTACTAACATGAGTACTTGGGTGGATAGTAGTTTTTCTGTTAGGAAGGGTCTGATTGGGAACTAATTGTTCATAGTTCGAACATACTTTTCATTTCTTACAGTTAGCTATAGTCTGAAATAGGTATACTATTTATAATTTTGCTGCTAGATATATTATTTTGTGCTGATTTACTAAGTAAACACTCAAGCCTTCAATTCTACTGATCGCAGTATTCTGAATCTCATTACGAAACCTTTAATTGGATAACCAAAATCGGGTTGACTTGAGAGATAGTTGGTAATTTATGTTATGTGAGTCAGATGAGCGTAAGAACTGTAATTTTCGAGGAGGCGTTCGTTTCAAAAGTAACAAGGTGCTTTGACTTTGTTTCTCATCACATTGTTTTGGAATCTTTGGATGGCTCTACTGTACAGCTCCACAGCTGATCTCCATAAGTACAAATCGGACTTGGTTATATAGAGGAACTTGTTCTGAATTGACTGTATCATGATACAGGGTGTCCCAGGAGGTAAGCACAATCCGACTTCTACGTGTTCTACAACTCATTTCCGACCAAAAATGCCTCGTAGCAATTTTTCGCCAGAGGCCTCGTTTTCGAGCTAATCGCGATTTAAGATTTTTTTCGTGTTTTCGATCTTAAGTCATTAAAACTGTCGTAACTCCCTCAATTTAGGAGATAGCTCAAATTTAATGACACCGTTGAAAAGAACGTTACATTTTCTATCTATTTGATGTCAGAAAACTTTTATTAAAGTGCATTGAAGATGTACGATTGCTGCGCGAAATGGCAGTTTTGTCAAAATCTTGAAATCGCCTGTTTTTCATCTCGCCTAGAAACCCCATGAATGCTTGACGCAGAACTGTGCAGACCTGGTAAAACGTGCGCCAAAATGTCAGCTTTCCGACGGTGTAGTCGTTTTGGTTTAAAAAAATATTTTTAGTTAAGGAAATGGTGTTTAACTGCAGAAAAACGTGTGTTTTATGTTAAAATTGAGGTTTTTCCAAAAGGATGGAGTTGGGATATACGTAATTTTTCTCGCTGAATCGAATGGTGACAACGCCAGACCTCTCAAGTGACGATTTAAGTTAGTTATGTCGGATGCATAAACCCGTTCGTTTGTCAACAGCGTCTACGGCATTTCTTAGCTGTCCGGCCAAAGTCAAGATCATCGAAGAGCCGAGAGACGGCTATTGTTTGTGTTCATTTAAGATTGATTGCGATGAGTTGCGTTAATCTTTTTTCTGACCCTAATCAAACCAGGCTTCCGTATCATTACCAACTCTTCCCTTTCCTCGCTGTATTTCCTTCAGCGAAGTTTTCCCTAATGCATATTCCCATTCATCATGGTGCGCTATAGCAATAAAAATAGAGGTTTTTCCAAAAGTCTCGAAGATGAATGCGACTCATCGCAGTCGGAAATGAGTTGTAGAACACTTAGGAGTCGGATTGTGCATAAGTCCTAGATATAATAACAACGTTATTTTTCTTCTAAGATTGATTTTTCAAATCGAGTTTTCCGTCACTTTTACTATACATTGGTGGAAAAGTGAAGCATAGGTAGGTGCTTCAGTTTATCTTATTAAATTTCAGTTGTTCTATTAGGGGGTTCAATACTGCGGATTGCACTGTTGTTGGTATGAAAATAGATTTCAAAATGTTGATGAACACCTTCCTAATTGATGGAGCAATTGGAAATTGAGCTCCTTAAGGGACATCCAGAGTACAATTGATATGTATTGAGGATCCTTGATCGTATGAGTGACCTAATCGATCTGCGGAGGTGAAATTTATACGGAGCTCTTTTCAAGGCAACTTTAATACGATTCCAAGGTTCCGAGGTTAGTGCATATGACTGGTGATATCTAATATAGAAACGATAAAAAAATGTTCTGTAGTTGCGGTTGGCCGTAATCATTGAACGGATCGAGCAACGTTATGAAGGTTATTCCATTCTTCCTTTTGTTCACTGACACATTCAGAAACCATCATTCTCAACGTTATGGGTCTTCAGGATGGGTTTCTCGGAGTTAAGTAAAGACATCATCTTTTGATGGATAGGTCTCCTGACAAATATTGATGGGGCAACTTAATTAATTGTCTGGGCCGGCACTGCTGGGGTTAAGCTTGGGCGTCCAGTTGGCTACTAGGCGAACTCATCACGATTCCATCTTCCGACATGAATAATGCGTCGGCGGGGTAAAAGCAAGGCCTTTGTATTTATTATAAATTGAACTTATTATGTTTTCAGCAGTTCAAAATTGGGTTATGTTGATCATGACGATATACGATCAATTCATCTGAACTACATGAGATATTCGAAGAACTTAGGTCAAACAGGGCCGATAAATTAGGAGTAATTATGAAGTGAAAAACAGTATAACTTATCGATTCACTCTCCAGTTATAGATTCGAAATGAGTAATGTCAATAATAATGACCATAAACTATCCATTAAGAACTGCTTCTCCTTTGGGAATCATTAATATTATTTACAATGTAACTACTAAAATTCTAATTCAGTGTCCCGTCTGAGTTGGGCTAGTAAGAACGAAACAAAAAACGTCTGCCAAGCGGGTGTGGCACATAGCTTCCTCGTATCCATAACATGACTGTATAGATCATTGAAAATTATTATTGACTAAAGAACTTCGTTCAATTAGGCGAAGTAAATATTGAATTAGGATAAATTTATTGTTATACAGGAGCATAACTTGAGAAAATAAAGGTAGGCATGTTAATAAAAATTGAAATGAAAATAAAATATACCACATTGTCGCTGAATGGATAGATGACTGAAGTGATTTCACGTTTGCGGATGCTACTATTGATCCGGGGGTCATGAAACTTATAGGGGATCATCTACACATCAAACCGAACAATCCCTGAAAATGTCATCGAAATCGGTCAAGAACTCCCGGAGTTATGCTTGTGGCAAGGATTTCACGTTTGCACATGCGCAGAGGCTACTATTGATCCGGGGGGTCATGAAACCTATAGGGGACCATCTACACCCCAACCCGCACAATCCCTGAGATTTTCATCAAAATCGGACTATAACTTCGTGTAGTTTTACCCGTAACAAGGATTTGCTGACAGAGACAGACACACAGACACATAGACAGACAGACACACGGACAGACACGGAACCAAAATTGTTCAGAAAGGTCTAAAACGCAAAATGCGAGTGGAATTTTTGATTTTGGAGACAAAAAAATTTTCACATTCCGAAAGTGAAAACAATGCTTCTGCTACCTTGGTAGACTCGGAAGCAATATTTACGACAGCAGTGTCAATCAACGAAATTCCAAACATAAAAACACTATAAGATTTATAATGTTGAACTGAAGGCTTTTATTTCACCTTAGTTACTTTTTATTTTTCATCCTCCAAAGTAACATCTCCAGATTGTTTTAAAAAATGCAGTCGAATTCGATTCTGCATGTGCAATGAAGAGGGAAAAGAATGATAAGTTGGCAGCTGCTCATAAATATTATTATCTTCCTAATGAAACGTACTTGTTGGTGTCATTACGAACAAATCTTTGCTATTTACTGTTCGTACTGGTGAATTTTAACAAGATTTTAATTAACGTGTTTCTGGAAAACTAGAGATAAAATATCTACGATTATAATATTCCGACATTCGAACTTCGGGCACGTAATTTTTTTTCGTAATAATTTATCTGTGATAACTGTTTTGAATTATTGTTGAATTATTAGCTTATTTCCTCTTGAAGGAGAGGGGATCAATGGATCACAAAATAATACGTAATAAATTCTTAAAAAGTCAGGTTCAAACCCCGAAGTTCAAACATTTCGGATTATCATTTCCAATTATGATTTTGTAATCAATAGAATCCTATACATTAAACTCCAAAAGTTTTTTGTATGTATGCATTTATTTAATTATGGCTGTTTATATGTTCCCAATAGGCGGCTAATTGCCGTTGACTGCCGAACCGATTTTGATGGGAACGGTATTAAAATTACTAGCGAGTTCGGCACATAACATAGGCTAAGTCAGAACCTACAAAACATCCTTCTGCTTAGGACTGAGTGATGATTTTCTCCCTACCTTAATGGGTAAAATCAAAGAACTAAAATATTATAAAATCATAAAATCTAAAACTTTCGTAATAGTACCAATGGTTTAATGTTCGTTTACCAGTATAAATATTCTAAAAATTAACGTAAATCATATAACTAGTGAAAGGAAGGTGAAAAGAGATGATAAAACAATGAAATTCAAACAAAAAGTATATCTATTTAAGAAATACGCCGAACAATACAACGTGATATTTAAAGCTCATTCTTCACAGATTTTAGTGACTAGAGAAAACGTTAATCAACAATATTATTTCGTTAATCAATTCATCAATCAAAATATTTTGTTAATCAGATCTACAGTTATTTTACCAATTTAATTTATTTATTACGCAAGGCTAATGTAAAGACGACATTATGCAGTAGTTTTCCTACCGTTTTTTGGAGGGATCACTTACGGAGAAAATCTCTCTTTCAATTATCTCTGCTCCATGAAATATAGATTTATGTAGCGGTGCAGAAAGATAGTACCATTTACGTATTGCAGAATTCGCTTTACTTTTGGCCTCTTGGAAAAATCAGCTCTTCAATTGACGTTGGTTATTTTGGCAATCGCAGATGGATTTTTGAGATGCTGGTGAGAAGTGTTTTTAATATTGGAGATACCATCACTCTCTTTGCCATGTCGATACTCACACCCAACTTCTCTTGAAGATCTCTGGAAATTATGATAGACCGCCAATAAAATGTAGTGAAATGTCTTTGTCAAACATACTTTGTGGTATGTACCTTTATTGCCTACGTAATTATCATCTTCATAATTACTTCAAGTAAACAAGTGAGAGATCACAGGTGTAAACATATCTTTCAGCTAAACAAATTGAAGAATATGAACTTCCCTTATAGTGCATCGGGTTTTAGCTTCTCGTTGGCCGAGTTTATTCATTAATTCGCCACGCCATTATTTCTCTGTTGACTCGAGATATAGGATATACTCCATAAATTTTAAGGGGGCATGCAGCGTTGACATTCTCATATGAAGCACTTCATCTTGATAAACCATTGAGTTCGGGCGGTTTAGCTCCACAAACATTAATGTTGCCAACCTATTGTGTGTGGGCAACCTTGTCGGATTGAAAAGCGGAATAGGAATGGTCGGATCTACAGAATGGTGCGGTCACCGTAATAGCCTTTAGTATATCTCTCCAGTCTTCCTCACGCTATCTGTTAGGAAATAAGCCGAAAAAAGGGTGCGAGTCGTGGGAAATTAGCCTAGAATCGATTGCTCCAGTATCGAAGAGGATTTAACCCTTACAATTTTCGCACCTCTAAAACACTTCTTGGACTCTCGAATTTAAAAATTAATAACAATTAATAATTGATACCTTGAAACTCAATACAAAAAAACTGTTATTTTGACGAAGTCATTAGCGTGCCTAGATGTTTTAAATTCTGTTTCGAATTGTTGCAATGATGTTTATTTGAAATGATAACAGATAATGGACATTTCATAATCAATTTTCATAACAATATTTTCAATCGATTTGTGTGAAATTTAATGCAATACTGGTAGTCCGAAAATATGGCTTTGTCGTCAATATGTGTATATCTATACCTGCCTACCGTGCTGTGCAAGGTTTTTTGGTAATCACGTTGCCTTAACGGTATCAAAATACGAAGAATAAACCCAATGACGGTAGTCGTACACGGTGAGGTATAAATTACAAGAAAGGGAATAACATTCAACTAACAATATTCTGAGTAATATGTGTTTTGCTCTGGTTGATGTGTGTGTTGATGATTAGAGACGTATGGAGATGGTTAATTATTGTTGGGGAGGTACAAGCTGTAGGTTCTCATTTAATAATCTTTACCAAATGTCTAAACGAATACAAATAGATTTGACAACGTTATTTGCAATTAAAAATTAATTAAATTTTGAATTCTTTGGTAAAGTCTGGCAAAGTTACGGCAACAGTGGGTTCAGAGCTTCCAGACTCTACGTTTGAGTTCAGCAGAGACGTAACCCGATGGCACCTGGCGTTAGTCCAATATAATTAAAGAAGGATTAAAACGGATTGGCGCTTCGGCGCAGCAGACTTTACTGATGAGATGAAAGGGAGTACTCGCAGCACAAAGCGAGGGAAACATAACCGAGAAAATCAACCTCAGATGGGCTTGGGCAGGTGTTTGTGGTGTACGTACAGGCAAAAGAGTGTGATTTCAAGGAGGAGGGAGGAAGGGAGGGTGAAAAGATAGATTCTTCAAAAGAGTACTAAAAAATTTGAAATAATATGATATGGTTGAACCAAATAAGGTTGAACGAGATTTGGAACGATAGTGGCCTAATTCAACTTCCCAGCTTATAGTGAGGTGTTGCAGATTCATCGATTTTTATTATATTTATATTATACTAGCTGACCTGGCAAACGTTGTTTTGCCTCATGAATTATTTCTAGTTTCTAGATAAATTCTAGTGTAGACAAAAAGTAACTTACTTATCATGATATGTAAGTATCTGGTATATGCGTGAAATAGGCATGGAGCGCTATAAACAGGGAATATAAAAATAAAAAACGCCAAAAAAAAGTTATTTTTAAGTTATTATAGTTTATTTCTACATACTAAAGTACATATCACTTATTAATTACGACATTAACACTAGCAATCAACATAAATCTTTAATGCTATAGCGTGAACAATATTTTTTGTTAGCCCATCTTTAGCGAGCAAAAACAAACTGGATGGTTTATTGGAAGTGCCACCAGTATAGTGTGGCATTTCACTCACCAGTAAAGGCACGGAAAATTTTAAAAATCTAAGATTGGAAACACTAAGCATCTGTCAGGATTGAACTATGATAATAAAAATTAATGTTTTTTTTTCATTAAAAAAAATTTTAGCTTTGACATAAGCTAAGTCAAATTTTAATCCAAGTATAGTTAAAAACACTATAATTGATCAGTTATCGAGCGGGATGATAATGATTAAATTACTAAAATGGCTGTAAAAAATAGGAGTTGGTGATAAAAAAGTAAAAATTTAGTGGTGTATGTATTTTTTAATGGCTCATTATTAAAAAAAAATTTCTTCCAAAAGTGAAAAGAAATGTTAAGATTGAACAACCGTTATCAGATAGGGTTACGAAAAGTAGATAGTAGCCGATTCTCAGTCCTACTGAATACGCATATAAAATTTGGTAAAAATTGGTAGATCCGTTTCGGAGGAGTACGGTAACTAACATTGTGACATGGACATTTTATATGAGATTATTAGCTAGTTGTCCCCTTCGGACTCAACATGAAACGGAACCTAATTCACCTCAATTTCGAATTTCGTTCATAAGAAAACTATGTGAAATTAGAATACCCTCTATGAGGTTGAATGAAAAACGCTGCAAATTCTTTCACTGGGGTTCATTATTCAATTGGCTTGTGTTCGAGACTTGAATTTCAACTAAGCTTTGGAGTGTGCGTGTTTCACAGGATAGAGCGGTTATTGAATTTCAGGAGACACACAAATATGATCAAGTGATCAATCCAAATAGGTATTTTGGTTGAGAACAGATTTACGTGCTCAATACATATCTCCTGAAATTCAATAATCGCTCTATCACCTGTGAAACATGAACACTCCAATGCTTAGTAGAAATTCAAATCACACTTGAATAATAAACCCCGGTGTAAGAATTTGAATTTTTTTCCTTAAGGTCATCAGAATACTTCAAACCGTGTATCGGCTATAAACCCTTTTAGGAGTTCACTCCAGTATCCACGTTCACTACATCACTAGGTTACTGTAATCAAAACAAAAACAATAATAAACCAAAATAACGCAAATTTTGGCACCATAAATCGTGAATGGTTTGAGCTACGGACCTGAGGAAGGGCTCATTCGATTCTTCATGGAAAGTTCTTCAAAAAAATTCCAAATTTTGGCCGCCTTGACTTTTTTTGAGGTTTTAGGGATTTTACAAAACTTTGACAACCCTTAAAGGGCACTTTAAATTAAGTGAGAGTGCTGGCTAAAGAATTGGGGCGTTGTCGGACCCATATTGATTTTTCCTGAAAATTTCAGATTTTTTGCTCCAGCCGTTTGGGAGAAATCGTGCGTACGGCGGACGGACGGAAAAATGTTTATTGCAGATTTGGATTCAACACCCTTTGAAACGAAAAACCATGAAATTTTCAGGGGGGTTAAAATGTTCTTTTTCATGAGCGATTACAATGGTTTATTATTGGATAATAAACCAATATACATCAACTCACGTAACAATGAAAAGGTTGGTTATATATAACATCTAAATGCACACAGTTAGACTAAACTTGATTGTCTCAGAAAGATTGGAGACATCACAGTTTGAAGTAAAACACAGTGACTCTCAGATACTCGGAGATCTCATACTTTTATTTTGTAGTTTTCATTCGACGTAGGTTTATGACTGGTCATCACTGTTCTTCACCCGATCTTCCAGTGGAGTCCATGATGGCAATCCGTTTAGCTACTGACGGTGAACATGGCTCCATTTGAATTGTGGCTTGTTGCAGGTCTCCTTCGACTCATACAAACCTGCTAATGAATCTTACGGTTGTTTGGAAGCTCAATTTATTTATTCGTATGCAAATATTAATGATATGTTTACAACACTAGCGTTGTTCTTTGCAAGTAGTGTACTCGTGCAATTTCACTGCACATAAAAAACAATCATTGGCGAAGCCTGTGGTCATCTCTGGATTCGGCGATGACCAGACGATTTATTGAATTTAAAGAATTACTAAAAAATTATGTTAAATATACAATTTCCTGTTTAGAAAAAAGAAATGTTCATGTTCGCAGTTGGCGCAATTACCGCCTTATCCGCGACATTAGCGCTTGTCATTCTGCGTATCTCATACACCCCTCCCCTCCGCACCCACCGCAGAGGGTCCCCTCCTCTTACTCCCTCCAAAACATCAACCAATCAAATCGCTTTAAGGCTCACGCTCAAACACGCTACTTCGAGCAAGTCCAGCAACCTTCGAGAGCTCTCGTGACTTCTCGGTGTCGTCCGTGGAATTTCGGTTCAAAGTCACAACGACAGAGTTTGTAGACGTCATAGTTATTTTGGTTCAAAAAGTGTGATTCAAAGCTGTATTTCCACTGATTTCAACAATAAAAACCATGAATTTCATACGTCAAAAACACCTTAGATTGGCGTTTTTGACAGGTAATTCTTCAAAATCTCCCGGAGGAGGACCCCGGACCCCCCTTCTTTGCTAAGAGAAGTGCCCCCCCCCAGACCCCCCCCCCTTCTTTTACTAATCGCCGCCACTGGCGATGACCTAGCAAAAATGTCACGCCTCGTCACTGGAAACAATAAATATAAATCCCTTTTTGTAAATGATACAAACACAATACCATTAAATTATTTTTCTCTTTCTGTCAGTACTAGAGATATTTTTATATCTACGGGAGGAAGAAATGTTTCTCCTTCAATATGGCTTTAACTGTGAGATGTGGGAGGCAGCTGTGTGTCAAGAACACCCTTATCGGTGGGATGCTTTTCATTTATGAGTTTGTCTTTGTGAAGGAAGCTCCGATGACGAATTGCCGAATGGCTATGAATTAGGTCCCGGCTGAGCCCCATGGATATCGCGCTGACGAGCGCCGGCTGCTCACCAACCGCGTAATCTCTAAAGCCCTTCCGCCTGACGCGATAATGCCCCGGTCGAACGCTCCCAGCATTTCCAGTGACGAGAAAAGGAAAATCTCTCTGGGACGCCGTAGGAGGAAAGAGGTCTGTCGGAATGATTTGGCTAGAGAGAAACAGAATTGAACATGGACCAAAGGGTAAAGAGAAAGAGGAGACTACAAGCAATAGTGGGTGTTGTTTGAAAGAGAGATCTTAATACGACGTAGAACTCTCCAGGGTAGAATTATAACCAGACCGAGGAATGAAAAGAAAAGAAAAGTAATAGGAGAGAAAAATCCAACATGGAATAATGACAAAACAAGGAACGACCTTGTCCTTCAAAGAGTTATTTTCCTGTATTGATGCGAACTAAATCGCGTTTCAGATTCAACCATGGTGATTGAAATGACTACCGGTAATTTAAATACCTATGAGTCAGCGAAAAATATTACTCTTTTGATCAATATTTTACGGTTTTATATCCTTTTGCAATGCTTTCAGGTCTAGAAAGATGTAAATACTTTGCATCACAAGCTGAACTCAATTGTACCTGCATCACATGTTTAACTATGTTTCTCATATTAAACGGGTTTATTCAAGTATGTGGATGCCTACGTGATGTTGAAAAGTTTTTTATTTACAATCTGAACACAGTCTGCTAAGTTGGGTGGCAGTATCAATCCATCGCCTATGATACAACTTGACCACATACAATTGGTTTATACAACAAAATTGCGCAAAATAATGAAACTGATTTGGCGTATACATACTTGCATGTTTATATTTATTCAAAAATGAAAACTCTTAGTTTTACTGTCGAACGTATATACAAATATTGGGCCATTGATACATCATTGATTGATTTTACATTCGCTATTTTTTCTTCCTTAATGCGAGTCTCACATCAAATACAAATTTGTCCATTTCAGGAGATAGTTCTCTCAAAAGTCTAGTAGGTACTTCAGAATTAAAATTGAAGATGACTTTTCTGACCTTAGAAAAATCGAAGCATTGGTAACGCAGAGGAGCGTGCTTGGACCACTACTCTACCTAATGTACACGCATGATGTGCCGAGCACAGAAGAAACTACGTTAGCTACATTTGCTGACGATACAGCTATTCTAGGCGTAGCAGACACGGTGGAAGAATCAACTCAGAAGTTGCAGGAAGCCACAAATGCAGTAAATGAATGGACTCAAAAATGGCGTCTTAAATTGAATGAAGCAAAGTCCACTCACGTGAATTTTACCTGCAAAAGGATACCCCATGTACCATTGTTCTTAAACCAGTGCATTATCTCACATGGAAACTCTGCCAAATATTTGGATATGACCCTGGACGCAAAGTTGAAATGGAAGGAACACGTAAAGAAGAAAAAGCAAGAGCTGCAAATCAAATTTCGCAAACTTTATTGGATTATGGGGCGATACTCACAACTCAACGTTTATAACAAAATTCTTCTGTATAAGACATTGCTAATGCCTGTTTGGTTATGGCATCCAACTATGGGGCTGCACAGCAAAATCTAACAAACATGAAAATGATTCAAACTTTCCAAAATAAAGTAGTGAGGTGTGCAGTAAACGCTCCCTGGTACATCAGAAATGACGACCTCCATAAAGATCTCAGAGTGGAAACCGTAAGAGATACTGCAAAAAATTAGCTCGAAGATATGAACAGCGGCTTCACGCTCATACTAATTTGGAAGCCATTCAGCTTCTTGACAACTCCAGTACTATTCGGCGCCTGAAGAGGACCAAACCCTTGGACTTGGGATGCTGATACCGATGTGATAGTGTAGTGTGGTGCTAGTTAGTGAACTCTCACCATAAAATTGCGTAATTATGTTATAGCTAAATGACTTGATAGTTACTTACTGTATGTATGTATGATGATGTAACTAGTTGTTATGTTCAATATACAATATACTTATCATAAATATATAAATATACGCTTAAAAAAAAAAAAAAAAAATTCAGGAAAAACCACGTTTTTGACTGTTTTTTGCCAATTGCATCTAGTCGTGTGAGGCGATAGACGTTGAGACATCTAGACCCCTAGTGGAGCCCATTTGGGACGCAACGGCTTTTTTTGTAATTTAATTTCTAAGGTCTTTTATCAAAGCCCGAACGGTGGACAGAAATTGCAGAAATGAAATCTACATACCTTAAGAGGTAAAATGACAAAATCTGAGAGGAGTTTTAAAAATGTTTTGCTGTATGATTAGGAAGGCCCATTATTAGAAATAATGAACCAAATAGGAGTTTTCGGAAAGGTATGTTAGTGCATGCGCACACACTCCTGTTGGCTTTTTGGTGATGGTGCCTTTAGACAACCGTTCGTAGGTTATTTCTCAGTCTCCCTGAAAAGTCCATCAAGTTAAAAAAAAACATTTAAATGTTTTTTCCTCATGGATTAGGGCATGATAGAAAAAATCGCACGTTGCCAAAGTTGAGAAACCGTGAAACGCTAAAACAAGTGAACATCAACTTTTGAGGATACCAATTCCAACACCTACTCAGACTTACTCAGACAAAAGTTTTTTGGTTGTAAAGCTCATAAAGTTAGTTCGTACCTAACTTTATGTTCCACAATCATTTGCCGCTCATATACCGGGTTATTTTATGTGAACACTTCTCAACCTCTCAAGGACAGAAACGTCCCAAGTTAAATTAAAAAAAAAAAAAAAAAAAAAAAAAAAAACGGGACAGTAGACCTTTATGGTTCTACAGCCAGATCATTTAAATGATTAATTTTACACATTTAAGTACCGAAGATGAAAAATGGCCTACGCAACCTACAAATATGGGATTCTAGCTCAGAGGAGGGGAGCTAGTAAACAGAGATGAAAGCTACGGCTGGGGGGGGGGTGCCAGGTACACGAAGGGTAACAAAGGTAACAAAGGGCGGGAGGAGCCCACCCGAAGGTTAGTTGAAGGAGTGTGGGGGGGGGGGGGGCAGAAATGTAGGATCGGTCGCTAACTGGATTGTACTCCTGTTAATCATTTAAATGATAAAACAAAAACCAGACTGGATTGTACATTTCTCCACCTCCATAATATTTGCTAGACAAGTCACAATCAAACCCCACACACACGCAAAAACACACACACGCTATATATATTTATATTTAATATAGAATCACAATAGTTCTAGACAGAAACAATAACAGACAACACACACTATTTTTAATATTTCGGCTTTTTCCTTTTTCAAATTAAAGAGAAAATTAATTTTGGTTTTTGGAAATGTTGACAATGATGTGCCGAGAGAAGCCTGCCATACAGAAGTGCTGTTGCCCAGCTAAAGCGTTACATTCAAACCCGGAGGATCATGTGCTTTCAATGTAGTTTTTTTCCCCATTCGATGGTAGCTCATTAACATTTAACATTTTCAACTGTGCCTTTCAACGTATTTTCAATGTATTTTCAACAGGTGAACCTGTGTTGGAGAAAGTAGATGAAGAAGTTGGACGATCGTATCACTGATTGCCAAGACGTCAATTGAGGAAGAGTAGTTTACACAACGTTTGGTAAGAAGCTTCACGTAAAATAACTTACAGTCACTATCCAAATGTTTCGTTTCCAACATCCGACCCTTTAAACAAGGAACCTAATCGCAGTATGAAACATCAAATTTAAGAGCCACGTTTTTTTTTTTTAAATGGAGGTCAACGTCTCTATTTCAGCATCATCAATACTATGGTATTAATCGAACGATGAATTGAGTGTAACTCCATTTGTAGGAGGCACGTTTTCGAATTTCAAAAGTCTCTGATTTAATGAAATAGCCACTCTTTCACTTGAGAAGAATACGCGTCTTACTAGAATACTATCTTTCACAGTACTCAAAGTGCAGGAATTTTGTGGAATTCGGTGAAAGATTAATTTGTTCAAAATTATTAGACAGACAGTATTTTGCGTTTTAACATTGTCAAAGGGAGAGTATTAACCCCATCTTTTCTCCATTTCCATAATTAATTAATTTTATCTCTGTCAAGATTTTCGATTCTTCAATACTAGATTTTTGTAACCAAGTAAAGAAAAAAAACAAACAAAAAACAGCCCATTTAAAACTTGTTGTTTTATGTTTGAATACACGTTAATTTCACAGATCGGATGAAAGAGGAGCGTTTGGTCGCAATTCTTGCGTATTTCTCAGTTGGTGTGGAAGAAAGGGAGTAGTGAAACTCGTACAACAGGACTCCCTTGCAAATTTTCGTTACTTTCAAATCAGCGTTGATTTTCCAAATAAATGGCTCACTATTTCTAAGCAGGACGTTTAATGGATCAACTCTGTCTCATGGAATGGAGTGTTATGGGGGGACGAACAGAAATTTTGACATTTTATGTCTCCACTTTGCTACATAAACTCAAAAATGTAACGCTGACAGCGTCACGAAAAAATCGTCACGAAAATATTTTTGATAGTTTTCGCTTACAACCGATTCGTCGCTACGGATCATTATCTTCGACATTTGTGATCGTACAAAACTCGTTCACCACTCATTTGAAAGCTGTTGATTTACATAATCTTGTTACGTTAACCCCTGGACATTCGGAACCTCAGTGACCAAAGTACCCACGGGTGTCGGAACAATGAGTCAACACGATCGCGAATTCAATTAAGTACCCACGGGTGGTACGAAGTACGTAGTGTGTGTGCGGGAGGGAGCGCAAAGACATAAAATGTCCCTCGTGGTTGCGTACTTGTAAAAAAGTTGTTTCAGAAAAATATGGACATTTTTCAGTCAGAGAAATAAGGACATTTTTCAGAAAAATATTTTCAGCAAGGAGTTGAGAGGATCTCAGTTGGAGCTTTCTATAACTTTTTCTTTCAATAAAACCCAAATGATTCACCTGTTATGAGAGTTACTACTATTTCTTTTTCCTGCCATTCATAAATCCATAATCCTGTAGCTCACTCCAGAAAACCCATTACGCTAGTTTCCTTCCGATTTCAAAAGCACAATACTGAACGTAATACACCAACATACATCGTCTGTATAATATATGTTATATGTTTGAAGGAGCAGAGCTACTGTACCATCAAGACCCAGAGGTCGTGCGGGTACTGTATAACCTGGCGCCGTCCTTATGTTGCTTCCGAGTCTACCAAGGTAGCGGAAGCATTGCTTTCACTTTCGGAATGTGAAAATTTTTTCGTCTCCAAAATCAAAAATTCTACTCGCATTTTGCGTTTTAGACCTTTCTGACAAATTTTGGTTCCGTGTCTGTCTGTGTGTCTGTCTGTCTGTCAGCAAATCCTTGTTACGGGCAAAACTACACGAAGTTATAGTCCAATTTTGATGAAGTTTTCAGGGATTGTGATTGAGATGGTCCCCTATAGGTTTCATGACCCCCGGATCAATAGTAGCGCGCATGCGCAAACGTGAAATCCTTGTTACGCGCATAACTCCGGGAGTTCTTGACCAATTTCGATGAAATTTTCAGGGATTGTTCGGTTTGATGTGTAGATGGTCCCCTATCGTTTCATGACCCCCGGATCAATAGTAGCCTCTGCGCATGCGCAAACGTGAAATCCTTGCCACAAGCATAACTCCGGGAGTTCATGACTGATTTCGATGAAATTTTCAGGGATTGTTCGGACTGATGTAAAGATGGTCCTCGTGAGTAATAAAGAGGAAATAAAGTTTTAGCCTCGAGCTTGGATTGAACCATATTGCATACTCTATACAGTCATGTTATGAATACGAGGGAGCTATATGCCACACCCACTTGGCAGACGTTTTTATTCGATTTTTTGAAATCTACGTACCTACCTTGAAACGGAAACCAACAACATTTGAGGTCGGGTTCGATTACAAAGGTTGATTATTGAAAATGATAAACCAAAAAATCAGTTCCTTTGAAACTTTTCTCCGAAAATACTGGAACAAAGTTTACGAAATTCGGCTCCGAAATTGATTCTGGATATGCAAGTAATTCCGGTTCGAGATCAGTGTAAGAGGGTCGTTTTTTGTTTGATTCAAAAGAAAAGAAATTATTTCCTGTATGTACCACCACCAGGCTTTGACAGGACCTTGGTTGCCGTACGACCGCCCGTTCGCTTCTCATCCGAAAAAATTAAAAGAGGTCTTCGAGGACTGAGCATGACGAGTGGCTGGCGACAGCCCCTTGCATGCGGTGGATACCAAGTGACTGTACTATACACAATGCTGTTCTTAATGCTGATGATGCCCTGGTTACGTTATCTACATGCGAGAGATCACAGCTGGCGAGAACGATTCCTTCGCTTATTTTATTTTTATCATTTCCAGTAATGATCCTTTGCATTTATCAAGAAAGAATGTTGTAGCTCCCTGTAAGACCACTGACGTTTTGACTTTTGCTGAACTAATCTATAATATAACGCCGGTCTTAATACCTGATTCAGAGGAAGGTAGTAAAGCAAAAATTAACGTAATCAAACAGTTTTACGAAAAACGAGGTAATATTTAAATTATTTACAAAGCGGATACAAATATAAATTTACAAAATAATACTACGCTACCTACCTAGGTCCTCTCAATAATTACCGCGCGAGAAATTGGGCGAAGTCCCGAATTTCGAAGACGGATACGACCCTTCGTTGCGGATGTTGTGAACCAAAACAAAGTACGTCTGAGTGGCTACTTCAGACGGGTTGATGGTTGAGGGAGAATCAAAGCTTAATTCAGAAGGACGAATTACTCTCAATATTATGGAGAAGTCCTGCGGAAAGCGAACTGCAGCGATGTCCCTCAGCCGACGATGCGTAACAAACAACCCGGAGAAAATTCCGCTTCAGCCTTTTATAGGTTCGGGTGACAGTGTTCCGTCTTTTTCCCGCTGGGAAGAGCTGCTGATTTTCTTGGAGTGTGGAGTGTCTCTCGGCTCTCACACTCCCCTCAAAATTTGATGGTTTATTTTATTTTATTTTTTCAAAATATGTAGCAAGTAATATAAAAAACTTGATCATTTACGAAATTTGCTAAAAATAATAAATTTACAAAGTAACCTGGTCTCTCAATTTAATGTAATTATCTGTAACCAACTTTTTTTTCGGTGCCAGGTGAGGAAATCTTTGAGATTCTTAGGTGGAAATCGGATCTTCTAAGATACCCAAAAGTTACCGCACTTTGGGTTATGTGGGATTCAAACCCACTAAAACCTCACCTTCCATTTACCACGACGAAACTCTACCTGGAACTGTTTGACACATTACTTTAGGCTGGTTCTAGGAGGGGATTTGTTACTCCTCTCGGTCCGTGTTCTCCCTGCTCGGCCTCTCCCGTTCACAGCCTTCATTTTCCGGATCATCTCAGAAAAGGATGGTACGGCGGTCCAGTTCTGTTTACGCTCAAGCATTTTACTTAAGATACATTCTGGTTTCATGTCCTGAGGTGATAGCTCCAGTGTCTGCTGAAGCCAACTTCTGTTGGCAGCCCAGTATTCACATTTGCAGAAAGTATGGCACTCATCATCATCCTCTTCCTTGCAATACGGGCTTGCTGGGTCATCCACTTTATCTGTGATCAACTGAACTAAGTAGGAGAGCTACAAGAATAATAAACCTTTCTGCGGCAGTTTGTTTGTAACAGCGTTATTGGTTCATAGCGAATCTGTATACCCAACATGAGATTGATTATATTTCCAAACATTCTATTGTTCTTCCCAGCATAATTTTAACAAACAAGTTTACTTAATTTGTAGTTCGGAGACATTGGCACTACGGACACACGTTTTTGTGTATAAATGAATGTTAATAGTTTTGTTCTTCATCTACTTACAATGTAGGTGCCTGTAAGTATATTATTTTGTCAATTCTGATTTTGGTTTATTATTCAATAATAAACCATTGTAATCGCTCTGGAAAAAAAAAATTCTAACCCCCCCTGAAAATTTCATGGTTTACGTTTCAAAGCGTGTAGAATCCGAATCTGCAATAAAAATTTTTCCGTCCGTCCGCGTATGCCTTACGCCGTACGCCTGACGCACGATTTCTCCCAAACGGCTGGAGCAAGAGATCTGAAATTTTCAGGAAAAATCCATCTTAGTCCGACGACGCCCCAATTTTTGAGCCAGCTCTCCCACTCAATTTAAAGTGCTCTTTAAGGGCTGTCAAAGTTTTGTAAAATCCCTAAAACCCTCAAAACAAGTCGAATCGGCCTAAATATTTACCTATTTGAAGAACATACCATGAGGAATCGAATGAAACCCTCCCCACGTCCGTAGGTCAAACCATTCCCGATGTATGGCCCGATTTAAGGTGCCAACATTTGCGTTTTTTGGTTTATTATTGTTTGTTTGTAACCTAGTGATGCCGATAGCGTCGAGTTGTATTGAATGTGGATACTGGAGTGATAGCCGATGTTGATACTTGTAGTTTAAAGCCGATACACGGGTTGAAGCATTCTGATATGCATGAAACGCTGATGATATATAGGTAAATATTATTTAATATTATTAGTGGGGTAAATAAGTATTCTTTCTCTGGGGTTAATTAAAATTCTAACCCCCCTGAAAATTTCATGGTTTACGTTTCAAAGGGTGTAGAATCCGAATCTGCAATAAAAACGCTGCAAATTCTTTCACTGGGGTTCATTATTCAATTGGCTTGCGTTCATGATTTGAATTTCTACTAAGCTTTGAGTGTGCCTGTTTCACAGGATAGAGCGATTATTGAATTTCAGGAGATATGCATGGAACACGTAAATCTGTTCTCAACCAAAATACCTATTTGGATTGATCAGTTGATTATATTTGTGTGCCTCCTGAAATTCAATAATCGCTCTACCCTGTGAAACACGCAGACTCCAAAGCTTAGTAGAAATTCAAATAATGAACGAAAGCCAATTGAATAATAAACTCCAGTGAAAGAATTTGCCGCGTTTTTTCGTTACGTCTAGGGATGAGGCCTCTTTCAATGGTATCCCATTCCTTCCTTGAACACCTCCTTGTTACGTATCAACGATGAGCCTCCTAGACTTCTTCTAGCCATTAGCACGAGGAGTCTTATGGGAGGCGCTTGGGGGCTTCTATTTACCCTTCATCCTATTCCACAGTCCCGGTAAATACGCATCAGTAAACCATAAGTTCCAAGCGTAGACCTTATCAAACGGAAGCATTCCGTTTGGACCAAGAAGGCAATTGATATAGAGCGATAGTGGCCCGTACATACTTCTTGGGGTTCCTGACGAATGGCCGCAAATGAGGCTAAGGTTGTGCTTAATGAGGGACATCATATCAATGTTTGTTTGCAAGCACGTATTCACCCACTTTCTGCCATTCAATTCGTTTGCCCGAGGTCCCATCGTAAGCAGCATGTCCAGCCGTATTCTGGGCATAAGCAGCACTTTCACTGAACTTTGTCTAATATTAATGATCTCAACATTATAACCGGGGTCTCTAGTAATTTGATCGCTAGTGGCTGCCATTGGTGAAGTAGATAACTGAAATTTTCATGTTCTCGAATCCGTCTTACCTATTATTTCTGGATACGAATTTCAGGAGTACACAAATGGATCAATTTTTACTAGTTCCTTTCTAAAAGGGATCCCACGTATAGTCTCAACAAACAATTTGTTTATATTCAACGATCAATTTGTCTCTCATCAGGTTCACTCCCAACAAATGAAAATATTCTGCCAGTGGTGAAGTAGAAAAACCCATGCTTCATAATACGCTCTTTGAATGAATTCGATATGACTGGTAAAACAACGAAGTTTTCGTTTGTCAAAGGAAAATCCCATTAAAGAGCACACACGCCACTCACAAGTTGGGTTTCTAGAGGACTTTCATCTTCTTCCCTGTCTTCTTCAATCGTCAGTTCCTGTTTTCCACTACAGAAAAAGAAGAAGATATTCATGTAAGACTTTATTTTTCTGTTTATTGGTTCAAGGATGGTAAACCGATTTTCAGAAGCACGAAATGTTGAGTTCGACAGTGATGAAGAAATCACGTAGGTGGACTGGCAAGGCTTTCACAGTTACAGGCCACTCGCTATGTGCCAGTTATCAACGGAGATTATGTCACTCCCCCCTCTTTATTCTTTTAATGTTACTTTAAGCCTTGTTATTCTAGCGCTTTTCACACTGAAATTTTCAGCCGATTTTCATCTTTCTAGTTGTCTAGTTTTTGAACTCATTTCAGTTTCAAATTTTTTCATGAGACGAGAGGTTGATGGAGTAGTTCATTTACATTTTTTTATACAATGATCATTAACGATTCATAAACGGAATCTGAAGAATCAAATTTATAAATGAAAAGAAAGTGTTTAACTGAAGCTTACGAGGATGTGGTTACCTAACTAAAAGAAAACCAACAAAATCTTCGGATTAACTACTTAAGAAATATATTATTTATAAAGTTTGCACAAATAATGAATTTACAAATAAAATTTTACTTCGAGGAGCTCCTCCTAATGGAATGTAAGAAATAATTTCGAAAACAATCGGTTGGTGATAAAATAAACATCGGAAAATATTATAAAGTATAAATTATTCCCACGGGGGCAAAATTAGCTCGAACAGTCGAAAGTCAACGGAAAAGTTGATGTGGTAGAAATTGGAGTAATCTCACCAGAAGGAAGAAATGTTGAATGTTGGATGAAAGATGGTCCTGTCGTCACTTCCCCGATTCCAGGGATGAGGTAGAACCGAAGCACCAAATTTAGATGGTCCAATTTGGGAGGGAGGGAGGAGGTTTTCTCTGATGCCCTGGTTGAGCTATACAGACAAAAGATGAAGTCCATGAGCAGAGGTTTCAAGAAAACGTGGTCTTCTTTTCGAAAATCATGAAGATCAAAATATGTTGAGAATGTAAAACTCGTTACATCAGTAAAATACGAGTACTTACAGAAGTTTCGACGATAAATCAAGAGGAAATCTCGCCACAACGTTGATGGATGGGATTCGGAGACCCAAAACAAATTTAAACGAGGGATACTGGGACCCTCAGGTTGAATAATTTCCTTTTCAGGAGAGCAAAGTGGCTGGGTAGGCTGCAGGAACTCGACTGACTGACGAGACGGAGGAACGAGAGTAGGTTGCGGGATCAAATCGTGCTGAATGTCCATACAGGCTCGATGTTTTGAACGTCCGAGCAACTGTTGAACCTCAGGCTCACCAAGGTAAACACCGATACTCGACCGATCGCTTACAATGAAGAAGAAAATGCGAGTTGTCCTAACAGAATCATCAATGTGATCATATGTAAACTTGACTACTTGAAGACTTGACGTGTAGTAAACATTAATCAATGATTTACGTAGAAGCAGGAAAAAATTAATCTTCATGTAAATTTGCAGTTTTTTTAGATTCTATACATCTTGCAACGTGAACCTATAATTTTTAAGGGGGAATTGAAATTTTGTATCATGTTTGACTCACAACAAAATATCTTGGTGTTATTCTTGACAAACGTCTCACTTTCAGTGATCACGTATCTTTCCTGTTGAAAAAGCTACGAAACCGAGCACGACAATTGCAACCACTTTTATCATCAGCGAACGTTTCAAACTGCAACAAAATACTAATGTACAAGTTACTTATACGCCCCATTTGGACGTACTCCTTGCCTATATGGGGAACGTGTTCAAACTCACAATTTCAAAGAATAGCCCAGAATCAGAATAAAATGCTTCAAAGACAGGTCCTCCAAACACCACCTTTTGTTCGAAACGAGACGATTTACACGGATTTCAACCTTGAACACCCATTAGGTAATTCTTAAAATCATGAAACTGTTCTACGAACACAATCATGAATATCACAATCCATTGGCGGCAGAAGGTTTCCTACCACCAACAATCCAACGGCTGAAAAGACCACGACAGATAATGGATCGAATGCTGATGCTCGGGTACCTGAACGACGAGGATGATTAATAATAATCTGAATTGATAATAGAATAGTGCAGTGGTGACAATAAAATGTGAATGAGAAATGAACAATATCTGTCAATTAGTTACGCCTGAAATGTGCTGAGCTAACAGTGAATGATACAACGAATGTTAATCAATAGTCGGTAAGGTATATTGTATCAACAATGGACTTAAACAATAAATTTATTTTTCAAAAAAACAAAAAAAATCATGTTTGACTCACGTTTTCATTACTCACAATTAACCATAAACTCTCTAGCATTTGGAACCTTGTCGAGTCTACTTATACAAAGCCAGGTATATTCCTTAAAATTTGAGTTATCCATCACCAAATTGTTATTAAGAGTTGGTTTACAGGACGAGAAGCCTGTGGACAGTTGAGCGTTTTGAGAGTAATTCAATCTTAAATATCTTCCAGCAGTTTGTTTCCCAAAATACGATAATTCAGTCATTTAATAATTCTTGAACGGGTTCTTTTAGTAATATACTTGCATAGCGTGTCAACTTGAAATTCTGAATGTGTTTATTAAACTAGCTCGTTTAATAAACTAGCATATTTCTTTATTAGACAACTGTAGGCCGCAGACAAAGATGCCTATAGAATATTTACGGTGCACACTGTTATCTTTATGGGTGACTTCATATTAGTGCGTAGATGCATTAAACGTTGGACAGAAAACAAACAACAGCCTCAAATTAATAATAAATAAAACGTTATACATAAAGGAAACAGAAATACATTATACTTCATAATAATTTCCAGAAAGCCATCGGTAAAGTAATTTTGGTCAAATAAGTGGAATAATGAAATGGCTACTTCCGCATGTTCGTAGAAATCAGTCAGATTTAATTTAGGGGAGGTATAGAGAATATATCCGATTTCCAATTAAATTAATTTCTGAGTGGACAGTACGAGTGTTCAAATATAGTCATAAATTGTCTGACATCTTGGTTCTACAGACAACCAAAGACAGGAGATTCATTATTGTGCAAATTGGCGGGATAATCTAATCCAATCTAGTGGCTGACGCGCCAACGGCCTGCCAATTCGATTCCAAAGGCAGTTAATGGAATTCGTACAATGAGAGGACTTCATGGTATTATTTAGTGTGGTGGAGGAGGAGGGTTTGAGAATCACCGAATTAAACTCGATACGATGACGTGAAAAATAAAATAATCTAATCAAATACGATAAACGAAGCTTAGGGCAGGATAGTTTAACAGTCTTTTTTACAACATTCTACCTGTGACCGGTGGGATTGAATAAATGATTTCTAAGTTCCAGTGAAATACAGCAGGGTATGAACAATTAAATTGTTTCAAACGATATTCACTGCTAACATGGTCGTGTACTCGCAGATTATGCTCTTTCGCAGAAGTTTCTCGGTTCCCTGAAACAGATGGCTTACTAACAAGGGACCCATATCCTGTGAAGGCAGAACAGTTCATTTCTCTTAATCCAACTTTGTGAGAGGAAACTTTTGTGTTATTATTTTCAATAAACGACTTTTTTCATCGACCAAGAAAATAATTTTAAAATCATCTGCATTTTTTTTTTTTTTTTTTTTTTTTTTTTGGCTAAACAACTAATTTAGCTGGCCATAACTTCAAACGTTGTTGGAGTGGCATCCATCCTTACTGTAATGCATTTGATTGGTATACGTGAAAGCAATGTCCAGGTAAAAAATTAGTCAACGATTCACCAGCCATTCGGTATTCAGAGAATGTACAATCATCTGATTTACCTTTTTTGTAGACCTATTGGTATTCCCAACTCCTCGCTTGCTTAGTTGCGTAGTGACCTCCAGTAGCACTGTAGTTGAAGCAATTCTTCCGTGCAACGTCACGGTCGCTCAACCTGTGGGATGATTTTCTGTATATAGAGCAGGAATTTGTTTTCTTAGCTATTCAACCCCTTAATAGCCCTCCTAGCCAGATTCTGACACCCATCAATATTTCTCAACTGCTCCCCGAGACTCAAAAATTCAGCCTTTAGGTCAAAAAGAAAACTGGAGTTTCGGGGGAAGTGTTGGTGAATAGATTTGCAGCTCCACGCCTGTTGAATTGATTGTATTAAGGAAAGCTGCTTGTAGTAGGGCCTCAGATCAAGAGAGTGTGCACAGGTGAAAACATGCTTGCAAATAAAAATAAACACTCGTGTGTCGCCCCTACCCCCTTACATGCAGCCCTGTCTCCTTAGCTGCTTAGCTAGAGCATTCGGTACGAAACCTCAATTGAATACCTCTCTCTATATGTTGCAGCGTTGGCCTCAGCATGAGGCTTTTACCCGACGAGGGGACCAAGGCCAGGGTTAAAACTAAATGCTCTTTCACAATAGACATGCTGTTGGGTATTAACTTTGGGGAGAAAAGGTGGGTAAGATGATGGGTGCAGAGAAAGATTGACTCTCTTGACTAAAGCTTCCTTTGTTTTGGGCGTGGTAAGGAATTGCACCGACAAACATGGCACTAAAATTGATTAGGAAGCAATGAAACTTCGGTAGTAAGAAGCAAAGTTATTATTGAAGAATTCAAGCGAACTCTCTTTAATTTTTTTTTCTTCGTGATTTATTAATTGCAATTGAAAAATCAAATACATTTCATCTAGCAAGTTTACATATCAATATAGGTTCTCTCGGTAGTGAGTTTGAAGAATTTACCCTTGTTGCTTTTACACTGCGCTTGGTACGAAATATAACTGCGGGAGATGCAAGGACCAGTTCTCCATCCAGATTTATGTAAGTTAGTATTCTATGGCTCATATCTAGTTTTCCCTCCGAAGTGGACGACCGAGCAGTTCCCTACTTGTATTCTGTGGGGCGGTTTGAACATATAACCTAAAATTCATGCATCACTACTGAAAATCCTTTAAAGGATATTTTCATTCCATAATTATTTCGTCATGAAACAGCTAAGGGACGGTAGAAATGTTTCTAATAAGGGAGCAGAATCAACTAACTATCTGTTGGCTAAATCATTCATCTGTTGTAGAAACCCATGTGAAGAAAAACACGGAGTTTGTAAAATAAACGTAGTCTATTCCACAAAAATAACACAACGCTAAATCGATTTCGACGGTTTGGAAGTTACCTACTGATAACAAAGCTAAAGCTCAAGTTCAAAAAGTGAAGTTAAAAAAAGTAACGACTCTTTAACTGAGATCTGTGTAAGTATATTCTTGCACGCTATTGGTCTTGTGGCATTCAGTCTTGAGTTTCCTCTGAAAGAAGTATGCAAGTCGAGACTATTGCCATGGAGGTGAAATCTTGTCAAAGTGAAAAGGTACATAGGAAATTAGTCCAAACAGTTGAATATTGAGGGGAATCAAGTATGATTAAATTGAACATCATTACTCTTGGATTTTCGGGTAAATTAAGGCCATTTAAAGAAAACCCAATCAAGTTTTGTTTTTGGCCAGACCTGCTCCCCAGGGACTGGCATCACTTTTTGGCTCAATATTTCGAATGAAGCTGTATGACTTCTGGGCCAGTTTTGCCTCATAAACTGGTCAAAACATTTAAACTTTAGCAAAAGAAGGGGTTAAATCCCTGATTCCCCAAGATTGATATTATGCAGGGAAAACGGGTAAATGACGGTTGTCTAGGTTTTTGATAATGATTTGTGTTAGGAACCGTTTTTCATGTCTTTAGAGCCGAATCAATTGGAATCAGCCCCAAGTCATGTCTGACCGAGAAAATTTGTTCTCTGTACAGAAATAGATCATAATTATCAGAAAATCTAGATGTATTTATTGACGTTTTCATTAACGTGAATTAAGTAAACGTGAATTAGTATTCATGTATTGAAGTTTTCACATTAATTTAAAATGAATTATTGGCTCAGCTTTGAATTACTCAAAAAACATTTTATTAAATAAATATATGGGCAAATGGGAGTTATCCGCTTTTTTCGTTTTAAGCATTTCATTATTTAATTATTCTTCACCACTCAAATTTTTGTATTCGGACAAGTATTGGAAAAATGTTAAAATTAATGAGCAAAATCGGTACTCTACACAACCCCTTTTGTTTCAGTGATGATGATGTTGAGTAAGAGGAAAGAACTTGATACGTGAAATTTTGTTTGCAATAATTTTATATGAGCTTTTGTCCCGCTGGATTAGAAAATGTATAAAATGAGCCATGGTTGATTTCTGGGGTCCAATACTCCTGTCATTTATGCAGGACAGTAACCATAAACAATTGGTGATTATGTTCTTATTCAATTTTATAAATAAGAAAACGATTGTTCATTTTATTGAGTCAGTTCGAGGCCTCCACGGACCAGAGGAATGTGAGTTAGTGTTCCTACGGTGGAAGAGTGAAGGCAAATTTTTCACTCACCCTTCAGCCTATACTAATCGCATTAGGGAACGACGAGAAGGAGAGACGGTATGACTAATGATCAAATATAAACCATTACGTATACCGGTCGGGGAATGGTCCAGCTGGTTTCGACTCAATATCTCGACTAAACTCACACGATAACATCACTTCGGTTCATAAGCGGGGCAGAGGGAGATGATAAATATTGGGACGACGTCGAGCTGATAGGACACTGTCAACTATAAGACAAGTGTTGCGTGTGTGGAAGCGATGTGGTACCCTAGCTGGCAGTGACAAAAATAGTAAGTAGATAGTAGGTTTTCATATTTAAACAATTTAACGTAAATTGACGAAAGCTTATAACAGATTTATATAGATACTGACTTACATGTTTACATTACAGGGTCGTAAAGTATGGTTTTGAAACATTTTGACGTTGAACATTTAATTAGATACTACTTGCATGGTGGTGAATACGGCCCCTCCCCACAAATTAGTCCCAAAATGCAGAGTAGAGAATTCAATTCATAGCCTGCCTTGTCCAAAATTGGATTTGAAATATTCCTTTTCAACCGAGGTCTGGGAGGGTTCCTTTCGATATCATAGGCAGTGACGTACATATCATGTAGTTGTAGGGTAAGCCGGAGGTCATTGCAAGATGCGTTCAATAATTTCCAATTTTCAGACACATATCACATTGTGCCGGCATTTTAAAAAACCTTGCAAATTCTTTCTTTGGGGTTTCTTATTCAATGATTCATGATTTGAATTTCTACTAAGCTTTGGAGTGGGGATAAAAACAAAAAAAAAAAAAACTCTTGTATTTGTTTTGATTGCAGTAACCTAGTGATGTAGTGAATTTGGATCCAAATGTTGGCACCATAAATCGGGCGATACATCGGGAATAGGTTTGATTCTCATGGAATGTTCTTCAAAGCTACGGAAGTGAGAGAGCTGGTTCTGGGGAAAAATGGATTTTTCCTGCTCATTCGATTCCTCATGGAAAGATTCTTCATTTGATTTTTCTCATGGAATTACAATGTAATAAACAAAAACGTCCAAATTTAGGCCGACTTTTTTTTTTCAGGTTTTTTAGGGATTTTACAAAACTTTTGACAAACCTTAAAGAGCACTTTAAAGTAAGTGAGTGAGCTGGCTGAAGAATTGGGGCGTCGCCGGACCAACATGGATTTTTCCTGAAAATTTCAGATCTTTTGCTCCAGGCGTTTGGGAGAAATCGTGTGTACGACGTACGGCGGACGGACGGAAAATTTTATATTGCAGATTCGGATTCTACACGGTTTGAAACGTAAACCATGAAATTTTCAGGGGGGGTTATAATTTTTTTTTTTTCAAGAGCGATTACAATGGTTTATTATTGAATAATAAACCAAAAGTCTCTCCTAGATCTTTCCGTTGAAAAGATAAATATAAATAAATAACCAAAAATAATAATAATGAGGTGGAATACTCCATTAGGTGTTAGGTCCTTATTCACTTAATCAATTATTCCTTTAAAAGTTCAAAATATTGGAACAAAACTTGAAATTCTAATGTAAGGAGAGGCAAGAATTTTTATTGTTCTCAAACAATTATTAATACTACAAAGGGTTCAGTTATATGAATTGCAGTAGTAGTAACCTCTCATACCTACACATAGAACGGTAATGGAGGGTACATAATTATTATTCGTTCAAAATTGAAACTGTAGTCTTTCATCTATGTAATAGTTTTTCTGTCAGAATAATAATTATTTTGATAGATAGTTGTTGTTTACCTAATAATCGTGTAATAATTGAAATTTGCCTAATAATAACGATTCCAGTTGTCGCTCCCGACGGAAATAATATCAGACAAGAAGTTATAATCGTTACACGCTATACCATCTTGGTGTCGAATTCCACGGAACAATTCCAGATAGGACATAAAATCTCTAGTTTGTGTTGTTAACCGAATTCATCTTTCAATATCGGCCCTTCACCTATTACATTCAAAGTGTAAGTTCCAGATCGGTTTTGATCAAGTTCCACGTGTTTCAAGAGCATTATTTAATCAATCCGTGTTATTCAAAACAACAGTGATTTTGTAGCTTTAATAACGCAGTAGAACCCAAGGCAACACGAATTCGCGCACCGGATTCGAGTAATAGTAGGATGGGCGTTGTTCTTGACTGGGAGAAGGAGTTTTCCTGTGCAGAAAGTTGCGATTCTAGAACTGTAATTACAGGTAGGAATTAGCTCGAGGAAGTTGCGTACTGCTCATCGTTTCCATTGCGAACAATGCATCTTGAAGAACGGTTACAGTTTGGATTAGCATTGAGTTGCAGGAGGAACGGAGATCTTTGTTCCAAACCCTTTCTTACCCCTCTTACTTCCGCGTGTTTCCGTTTGCGTAGTTGAATGCTCGAACTTGAATAATTCAGCAGAATCCTTTCAACAGTCCCCGTACTTACTGAAACAACAATTGGAACATGAGGTAATTACTGAGTTTTCTTACGTTCGAAGCGAAAAATAAAACCTACTTGTACGTCACGCAGCAGTATACATTCATCCTAAAGGATATCCATTTCTTTCATTTTTGTTCGCATTGCTTAATTTAAAATCTTTGAAAATGGGTAAACAATTTACGTTATTAGTGTATATTCAACCGGTAGAAGCAATAAAACAGTGAGAATACTGAAAATCATTATCATAAAAGTTTTCGTTCTTCGTTTACTCACCACTGATGGACAAATGAGCCTCTGAACTGATTTCACCAATACTGGAAAATAATAAACCGAATCGCCGCAAATTAATAAATAAATTAATCGCAAGCATATTAATTTAGAAAATATTTAGATTTTCACTCAACAATTCAATCGTACATTCATCCTTAAGAATATCCATTTGTTTCAATTTTGTTCATATTGCTTAGTTTAAAATCTTTGAAAATGGGTAAACAATTTTTGTTATTCGTGTGTATTCAACCGGTGGAAGCAATAAAACAGCGAGAATAATGAAAATCATTTTCATAAAAGTTTTCGTTCTTCGTTTACTCACCACTGATGGACAAATGAGCCTCTGAACTGATTTCACCGATACTAAAAAATAATAAACCAAATTGCCGCAAATTAATAAATTAATTAATCGCAAGCATATTGATTTAGAGAATTTTTAAATTTTCACTGAACAATTTAATCACGTTTTACCTTAAGATTAGGTTTAATCAATGAGCAAGCTCCTCTACCATCTTTCTCCTATCTCAAGTTTTGTCGTGTATTCGATCTATGTTGGAATTCATTCTGCTCAGTGATATGGAGTTTATTCAATTTGTTGGAAGAGACCATATTAGGAAGTCTGTTTCATGCTGGCAGCAGCAAATATTTCCGAGTGATTTCCCCGAAACGTGGAATAATGACATGCCGCGTTCAGTGGAAAACGGGGTTAATAAACCGTTGCCCATCATCGCGTGGATTCAGGGGAAAGACTCAATTATAAATGAGGTGGAACAGGCACCGAGAGCGCACGTGACTGACGTGGCAAGGAAGGAGCTGTGAGTTGCCTCCCCGTCACGTACTCCCTTCGTTACCGAAGCACGTGGGGTCCGTTTCAGCCTGTGTGTAATCCAAGGTGTTGTAAGCATCTGGGAATAAATGGACACAGGAGGTATGATGTGGCACCATAGTACACTGGGTCGTTTTTAGAAACACCCCTTTTGATGGCTCTGCATAATGAACAACGTCTTCTCTCAATCAGGGATCACTCTTTTGAATTCCACACAGAAAGAGATCACACTTAAAGGAAAGGGAAATAGCAACAATTCGGACCTCGTGTGTGCGATAAGGTAAAAGGTGAGATTTAAATGGTTAAATATAGTATTTATATATTAACCAATCACAACGTGAAGAATCCGTCGTTCAACAGCTGTTGATAAGGGTCCTAAAATGATCAACATTGGAAAAACGCTGCAAATTCTTTCACTGGGGTTTATTATTCAATTGGCTTGCGTTCATGATTTGAATTTCTACTAAGCTTTGGTGTGTGCGTGTTTCACAGGATGGAGCGATTATTGAATTTCAGGAGATATGAATGGAGCACGTAAATCTGTTATCAACCAAAATACCTATTTGGATTGATCAGTTGATCATATTTGTGTGCCTCCTGAAATTCAATAATCGCTCAATCCAGTGAAACACGCACACTCCAAAGCTTAGTAGAAATTCAAATCATGAACGCAAGCCAATTAAATAATAAACACCAGTGAAAGAATTTGCAGCATTTTTTGTTTTGATATCAGTAACCAAGTGAAGTACTGATGTAGTAATGTGGATACAGGAGTGAACTCCTAATAGGGCTTATAGCCGTAAATGCGCTACAATAATCAATTCATGCGTTCAATAATTTCCAATTTTCAGATACATATCACATTGTGCGGGCATTTCAAAAAATCCTGCAAATTCTTTCTCTGGGGTTTCTCATTCAATGATTCATGATTTGAATTTCTACTAAGCTTTGGAGTGTGCGTGTTTCACAGGTGATAGAGTGATTATTGAATTTCAGGAGATATGCATAGAGCACGTAAATCTGTTCTCAACCAAAATACCTATTTGGATTGATCAGTTGATCATATTTGTGAGCCTCCTGAAATTCAATAATCACTCTATCACTTGTGAAACACGCACACTCCAAATCTTAGTAGAAATTCAAATCGTTAACGCAAGCTAATTGAATAATAAACCCCAGTGAAAGAATTTGCAGCGTTCCATGCGTATCAGAATGCTTCAACCCATGTATCGGCTACAAGTCCTTTTAGGAGTTCACTCCAGTCCAAATTACTACATCACCACGTCACTAGGTTACTGATGTCAACACAAAATCAATAATAAACCAAAGTAACGCAAATGTTGACACCATAAATCGGGCCATACATCTGGAATGGTTTGACCTACGGACTTGGGGAGGGGCCCATTCCATTCCTCGTGGAATTTCTTCAAAAAGAGTCAAAATTTAGGCCGCCTTGACTTTTTTTTTTAAGTTTTTAGGGATTTTACAAAACTTTGACAACCCTAAAAGGGCACTTTATATTAAATGAGAGAGCTGGCTCAAGAATTTGGGCCTCGAAGGACCAACATGGATTTTTCCTGAAAATTTCAGCTTTTCTGCTTCAGCCGTTTGGGAGAAATCGTGAGTACGGCGGACGGAAGGAAAATTTTTCATTGCAGATTCGGATTCTACACCCTTTGAAACGTAAACCATGAAATTTTGAGGGGGGTTAGGATTTTTTTTTCAAGAGCGATTACAATGGTTCATTATTGAATGGTTAACCGAAATAGCGGGTTAACTAACATAAAATTTGTAAATATAATTTTCGACTATGAATGAATGGAGAGTTATAAATGTTGGATTTGGGGCTAGAAAGGGTGGAATGGAATAAGTCTGGACTATTAGTCAAAAGTTGGGTGGAAGTCCTCGCAGTGGTTGATTAGTATTTAGTTGGCGGGAACGATACAGAGAAAAGTAGAAGCGAACGGAAAGTTGGAGTTGGTATGATAAGCTCCATTTTCGAAGTGAGGACTGAACAATCAATGAGGTTGCTTATACATCCTAGTAAGGTTAGCCTAGTTGCGGTGTTTTCACGCTAGCTCAAATGGCATTTCTGGAGAACGTGTCATTTACGCTTGGAGTAAATCTAGGAAGCGAGACTCCAGAGGAACATGTATTGTACTCATTCATGGCGGTAGTTGTGTACAAAGTAAACGGGAGACCACACAGTCGTGCATACTCCAGGATCAAATGTACAAGTGCTTCGTACACAGTCACGATTGCGGGAATGCTCGGAAGCCAATGTGCTACGCTTTAAAAAGCGCAAATTGCACATCGCTCGACCTTCCAAGCAGCTTGATATACCCAAAACAACTTACTTGCATACCGAACAGAACTCCCAAATAAGTCATGTAATCAGCATCTTGTCAGGTGATCGAGCATTTTGGGGATGGAATGGTTCAGCAATAACTGATGTGATATTAAATATCTTTAAAAAACATCTTAGCTTGATTTTAGCAAATTTTCAAGCTAAGATTTTTTTTTCTTCCGAATGAGATGGAATTCTCACTTTCATTTCTCTTGCTTCATTGGAGCGTTAAAAATCAATCCTAAAAGTAATCGCCAGGAAGCCACGCCGATTCCCCACCTCTGACTTATTCAAAGCTGTCCAGGTATTCTCAGTTCAACAACTGTATGTCAAAATAGCTATTACTTTTTTTCACAAACACCCCGATTACTTCGTGTATCCTAGACATAGCATATACCCAGCTCGCCTCACTTCTAAGGTGGTAATACCAGCTCCCCAATCTCGTTTATGGTGTACCTCAAAGCATATATTTTTCAGTATGCCTTATATATTGCGGTCTCTCCCAGCCGACATGACCATACCTGGAAATTTTTCGCGTGCCGTTTATAAAACTAGAATTTTCACATGGTTGATTAACCCTTTAAACTGTTCCAATTTACTGACTAGTGTTTATGTGTCATGATTTTGTCTGTTATTTTACTTCTATGGTGTTTATCTTTACCTACCTATATAATGATTGTATTCTATCCATCAAATTCGTTTGGGATTGTCACTTGGGTTCATAGAAATTTATTCTAATTTAGCTATCTTTTTTTTGCATCCTTATTTTCTTCATCTGATCACTTTTGGGTCGTTTTTGTAAAAATGGTGTATTAGGTAATATTACCTGTTTAACTCAACTCCCCCGAACCGCACAGGGTCGTACCCTATGGTTCTTGGGGTATATTCCATTGTATAAATATACTATAATTTTTCCTTTGTGTTGCCGTATTAATTTACAACTATGATATTTTTTTGTAATTTCTTTGTTTTTTTTGGAATAAACTTTCTTTCATTCATTCATTCATTCATTCATTCATTCATTCAGCGTCAATGAAGCAGCAGTAGTTATATGTAAAAATCTCAGTTTTGTTATTAACAAACATTATCGGGAAATTAATGGAAAGTTTCAACTGCAGCGCGAAGTAACCCTCATCGCCTTGAAATAACATTGATAATGGTTGAGGTGCGTGGCTTACTCAATTCAGGGTTCCCCACAGAGAATCATGAATAAAGATCATGGGGTAACGGTAAATACACAGCCTTTGTCTCTGACAATACTCAAGAACAATACCCCTGGGGGGTGGCGCTTATGAAGTGGCCCGTGGTTCCTCTAATTGAATTTGTTCTGAATTCCAACCTGTTTAGTATGGCGACAGAAATTCGCTGTAATTGAGTTTTTTTTTTTACCAAAAAGAAATGTCTAAAAAGTATGATTTTGAATAAAGTGTGGGTGAAACAACGCGGCGGAAGTGTGCTCCGCATAACCCGGTAAACCGATTTCTAATCTAAGTTTCTCAATACCTGGATTTAAATTGTGGAAATACAACACTTGCTTCAGACTACTCTGCAATTTTGTATCCACAGATTGGCTTCATAAGTTGATTATATGGCGTCCTGTTTGTTTATTCTGAGTGATATTTAATTTGTATCAATATAAGTTATTGAAGTTTTCTAAACTCGGAGTGGTTATAGTTGAGTGACCAGGTTTAAATCGACCTGCCGTGAGGAAAATAGCGAATATTCTTTGGGTCTTGTAGAGTACAATTAAAAACGCTGCAAATTCTTTCACTGGGGTTTATTATTCAATTGCTTTGCGTTCATGATTTGAATTAGTAGACTAAGCTTTGGAGTGTGCGTGTTTCACAGGTGATAGAGCGATTATTGAATTTCAGGAGGCACACAAATATGATCAACTGATCAATCCAAACAGGTATATTGGTTAAGAACCGATTTACGTTCTATAATAATAATAAACCCCAGTAATAATATTGAATAATATTTAACTATATATTATCAGCGTTTCATGCATATCAGAATGCTTCAACCCATGTATCGGCTATAAACTACAAATAATCACATCGGCTATCACTCCAGTATCCACATTCACTACAACTCGACGCTATCGGCCGGACATCACTAAATTACAAACAAACGATAATAAACCAAAAAAGGCAAATGTTGGCACCATAAATCGGGCCATACATCGGGAATGATTTGACCTACGGACCTGGGGAGGGGCTTATTCGATTCCTCATGGGTATGTTCTTTAAAATAAGTACATTTTAGGCCGCCTTGACTTGTTTTGAGGTTTTTAGGGATTTTACAAAACTTTGACAGCCCCTAAAGGACACTTTAAATTGAGTGAGAGAGCTGGATCAAGAATTGGGGCGTCGTCGGACCAAGAGGGAGTTTTCCTGACAATTTCCGATTTTTTGCTCCCGCCGTTTGTGAGAAATCGTGCGTACGGCGGACGGAATTGAAAAATTTTTTATTGCAGATTCGGATTCTACACCCTGAAACGTAAACGATGAAATTTTCCAGGGCGGTTAGAATTTTTTTCAAGATCATTACAATGGTATTATTGAATAATAAACCAAAATGTGAAAATCAACATGCGGGGGGGGGGGGGGGGGGGTAAATAATGGTTCGACAAAATTCAAATTCAAACTGACAACAGATATGATCAACTGATAAATCCAAGTTGGTATTTTGGTTTTAGAACAGATTTATGTGCTGTATGCATATCTCCTGAAATTCAATAATCGCTCTATCACTGTGAAACACGCACACTCCAAAGCTTAGTAGAAATTAAAATCATGAACGCATGCCAATTGAATAATAAACCCCAGTGAAAGAATTTGCAGCGTTTTTACTTTATTGTAGCACTCTACGAGCATTCTCGTATATCTAAACCTTAGCTCACTATTTCCAGCAAAAACCCTATCAGTCGTTGTGTTATTTCGACGCTTGTGTTATGACTGAAGCTGAATCGAGTTTAATGTACTGTACTGTGTACATTGGCTCAACTACTTTTTGCTAGCTCTTCAGTCAAAATTGTAAAACAACCCAGCCGGTAGATTGGTTGTGATTATGTAACGAAACGAGTTAATTATGTGACTACGCAGCAGCTTATGATTACTGTACAGGTGCACATATTCGGGAGGAAAATAAAATTTTCGGTTCACCCGTATTGACAACCCCTGCGCGGCCAACCGGGTGACAGCATTTGCTCTTTCCATCATTGAATTGATGAAAAAAAAAAACGTGATGGAGGGAGAGACAGCTTCTCGCACTGATGACATCAAAGAGACCGTAATGACACCAGCTGAGCTGTAAATGCGTGAGCAGGGTGGAACGTCAATAGCAGTTCTCTCCCTTTCCTAATGTAATCACCATCAACCTGGTACCGGTGTTCGGTTGATTGTATAATTATATGGCGCCAGTAAGTCGAGAACTGTTATTTACTACGCAGCTTGTGGGATTGGAGAGGGGTCGCGAAGTCACTTCAACCCATCATCTGACGCACCTGGGTGGGTGCAGATTGTCTAGAGCCGCGAACCACTACGTCTGCTTTAGCCATATCCGAGATGGAACAAGGGGCGTAATAATTTTCCCCATTGAAACGAAGTGCCAATTCACGGTCGCTTTCTAAAGCTTGAACGTACCAATCTCCGCTGTATCAATCTCTTCTTGTCCATCTCTTTTCCAGGCACAAATAATCAGGAGCCTAATTGACACACATGAACTAATACAGTTTTTTATTTCCGATAAAATTGAAAATATACGATTAGTTATTTAAGATTTCACAATTAAATGAGTTCATTACTTGAGGGGGGTAGCGGTGAATAAATATAATGAAAACCGGGATCGAACATCACTTTATTTTAAGGGTTAAGCGCTGTTGAAACGTACTGAAGTATCAAAAATCACCGATCACGAAAAGTGCATTTAGGAGTCAATCTGATTCCTACTAGGAATACAGTAGGTAATGAGGAGTCATTCTGGCTCAGTCCTAGGAATAGCACCTCCTAAACTGGAGTCAGTTTGTCTCAACACTATCCAGTTGAATTCACCCTATACATGGAATAGACCCCTCTCTATAGAATACGCTTATAAAATCTGTTTAATTTACAATTTTTAGTATTGAATTGTTTGATGAGCAAACAGTTTCACAGGGATGAGTACATCAGGATGGAACTGGAAAGAGCTCTTGAAGATGAATCTGATTTTGCTACAAAGTAGATGTAGAGGTAATACTGCTGTAGGAGGAAGGGAAGGAAAAGATGAAAGTGCTTTAGTGTGGCGTACAAAGCCTATCACGGTGGCAGGAAATAAGACACCTCGAAATGATATCCACAAGTCACCTGGACCAGTAAGTGGATGAGCCAATTGATTGTCCCATGTTATTCAGAACACGAGAGATGTTCGAGCTCATTGTGGACTACACCAAATAAGCGACAATCATCCAGAACCAAAATATATCACTTATTCTGAGGTTAAAGATGTAAAGGAGCTCCATGCTCCAAATGGGCTACTGATTTACGCAGTAGCAAAGAAGGAAAACCACTTGCCTACAATGTTTAATTTTTCTCATTCTGGAGAGTGGTATCGTTCAGTGATGTCCTGAATTCGCTTCGAATTTCATATCAATTCTCTTCGTTTGAAAGGAGAAAAGCGACCCTGACATCAAGCTAGCTCCAAATAGACGATATATTTATTTCTTATTCCTTGATTTATTTTGTCTTTCCTCCCATTTGCATTAATAATAAGTTGATATCAAAATTTATAAGTTGGTGGAATTTTGTCAAACCTTTCGAAAGCTATTTATTATTGCGATGGAAGAGTCAACTTTTGATTAGGACTCAATTTGAAGAGGAAAACCCGGGAAAGCAGGGGAGAAGTCGATTTGACTCCTCCCTAGGGATGAAAGATGGTGGGCGACCCCTTGGATTCCCGGTAACTTCTTGTCCAGGTTAAGGTAACTTCTTGTAAGTATAAATGTAACTGATCAGAACTAGTGCTCCCAGTAGAGATAAAAAGACCTTGGCCGTTTATATTTGAACGTCCGATCTTGATTGCAAAATATACCAGTGGAGTACCAAGTGTACAACGAACTCATGGAAATGGAGGTTGCCATAGTGCATCATGGATAACGTTTTAAAAATATTTTATTCGAGAGGTATCGGCGTTTTGCTGGTGTGTTTGTTTAGCAAGTGAGATAATGACCGTACCCATATGAGGAACCTGAAGATATCCTGTCAGCATCCGTACGATCTCTCGATAATTTCAATAAAATCATAGTTTCTGATTTATATTGGCAGCCTGTTTTCACCCAAATGACCTTTTCGAGAGAGTTTCAATCTTTCAAATAATCATAGTTATTCCTAAGAGTCTCAACGCCACTATGCTCTGTCAGCGGAGTTTGGCGGAGGTTTTAAGAACCGGCCCTAATAGTTATATCTAATTTAAACCGATCCTCTGAATCCTTTTCGCCATTCTCCTAAGCCAGAACATTCCTCCATCGAAAATTTTGTTATTGCAGAACCAATCTATAGTTCTCTCACGAACAAAATAGGCTAAGGGAAGTTGGGGACCGCATTTTCAAAAAGTCCTCGTTACTGTGCTGCCTTCCCATCTCAGCTTGCATGACCGATAGACTCAGCCAACTCGGAAAAACTCCTCCCACCACTTTTTCTCTTCTGCCGCAAACTTTTGACGTACACGGATGCTATTCGTTGTACTTTTTGGTCTCATTTTCCGTCCACAAACTTCTGTAGGTGATTTACCTTCTTTTCTGACAATACCCTTACGCTGCTGAGAAAAAATCTTGCTCCGACGGTGTCTGCTTGAGAGGAGTTTCCAGGTGGTAATTCTTTTTCCTTTCCGACGAGGCCTAACAGAAAAACTTCATGAAGAGTGTTGTTCTCATTTATAATATTACAGTTAAATTCTTTTTCGAGTCTAGAAAACATTACATTTTTGTCATTCCGGATGATGTAGGTAACGGTTTTTTTTAAATCACTTAACATGTTTTGATGAATACCCAGCTGTATCGAACCGGAAATCCTTTCAAATATAAACTTTTAATCATAATAACCGTACAGCACCTACTACACAGGGTGTCCCAGTTAAGATTGAACATCCGGCTAGGGATGGAGTTGACAACTAATTTGTGACAAAAACGCTGCAAATTCTTTCACTGGGGTTTATAATTCAATTGGCTTGCGTTCATGATTTGAATCTGTACTAAGCTTCGGAGTGTGCGTGTTTCACAGGTGATAGAGCGATTATTGAATTTAAGGAGATATGCATAGAGCACGTAAATCTATTTTCAACGAAAATACCTCTTTGGATTGTTCAGTTAATCATATTTGTGTGCCTCCTGAAATTCAATAATCGCTCTATCACCTGTGAAACACGCATACTCCAAAGCTTAGTAGAAATTCAAATCATGAAAGCACGCCAATTGAATAATAACCCCAGTGAAAGAATTTGCAGCATTTCATGCATATCAGAATGCTTCAACCCGTGTATAGGCTACAAAGCCTTTTAGGAGTTCACTCCAGTATCCACATTACGACATCACTACATCACTAGTCACTAGGTTACTGCGATGAAAACATAAACAACAATAAACCAAAAAAAAAAAAAAAAAAAAAAAAAGAAAACGCAAATGTTGGCACCCTGAATCGGGCCGTATATCGGGAATGGTTTGAGCTACGAACCTGGGGGAGGGCTCATTCGATTCCTCATGGAAAGTTCTTGAAAAAAAGAGTCAAAATTTAAGCCGCTTCGACTTTTTTGAGGTTTTTGGGGATTTTACAAAACTTCAACAACCCTTAAAGGGCACTTTAAATTAAGTGAGAGTGCTGGCTAATGAATTGGGGCGTTGTCGCACCAATATGGATTTTTCCTGAAAATTTCAGATACTTTGCTCCAGCCGTATGGTAGAAATCGTGCGTACGGCATACGGCGGATGGACGGAAAATTTGTTATTGATTCGGATTCTACACCCTTTGAAACGTAAACCATGAAATTTTCAGGGGGGTTAGAATTTTTCTTTTCAAGAGCGATTACAATGGTTTATTATTGAATAATAAACCAAAAGTGCCCCTAAAAATATTTGTTTACTGTCTTTGTTTCACGGTTTCGACTTTGAGCCATAAAAACATAAAAAAATTTGTCAAATCCGGGAAATTACTGGTTTTTTCTATCGCCTGTAGAACTATTTTTCTCACATGAACATTTTGTGCCGGCCAGAAAGTGTGTGTTCTCAAATTTTAATCTACTTAGGCCAGTATGGGAGAAAATCCCGTCGGGAAACGTGTTTTTTTAAGGCAAAATTAGGAATTCTGGGAATGTGTTGGAGCACCAGTGGGTGTTATTTTAATAAACGGGAGTGTGCCTTCATTGATAATCTCCGATAAGTTTAGATCAATCATACAAAGTCATTTTCATTCGCTCGGGTAAAAAATTGCTGCCAATAGAACTAATCCTAACTCCACTGCAGGTAGATAGGTACTTACAAATCTTCTTTGAAAATTGAATCAGCTCAGTGCTTTATCACGTCATTTTTATCCGTCATGAAGGCAATCCTATTAAATATCCATTAACGCGGGGTTTTCTTCTTATGTTCAATCGAAAGAAGACAAGGAGAAAGAATAATTATCTTCTGGGTTCTTTGTCTGCTTCTTTTTTAATCCCGTTCGATAGGTTCGTCTCGGCACACTGAGCTCTGAACTGATAATTTACTATGATTGATATTGACGTTTTCTACCTTATTTCTTGCCTTGAGCCGTATTTCACAATAACCACTTCTTATAATTTCAGTATTGAACAAGATTTCTACTACAAATCCATTTTTCCGTTATTTCCAAAAGGAGAGAGGTTTGGTGCAACTACTGGAGAAAGGACGTTGAGGTTTTCACTGGAACAGTTGGAATGCCGACATTGTTGCTGATTTGCCAGCAAAAGGGTTGAATCAGTTTCATTCAAACCAAGCATTTCTGAACTACAAAATTTTGGATTTTTAAAAATGATTCATTTTTGCTTTGGGTTTATCATTTTGGTTTATTATTCAATAATGAACCATTGTAATCGCTCTTGAAAAAAAAAATGCTTAACCCCCCCTGAAAATTTCATGGTTTATGTTTCGAAGGGTGTAGAATCCGAATCAGCAATAAAGATTTTTCCGTCCGTCCACCGTACGCACGATTTCTCCCAAACGGCTGGAGCAAAAGATCTGAAATTTTCAGGAAAAATCCATCTTGGTCCGGCGACGCCCCAATTCTTGAGCCAGCTCTCCCACTTAATTTAAAGTGCCCTTTAAGGGTTGTCAAAGTTTTGCAAAATCCCTAAAAACCTCAAAAAAAGTCGAAGCGGCCGATTTGTACTCTTTTTGAAGAACACTCCACGAGGAATCGAATGAGCCCTGCCCAAGTCCATAGGTCAAACCATTCCCAATCTATGGCCCGATTTATGCTGCCGAAATTTGCGTTATTTTGGTTTATTATTGTTTTTGTTTTGATATCAGTAACCTAGTGATGTAGTGAATGTGGTGATGTAGTAATGTGGATACTGGAGTGAACTCCTAAAAGGGTTTATAGCCGATACACAGGTTGAAGCATTCCCGTTAATGTAGGTAAAACGCTACAAATTGTTTCACTGGGGTTAATTGTTCAATTTTATTCATTTGGCTTGCATTCATGATTTGAATTACTACTAAGCTTTGGAGTGTGAGTGTTTCACAGGTGATAGAGCGATTATTGAATTTCAGGAGATATGTATAGACCACGTAAATCTGTTATCAACCAAAATACCTATTTGGATTGTTCAGTTGATCATATTTGTGTGCCTCCTGAAATTCAATAATCTCTTTATCACCTGTGAAACACCCACACTCCAAAGCTTGGTAGAAATTCAAATCATGAACGCAAGCCAATGGAATGATAAACCCCAGTAAAAGAATTTGCAGCGTTTTTGATAACGTTCCGTTGCAATTGTTTGAAGATCGAGTCAGCTGATTCAACTTAAATGGAATTGTCTTTTCAATGAGTACATTAAGTTTTTCTCAATTTCTGTTATTTCTGTTCCCTAATGACTTTTTTGTTGATTGATTCATTTCTTGCCGCCGAGTCTACCTGTACTCAGTAGGTAAAAAGCTTTGTTTCACTATGAGAGACGAAAAATTTTTCGCCTGAAAAATTAAAATTTCCATACGCTTTAGACCACTCAGAACAACTTTATTTCGTGTCTGTCTGTCTGGTATGTGTGCATTTGTCCGCCGATCCTTGTAACATGCCTCATTTGAACAGTTTCCATTCAATTTGATGGATTTTTCGTAGTTCAGAAGTCAATACAGCAGTCTGAGTATGTTGGAAACGCAAAACCCACCATGTATAATTTTCTTCGGTCCTAATGGTCCGACCGAGCTCTATCTTTCAAGGAAATGGAAACAAAACAATCGGAAAACCTCATGCCAATTTCAACGCGCTAGTATCATTTGTAGCTGATGCGCGTGCGGGTACTTGAATTCCTTGTAACAACCTAATAATTTCGTTTTCATCAAACTCTGGAGAAATTTTCAGGGAACTTGCGGATTAGATTGTACAAGATATGAGTTTCATCTCTCAAAAATCAATACGCACCCTGCGCACAGAAAATCACCAAATCGACCATTTCCAGAGGTACTGGTGTTCTAGTCGAGCTCACATTTTTGAAGGTAGTCGGGGAAAAACGGTCTAATAATCTCATATAAATTTGAAGAAGGTCGTATAGTTTTTCTATCCGTCATAGAACTTTAGTGACAGACCCTCAATAGATGATGAATAAGCTTTTGAAGGCGTTAATCTACGATGGAACATGATCCGTGGCACTTCTGAAAAAGAAATTTAATGTAAATTAAATTTATTCCTCGGAAAATAACAAAAACATAAATAAGAAATGATAGTAGAAACTAGTTTTACTGCCCACAACATCATCCTCATTCTGTGTTGAAGGGGCAGGAGCTACAGTACCCTCATGACCTGAAGGTCGTGCGGGTACTGTATAACCTAGCGCCGTCCTTTGATTGTTCACCTGACAATTAGGAGGATTTACTCATAAAAAACCGACCGGATTCGATCTAGACATAGAAAAAAACCCTGCAAATTCTTCCACCGGGGTTTATTATTCAATTGGCTTGCTTTCATGATTTGAATTTATACAAACTTTGGAGTGTGCGTGTTTCACAGGTGATAGAGCGATTATTGAATTTCGGGAGGCACAAAAATATGATCAACTGATCAATCCAAATACGTATTTTGGTTGAGAACAGATTTACGTGCTCTATGCATACCTCCTGAAATTCAATAATCGCTCTATCACCTGTGAAACACGCACACTCCAAAGCTTAGTAGAAATTCAAATCATGAACGCAAGCCAATTGAATAATAAACCCTAGTGGAAGACTTTGCAGCGTTTTTTATGGTTATCAGAATGCTTCAACCCGTGTATCGGCTGCAAAGCCGATTAGGAGTTCACTCCAGTATCCACATTACTACATCACTACATCATTACGTCACTAGGTTACTGATACCAAAACAGAAACAATAATAAACCAAAATAACGCGAATGTTGGCACCATAAATCGGGCCATAGATCGGGGATGGTTTGAGCTACGGACCTGGGGAGGGGCTCATTCGATTCCTCGTGGAGTGATCTTCAAAAAGAGTACAAATTTAGGCCGCCTGGATTTTTTTTGAGGTTTTTAGGGATTTTACAAAACTTTGAAAGCCCTTAAAGGGCACTTTAAATTAAGTGAGAGTGCTGGCTCAAGAATTGGGGCGTCGCCGAACCAACATGGAGTTTTCCTGAAAATTTCAGCTTTTTGCTTCAGCATGGGCGGTTAGCATTTTTTCTCAAGAGCGATTACAATGGTTTACTATTGAATAATAAACCAAAACTATTTAATTGCGTGGATGTGGAATCAAGATGGTTTTATGTGATCCTTTGGTTGCAAGACGATTTTCACTATGTTCAAGGACGTTGACATTTTTTGTCGTTCAAAGTGGGTTTATTTGATTCATTGAAGAGATGTCTTTCAACAACAGCTTTACCGCTAGTGTTTTGTTACATCTTGTGGCAGTTGTAATACTGTTATGAACATTTATTAACTTTAACATCTGTTTCAATTACCTAATTAGATTGTCGTGGTAAAATTATCACCACTCACCGGTTTATTGTTGTGAAATATGTGAGCCGTCAGACCCGAACTTCTGAACCCATACTGTTCTCTCACCAAAAAAGGACCTTTCCTCCTCCCATCTCCTTGATTAATTTCACGTAATACCCTTCTTAACAGATTCTGAAAGTCTTCTTATCAAAGATTTTCTTGTTCGTAAATTTAATCACATTAACCTTACAGTTTCAGGCGTTGTTTTGCAAAATGTAGGTTGAAAGAACTCCTTGACGTCTGATGTTCCAAGTTGCGTGAGATGCACAGCCATTTAAATCCCCCAAAACCCGGTTGTCAGCTACCAGCGCAGGAGCTGTCACATTTTCTCTCCAGAACAACGTCAAGGGCGATGAATGTTTTTAGCAGTTGACAGTGTACTTGAGAAATTAGACAACGTCACTCATTTTTATTTCGTAGATTTTCCTCGCTTCTCTACTAACAGGGTTGGGTTTTATACTCCAATTTTAATGCAATATTCAGAGATCTGGTATTTTCGAGGTAGTACGACTCGGTTAGTACAAAATATTGGTGACATATTTGTCCACCATAATTCCATTATGCCGATCTCGGATTATCATGCGATTAACGCCTCGCTCTACACACTACCCATAACGAAATTGTACCATAAGACCGAATTAGAAAAATTCAAGAAACTTACTTGTACCATGACAGTCTCACCGAAATTTTAACGAGTTGTAACTTATTGAAAACTACTTCATCATATTTCAAAACTAGTATTAGAGCTTGGGTCGTAGTGAGTAGAATGACAGCATTGGCTGAAAATGATGTATCTCATCCTTGAGTCTCGCATTTTGAATGTATTGTCGATTCCAAAAATCAAAACTTCGAGCCAATATCATGCTGGATTATTCCAAAAGTATATTAGTCTATTTATTATGGGTTCATTTATTTTAGGGTTCTTAAATGTTGCGTGATTGCTCGTGTAAAATGTGAAGTTGCGTGAATTTGTACAAGTATGCCATCTCCGTACGTGCGTACTAAATTCCCAGCAACATAAAGCCCACTTGCCTATCAGCAACAACACCGCAAAACCATGCTTTGGGGCAGTTTTTATCACATATTATGCTTGTGGGGCTATCGAACTGGCTGAAAGGACGGACGTACATTGTAGTTTGGACACGTAAAAGGACACAACTTGAGCGGCTGTTATATAAAACATTTTGGTATACAATTACAATTCTAACTATTGACAATAACGAACCGAACCTCTGTAGAAAAGGTCAAACCTAAGTGGAAAAGGTCGTATCCATGTGGAAAAAGATTAAACAGAACTGGAAAAAGTCAACTTCATTAAAAAAACGCTGCAAATTCTTTCAATGGGGTTTATTATTCAATTGGCTTGCGTTCATGATTTGAATTTATACTAAGCTTTGGAGTGTGCGTGTTTCACAAGGTAGAGCTTTTTTTTTTTTTTTTTTTTTTTAATAATAAGATAACTTTATTGTCAATGTTGACATCACAGTTTTGACAAATTGTATGAATATAGTAGACAAAGCCTATTTGATATGATATTTGTTTTAGGTGCAGCCCATTGGCTGTCCTATACCAGATTCTTATTTGTTAAATTGATTACAATAAATAATTAATAAAATGAGATGATAACAATTGAAGAAAATAAATATTTAAATAAGTGGTATAACAACTGAAGAAGATAGGTAAGTAAGTGCTTTAACGAAAAGTTCTTCATACTAGAATGGAGTCTTGGGGTATTTTCCTTTTCAGGCGTCTTCCTTCAGGTGGTGGTGGGGGATTCAGGGGTATGTTTGCAACCAATGTGTTTTCATGATCTGTCATATTGTCGTGCAGTCTCTTATAAGAAGTATGGATCACTTGCTGAACAGTTGGTATATCCAGGTCTTGGTGGAGAGTAGCGTTGCGGACAAACCAGGGGGCCCCAGTTATGATTCGGAGTACTCTATTTTGCGTTGTCTGAATTTTTTGATATGGCAAGCAGCAGCCGATCCCCAGAGTCCAGCTGAGTATTCCCAGATAGGTCGAATGAGGGAGAGGTAGAGAAGTCGTTTTGTGTGCAAGCTCAGGGGAGATATGTCGCTTAGGAGTGGCTTCAGTTGGCTGATTCTTTGTCGTATTTTGGATATTAAATTTTTAATATGAATTTCCCAGGTCATTGTGCGGTCTAAGTAGACTCCGAGGTACCGGACGTGTGAATCCTGAGGTATTGGACTGCTGTTTATGAATAGGGTGTCACGAAAAACTGTTCTCCGCTTAGTGAATGGGACCACAACTGACTTTGCAGGATTCATTTTGACTCTCCATCTTTTGCACCAGTCGCCGGTGGCGTCGAGATCGGATTGAATATTTGTAGCGGCAGCGTCGAAAGAATTCTCTACTTGAATTATCGCTACATCATCTGCAAACTGAGCGAGGGTTGAACGATTTGGTTGAGGTAAATCATGTGCATAGATTAAGTAGAGGAATGGGGCTAGAACACTTCCCTGCGGGACTCCAGCGAGGATTGACTTGGAAGTTGACAAGGCATTTTTATATCTTACTGAGTAAGTTCTTCCTTCCAGGTAAGACTGCACAATTCTATAGTAAGTGTCTGGTAAATGGGGTTTGATCTTGTACAGTAAGCCATTATGAAGGACTTTATCAAAACACTTCTCAGAGTCTAGGAAGACACCGAGACATACTTTTTTATTCTCGTACGTGTTAAGTATTTGGTCGATTACTCTGTGCAGTTGCATTGGGCAAGAGTGCGCAGAGCGAAAGCCGAATTGCGTGCATGGGATTAGAGATGAAAGATGTTGGAGGAGTTTCGGTAGTAAGAGCTTTTCAAATAGTTTTGATAGAAATGGCAGGAGACTAATCGGACGATAGCTTAATGGATCGCTACTTCTCTTGTTAGGCTTTTTTATCATTATTATTTCAGCATGCTTCCATTTCTTCGGTATGTGAGTCGTCCTTAGCATTGCATTAAATATTTGTGTTAGGAATACTATTCCTTTTCGTGGTAGATTTTTTATCAACTGGGGTGTAATGAGATCTGCTCCGGGAGATTTTTTATTAGGCGATCTTATAATTACGTTTCTGACATCGCCAGGGCTAAAGAAGCTTGAGAATGGACTGAGTTGAAGAGGTTCAGTTATAGAGTGTATTATCTGTTCTGTGAACGAAGGATCATTGTCGGGATTCGGTGAAAACTGCTCCTTTAGTATAGTGGAGAAGATGTCAGCTTTTTCCTGGGCTGTTGAGTACCAACGCCCAGCAAATTTCAAAGGAGGTATGTCGCTGTTTTCTTTTGTTATCATTTTTGTTTTTTGCCAGAGTGAGTTGTCTTGGGTATTTAACGTTCTTAATTTATTTTGTTCAGCGTCGTCTCTCTCGTCTTTCATTGCTTTTTTAAGTAATCTTGTAGCTCTATTATAGAGATTTTTATCTTGCCAATGATTGGTTAATTCCCATTGAGCTCTTGCTGTTTTTTTAGCATAAAGTAGATTTAGCGTATTCGGGGAAATATATTTATTGTTATTATTGTGTACAGATGTTATTCTTGGTGAAGATGATATTTCCGCTGCAGTGCATATTAAGTTAGTGAGAGTTGACACGGCCGTGTCGATGTCAGAGGGGGTTTTCAGAGGTATCTGTAAATTTATATTATTTTGAATATTTGACTTGTACTTGTCCCAATCAAAAGGGTGGTTTATGAGGGTGCGCTGTGATTGTATGATGGCGCCTTGGATTTGCATCTCTATTATTACAGGATAGTGGTCTGAACTCATTTCATGAGGGACTTGTATGTCTGTTATTAGATTGTGAGTTCGTTTACAAATAAAGAAATCCAGTATGTCTGGAGTGTGCCCACTGTCAGAGTAAAAAGTTGGCTCACGTGGGGTTACGACTTCCAGAGAGTGTTGGACAATGATGTTTTGAAGGAGTCTTCCTCGGGGATTTGTAGTGTGACTCCCGAATCTAGGATGCTTTGAGTTAAAGTCTCCACCCAATACAAAACAGTTACGAAGTTCATGTACTAGTGATAAGAAGTCTCCTCTCAGAACATTATTCTCTGGAGCAGAGTAGAAGGAGCAAATCTTCAGGTTGGGGATCGCAGGCGTGTGAAGTGTGATTTGACATGCTTGTATTTCATTTTCTATGATTGGAGGTTGTTCATCATGTCGTATCGAATTTCGGATTAGTAGTGCTGATCCACCTTTTCGTCTACCGCTAGGATGGTCAGATCTATAAATTTTATATCCGGGGACGAAGAAAGTGATATGAGGCGCAAGTTTAGTTTCAGATAGCAGGATGATATCTATGTTGTATTGTTGTAGATATAAGCAGAGTTCGTGGAATTTATTTCCTACTCCACGGCAGTTCCAAGTGCTGATTCGAAAACTGTTATTGTTTCGTGTTGCCATTTTATATTTTCAATAGTTATCCTGCGATTATCCTCGCGATTAACCTATCTACAGCTACTCTCCAGAGTTATTGAATAATCGTCTCCTCGAACACTAAGTGTTATCTTCGTGAAAATCTTATCTCGCGATAATCCTATCCACAGCGGCCCACGGTCTACGACCCCACAATGGTTGGAAATGAGCCTGCCCACAAGAAGCAAAAGGTAAACGATCCATCTCCGTTTCATACTTCAAATAGATTTGCCGTCCTTGAAAACATGGACACTCAAACCGATGCTACCGTAACACCACAAGATAAATCAAACATTCCACCGCCCATATTCATCAATAATTTGAAAGATATCAACACCCTTTTGGCTCAAATCAAAACTTTATGCACTGACAAGTTCAAACATTTGACTGTCGAAAATAAGTTAAAATTAAACTTTCAACAAATTGATGACTACCGTAAAGTTATTGATTATCTTCAAAACTCAGAAGCCCAATATCACACTTTCCAATTGAAATCGGAAAGAAATTTTCGAGTTGTTCTCAGAGGACTCCACCCAACGTGTCACATAGAATCAATGTTGTCGGAATTAAAAGAAAAGGGATTTAACGCAATACAAATGATTCCTGTACACCATCCAATCACTAAAACACCACTACCTTTATTCTTTTTAGACTTGGCACCGAGTAAAGATAATCAGAAAATTTACTCGCTCACAGATCTTTACTACTGTAAAGTAAAAGTTGAACCCCCGAAACCGAGACGAACAGTGATCCAATGTCTGAAGTGCCAAGCATACGGTCATTCCAAGAACTACTGCATGAACTCACCAAAGTGTGTGAAATGTGATTCTAATCATCCCTCTGATCAATGTAACAAACCCCCCAATACCCCCCCGATATGTGTGAACTGTAAAGGGCAACACACGGCCAACTACAAGGGCTGTCCAAAACACAAAGAACTGCAAAATTCACCAAGAACAATGAAATGGGCAAATAACAATAACAAATCGCAGATCCCACCAAACCCACAATCGCCCATTAACAACCAAACAAACTTTCAGCCGCCCACTAACCGACCATCAGACTCTATCAGTAGCCCAAAATTTACTACCACAGCTAAAACCTACGCCGATGCAACAAACCAGTCTCATCCTCCAGAACAATTATACCAAAAAATCGACAAACTATTGTCAACCATCACTTCACTTATTGAAATGTTTGCCCAAATATTACCAAGGTAGAGCTGTTATTGAATTTCCGGAGACCCATAAATATGATCAACTGATCAATCCAAATAGGTGTTTTGGTTGAGAACCGATTTACGTGGTCTATGCATATCTCCTGAAATTCAATAATCGCTCTATCACCTGTGAAACACGCACACTCCCAAGCTTATATACTACAGATTCAAATCATGAACGCAAGCCAATTGAATGATAAACTCCAGTGAAAGAGTACTTATTTACCCCAGTAATAATATTGAATGATATTTACCTATATATTATCAGCGATTCATGCATATCAGAATGCTTCAACCCGTGCATCGGCTATAAACTACAAGTATCCACATCGGCTATCACTCCAGTATCCACATTCACAACAACTCGACGCTATCGGCATCACTAGGTTACAAACAAACAATAATACCAAAAAACGCAAATGTTGGCACCATAAATCGGGCCATAGGAATGGTTCGACCTACGGACCTGGGGAGGGGCTCATTCGATTCCTCGAGGTATGTTCTTAAAAATAAGTTTACATTTAGGCCGCCTTGACTTGTTTTGAGGTTTTTAGGGATTTTACAAGACTTTGACAGCCCTTAAAGGGCACTTTAAATTGAGTGAGAGAGCTGGCTCAAGAATTGGGGCGTTGTCGGACCAAGATGGATTTTTCCTGAAAATTTCAGATCTTTTGCTCCAGCCGTTTGGAAAAAATCGTCCGTACGGCGGACGGACGGAAAAATGTTCATTGCGGATTCGGATTCTCCACCCTTTGAAACGTAAACCATGAAATTTTCAGGGGGGGTTAGAATTTTTTTCCCAGAGCTATTACATTGGTTTATTATTGAATAATAAACCAAAATCCTAACTATAAAATCTATAGCAAACTCCATCCGTGTAAATCAACGCTTACTGATTTGTAGACTCCTGATAACAAAACAGAGTACCTACTTTAGGTTTGAGTGAAACTACATCTTAAAAAGTGGCGAGAAATCAAAAATATCTTTTCTCGCAGCATAATGCAGCGTAAAATGCAGTGTGATAGGTTTGGGGTGGGTGGTTGGATGAGTTCCAAGATTCCCTTTCAGGAAGCTTTTGTAGCTAGAATCGTCTACCAATCCCTCTGGAGTGTACTTGGTTATATACAGGGTTGGGCTCTCGTCGCATAGTGCTTTTCAGCCGGAAAACCTAATGTTTTTCTCCTTTTTTCTTCGTGTGAAGAGGTTTGCCACCCTTACAATACGTCATGCTTCTTCTAAGGAAAGCTTATAATTGAGTTAGTATACAATTATGAAATGCTGACTAATGAAGACCTCCTAACCAGACTACATCGAGTTTTAATCCTGACCTCACTATGCCGCTTCTAAAACATCAATATCACATAAAAATAATTCCCATACAAGCCGTTATTTGAACTCCTTGTTAATGCCTAGAAAGGATTATGAAATATAAACAGTACATTGCAAATATTTCAGATGTGCCTGCCGACAAAAACAGTTGACTTAATCCAAGGACCAATCACTTTTTCAATACATGAAGATACCCACGCTATCTACGTCTTACTATTTGCAGAGTTTATTCGATCTGTGAGCACCTAAAATCGATGGATGTGTAAATTAACGGATCTTCACACAGGGCCTTATATCGTGTTCACTGCACGAGAAACTTCAATAATAGTCAATATTACTTCCGAATCTGCGAAGCAGCGGAAGCCTTGAGTTCATTTTCGGGAGCCAAACAATTTTTGTTGTGCGAATTCAAAATTTCCACTTGCATTTTGCGTTCCATAGGCTACGGAACGAATTTGCTTCCATGTCTGTCGGTTTGTCTGCCTGTCGGTCTATCTGTGATATTCTTGAAACAACCGTAATTTTTCAATGAATTTCGCTCAAATTTTCAGGGATTATGCGGATGAGGTCTCTTGAGGTCCCATAGGAATTTCATCCCCATATAATCTTTGGGCGCGACCAGGAATTGACCCAAACACAGTTCTAAAATTTATCAACTTTTCTGAAGCGCTAGAAGCAAGTTGAAATTCTAATCTTGGAGGGAAACGCTTTTTTCCGATTTCTGATCAAACACAAAGCTTCTCTACTTTTAGCAGTGAGAAAACAAACGCACGCCCATGACTGAAAACAGTTTAGTCGAATTTCTACCGATTATCTACAAATTTTATGCTATCTCATGACATATTTCTGAGTATATTGAGTGGTGAGGATCAAGATTCTGTCGATCAGCTTGGGGATATAGGACTGATCTGGTCCAGCAGTTTAATTGGGAAAATCGATGTAAATTAATGTATTGTAAGTATGTCGAAAAATGTAAATTAAGAAGATAGAAAGAATGTGAGAAAAATTAATATAATAACCTATTCGAAACCTTTCGTACCTACAAATAATGGCAAAATAATTATAAGAAAAAAAAACATATACCTGTATAAATTGTAATAACACTAAATAGTTAGATAATATTTACCTGTGATATTCATCTAAATATTTAGAGAATACACTGACAGACGGGCATGGCCCATTGTCCCATTGTCAATATCGTGTTTATAAGCACTGTAAATATGTATAAACGTTGAATGTGCTAAATAATAACATTCTCTCTCTCTCTTCTCTCTCTCTCTACAAATTTTATGAATTTGTTCTAACAGATATCACTAAAATTGTTATTGCGAACGGTTGTAAATATTGTGCAATATGATGCATACCTTCAGAAAAACATCATTGAATCAGCCTACTCACTTTTTTAACTTACTCGTACTAGAACATGGTTTTTCCGTGCTATTTGTGTGATCCGTGCTCCAACGGCTCAACACAGCTGTTCTCAGAGCTCTTGGAAGTAAAAAGTTGTTGCTGAGAGGAAGGGATAAGGGATCATCTTAAAGAACACGAGAATGATTTTCTGGATATAGGAGTGGCCCTATTCTGAGTGTCTGAGCATTCAAATGAACGCTAGTGTATGCTCGAAAGAGATATATTCAAATATTCGTAAGAGAAATATTTTTACTTCATAAATGTATGTACTTATATCCAACAGTTACTGTTTGCTTTGCTTCTTCCCAAGCTTCATCCTAATAAATGAAACCATAAAATTTATGTTCGTAATATTTAACATTAATCGTAAAGATATTCTATTGCTCAAAAATACAACTGTTTGAATGTTTGAGTGAAAGATAGTATAGTAATTTGTGGATTTTTACGTTCCTTGAGTGTAACATCACGTTTATAACATCATCTGTAAATGGTTTCGATTACTCATTTCCACGAACTCCCGTTTATTGATCTGATCGGTCGGTGCCATAACAGGAAGTCTATCAGACTCGACTTAAACGATTGATGAGCTGGTAGGTTCAAATGTTTCTAAACTTACTTTTGAGAGATGAAACAGGTCGAGAGAGTATTTTGGACAAACCCATTTTATTCATGTTTACAGATATTATGTTGAAGAAGGGCTGATTCGTTCTACAGTACAATGTGATAATTGCATCCAACTACCTAACGTCAGAATTGAGCCTTAGGAAAACACACTCGCGATCGATGACTGGTTTGATTTACGAATTCCTTCAAATCGGCTGGCGGCTGGAGGGCAGAAATATAGCATTATTTTTGGCGCAGGTGATAATTTCTTCTGGATCTTACTGCTCCGTCTCGCGAGCCGCTTTCTTATGATATTATTCGGCTTTCAGCGCTTCATGGGGCGGCTGTTTTTATTATAAAGGCTGAAATTTAAACTATCTTGTTCCTAATATTCGTAGATAGAGTTTTTTTGTTTAATATCAATGGGTTCTAGTTGAATGAATCAGACAAAACTTCCTAAGAGTCCTTACGACGGACACTGTTCCCTCTATAAATCGTGTTAAGCACTAACGACAATGGGCTGCAGCCGAGAGTACAGGCGAGAATGACAGGCCCGGCAATCCATTCAATCAATGAGAAACGATCTAGCGTTCGAACCCGTCACCGACAGCCTTCTACGAATACCACATAAAGATGCTTCCACTCCCGAAAACGGCGTCATTGACAGCGAATTCCGACAAAGGACAAGAAAGGGAAACATACGAACATCCTAATTCACCCCCAGTTCGTTTCCATCCTTCGATTTTATTCTCTCTTCTCTTTCAAGGGTGACTCAAGCTAAACAGAAAATTCCAACAGTCCGGGTTTCTCGATGAAGAGTAAATTAGATAGAAAAAAATCAATTTAAATTTACCTAATCTTAATAATCAATTCTTGATCGATGAATTTCATGATATTGTGCTTCATAGGAAAGGTGGGGTTCAATAGTTTTTGAAATAAAGAACGGATTTTTGTTTGATATTACTCCCAAGGTAAGGAAAGAACTGTGGTGTTCCATTGGGAAATGAAAAAATCGTCGAAATTCAGAATTTTCTCCTGTTACGGCGTATACCGTCATAAACTAGTTTGTTTTGTAATCTTCAATTAAGTACAGTGTCGGTTGGACTTTCCGGGTTGGACTTTGGTGATTTCATAGGAAGATTTAATCGCTGCCGAATCAATGGTAGTCTCTGCCCATGCACAAATGTAGAATCGACACAGTTTTCTTACGATTTTCAAGAAATTTACCGTACCGAGAAGAGATACCGGTTGCATATGAGAATTTGCACGTAAAATTGTTCTTATAACACAGCCCCACAAAACTAGGGTAAATATAACTTTCTACATTTTTTTCCAACTTCAGACAAGGAGAGTACTTGTAGAAACTACCTCCCCCTCAATCACCTCCCGCCACCCCCTCCTAGGGGTTGAAATTTTCCGAATATCACAAGAAAAGAGAATAAAATCCGAAAGAATTAAAAGTCATTAGAGGAGACCCCAACAAAGTTTTAAAGTCTTTTCAAAACTCATATTCAATTTAAATTAACTTCGGAACACAAAAACCCTTACCTTATTCGACTTGGCGCGAAAAATCAAATTTCAACCCCTAGGAGGGGGTGATTAAGGAAAGAAGAGGTGTCTACGGACTATTGGAAGTTCAAATTCGATCTTAGGTACCCCAAAAACATAGAAATCCATACTCCACTAGACTTGGCGTGAGCACACACATTTCAACCCCCAGGAGAGGGTAGCGGGGGTTGATTGAGGGAGAGGTGGTTTAACCGAGTACTCTGCTTGTCTGAAGTTGAAAAAAAAAAAAAAGTAGAAATTTACTTGAAAAGGTGTCGTAGTTCATCCCAATCTCATTACTAGAAAAGAAGGTTATGACATCAATTTTAAGGGTAGTTTTTTAGCCATGGCTCAAAATTTTTGGGGTGGGGTGATTTTTTGGACCTTGGATTCGAATTGAGCATGGAAAAATACATAGGGATACTCTAGTCTACATTACGGATCTTGACTTTTTTGTGGGGCTGTGTAATCAGTGAAACTACTAGTGAATCATACCACCTCCTGACCTGGAATTTAACATTCTTACCTGTTGTTTTGAGAGAGAAAAACCGTTTATTGATCATTATATGGGGTGGAATTTTGGATTAGTTGGGGTTGTGAAAAGTATAAATTGATATGCGGAAAGCTCGAATTGGTATGCCGAAAGTTGAGATTGAGGTGTACATTCTTACCTGTTATTCATTTGCCAAAGAGTGAAGCGTAGGATGATTTATTTCGAGGGTTTCGATGTCAGTATCGGTAAACATTGTACACTACCGTCGTAGGTATTTTTATATCACCTTTTATTACCTTCTGAGGGACTAGTAAAGTGATAGTGTTTACAGTGTAATATTTACGATGAAGTCATCGTATCGTCCTTGGCTCTTCTAGAAGTCACTTACAAGGTATGGAGACACACTGATTGTTCTTGTCATTGAAATGCACTAAATGAGCAACGGTCTCTTCTACGTAGTCAAACACCCAAGTTCAGCGTGAGAGATCATGGTCATTAGAAGATGCAAGTGAGTGTGAAATTTCTTTCCTATTATTTGGGAAATTGAAGAAGAGCGCTAATTTTGCCGCCTTTTTTGTGGTACGAAAATAATTCCATAACATGCACGTCAGTACGCGTAAAAGCAACGCCTTTTCACAATAACTGGTGTAGCGGGTGGATATGCAGATGGAGTACGCGCTATACGACTGGTAAATAGAAAATCAACTTGGTTGGGCAAGGGATAACTCTGGTTCCCCTACCAGCAATTACATAAAAGCGCTTGATATTTCTCTCAAATCGATCGAAATCGTACCATAGTCAATCCAGTTCTCTGGTGAGTAATCAATCGCCTTTGTGTTTACTCGTGTACAGCTCTCTCTAGCTACGTCTCTTTCCTGCTGTCACACATTAGAATTCCCTCTCTTTCTCTTTCCCATTGATGTAACCGTCAAGTGTATAATTTACCCCAACGAAAAAGTTAAATCAATAGAGAAATCAAACACGGCTCAAACGAAACAAGCTTTCAGTCAGAGCAACACTTAAAACTTCATACCGAACAAGAGTCAGACTAAAGCCGAACAGATATGCCCGCAAAACGTTGACAGTTTTAATATTGATATGTCAATTTATTTGACTGTACTGTGGTATTCCATTATTCGTTCCCATCCTATTCCGCTGTAAGATACATTCATAAAAACGATGTTTAGAATTATGATGAGCGCCGACCGACTTTAAATTAACATCGTGGTGTTTATTTCAGTATTGAGTTTGTACTTAACCATTTATTTTGAACTGTTATATTTGTTCACTGGTTTTGAATGTCCGAAACCAATAAGTACTGTAATGTTGACGCACTATCGTAGCATGGAAATGTTGGTAGTCGTGGGCCCCAGTTCCTTCGAGGCCCATTCCAGCTAAAGAGTGGAAATGGGGGATTCATACCACGGTAGGTGTTCTTCACCACCAATTTAATCGTTCAGAACAGCAGAGAACTCAGCAGACGAGAAGGGTTTCGGAGCAGTTGGATTTTCTATATAATTTCACAACTGCTGCTTCACGAAATCAAGGTCAGCATCAGTGTGAGCGACCTCCCTGGTAGACCCCCTTAGGGTTTGAGTAGAGAGGGGATACTGCCGAGACAATGCCGAGTACATTGGTCTTGACCGGTGCTTGGATATAGGTACTTGGGACATCGTGCCGAAACCCTAGCCAGGGGAGCTGAGCAGAACTAACTTCACAATCTAACACGGACCCCCTTCAGGCACCAAGCCTGCCTAAGACAAGGGCCAAGACCCTAGAATAGACTGGGCGACCTATACTGGAGCTTCAGTGGTGCGTTGTTAAACACACACACACACATACATGAACCTAATTTTTTTGGGTTATTGTTTTCAATGATGAACGTTTATACTCGGCCAAGAGTAATTATATGTTAACCCATTCCGTGTGGCCGACAGGAAACTCGTTTGAATTTTCATTTTCTGGAATTTTGGAACACTTACGGACCCCTAGATTGAAGATACATAACGGTTTCTGTCACGAATCTTAATTTAGGGCCAGTACGATGGATTTTTCCCACCTCATTGCAATAATATTCATGGAGGTCTTGGGAATTTTGTCTCAAGACCGAACTGGGCATGTTTTCTTGCGTAACTAGCCTACGGTATTTCTACTGGAAACATGTGGAAGTAGTTATTTCTATGACTCTCGTTTTCAACAGTTTTTGTATTTCCTTTTCCATGACATGTTGATACACCGACGAAACTTGATAAATGGAGGGGGTCAGGGGAATATTCTTCCTGCCGGTAATTTCTCTGAATTACACGTGAAGTGAGTAAATGTGGGTATTCACGTTTTCATTAACAAGATACTCCCTTTAGTTTTGGTTTATTATTCAATAATGAACCATTGTAATCGCTCTTGAAAAAAAATTCTAACCCCCCTGAAAATTTCATGGTTTACGTTTCAAAGGGTGTAGAATCCGAATCTGCAATAAACATTTTTCCGTCCGTCCGCCGTACGCCGTACGCACTATTTCTCCCAAACAACTGAAGCAAAAAAGCTGAAATTTTCAGGAAAAATCCATGTGGGTCCGACGACACCCCAATTCTTGAGCCAGCTCTCTCACTTAATTTAAAATGCCCTTTAAGGGTTGTCAAAGTTTTGTGTAAAAACCTCAAAAAAAGTCAAGGCGGCCTAAATTTGGACTCTTTTTGAAGAACTTTCCACGAGGAATCGAATGAGCCCCACCCCATGTCCGTAGGTCAAACCATATGGCCATATGGACCACATGGATTTATGGTGCCAACATTTGGGTTAATTTGGTTTATTATTGTTTTTGTTTTGATATCATTAACCTAGTGAAGTAGTAATGTGGATACTGGGGTGAACTTCTAAAAGGCTTTGTAGCCGATACACGGGTTGAAGCATTCTGATAACCATTTAAACCAAAATCCTTTCAGTGGGGTTTATTATTCAATTGGCTTGCGTTCATGATTTGAATTTCTACTATGCTTTGGAGTGTGCGGGTTTCACAGGTGATAGAGCGATTATTGAATTTCAGGAGATATGCATAGAGCACGTAAATCTGTTCTCAACCAAAATACCTATTTGGATTGATCAGTTGATCATATCTGTGTGCCTCCTGAAATTCAATAATCGCCCTATCACTTGTGAAACACGCACACTCCAAAGCTTAGTAGAAATTCAAATCATGAACGCAAGCCAATTGAATAATAAACCCCAGTGAAAGAATTCGCAGCGTTTTTTTCCTGTGATAGATTTCTAGATTCGGTGATGTGGTATTTTATAAAGGTTCCATTTTGAGGTGCATCAATTACTATTTGGGCCCTTCTCTGAAAACTATAACCAAAATAACACATTTGGTTTTTTCAAATAACTGATTTGGCAATGGCATCTCGTGGTTTTTTTTTAAATGATTTTCCATCGCTTATTACCATCAGAGTGTTTTAGATTTTTCAATTTGTGGTTTCTCTCGAGAATTTGGGATCCGTAAAAATCCCCATATAACGTTTGTTCCCCTTATAACGCAATCATTAGCGAGTTGTGATGTTAATTGGTACGAATACATTACATTCTCTCTCATTTTCCTCAAAATTGACAATATGCGATTGATTTCGCTTGAAGTGTCGAGTCCTTTTTCGGGCGACGTTTCTCTTGGTTTAAAACTCTCTTACCGTTGTCCACTTGTTTCTCTTCAGATTTAGAGTCGGTTGTTGTAATCGGGAAAGCTTATTTGTCTTCCACTTTTTCTGTCCGCTCATGTTGCTAGGACTTGACAGTGATGGGGGCTCTACGGCCTTGCTAACGGATTGTTTAAAATGTGACTGTACTTTTTTCTCTTGGTTTCATTTACTTGTTTGACTTGGATTGATTTCGTTGGTCCGTTGGGTCTGGTTCAGTTTAGTAGGGAATCGTAAAAAGTCACGTGTATCCTCATTGTCTGTTCCACTTTCTGTATCAACGTGCTCATCCCCTCTTTATTGATGGGCGCCTCCTGTAACATGAAATATTGGTCGTGTCATATTATGTCAATAACAACCAACCAATTTTTTTCTTTTGTGACTGCTTAGGTTTTTGAACTGGTCTTCAAGCTGAAAGCGTTTGACGACACTCTGGTTGGCTTAAATCGTTCTACCGTGTGATATATTGTTACTGACTGATAGCATGCACTGACTGAACCACAAAAATGATTGGGAGTACCGATGGTTAGCTTTCAGCAGCTACATTACTCATATACCCTAGCATTATGGCCGTTACAGATTTCGATTGTTCAAACTTGAACTACATGTATCCATTTGCCCAGTTCAGCTCCAAACTTGAGGATATTCCAAAAATCTCTTTGTAGAAAGTCAACGTGAAGAATTCGACAAAGATCTCTGCATTTCCAACTTTTTTGTTTTACAAGACTTGTATACTTAATATACTTAGTATACAGATATACTTACTTGTACACTTAGTATACAGATGTTGGGCAACACTGTTGAGTGCGGTCAAGGCTGTACTCATATCCCACTTGTTGTTCACTTTACCTTCCTTTCCTACGCTTATCTGCCCATTTCTCGTACCTCTACCGATCATCTAGGAGAGAAATTCACGTTCTTCCTACCGATCGCCATCCTATGCCACCTGATAATCCTCAAAAATCATTTAGTGAAATTTAAATTTTATTCTCATATTTCCGAATATTAGACTTTGAACTTCACGGTTGTCTCCATTCTTTCAACACCAAATTACTCACCTTCTGAACCGTTCAATTTAATTCCTTTCAGTTCAGAACATCTCCCAAGCATTTTCATGGTTCTTTGAGCCACATTAATTGGTATTTGCAAGTGATAGCGTGTAAAATCCTTGTGATTTTGATTTATTAGTGTCGCCATCACCCTTGTACTTACTTGTATTTTTCACTTCCATGATAATATTTCCTTCTGCCCATTGATGAATAAAGATATTTAGTGGATGGATATTATATTTAATGTAGCATCTACGCCTTCTCTTCGTTCGTTTATGTTAAAAGTAAATGGGTACCTTTTTAGCATTAATTCATTTTGGTAATTATTAAATAATAAACCATTTTAATCGCTCTTTAAAAAAAAAAAAAAAAAAAAAAAAAATTCTAACCCCCCCCCCCCCCCGAAAATGTCATGGTTTACGTTTCAAAGGGTGTAAAATCCGAATCAGCCATAAAAATGTTTCCGTCCGTCCGCCGTACGTCATACGCCGTACGCACGATTTCTCCTTAACGGCTAGAGCAAATTATCTGAAATTTTCTGGAAAAATCAATATTGGTCCGACAACGCCCCAATTCAGCACTTCACTTAATTTGAAAGTGCCCTTTAAGGGTTGTCAAAGTTTTGTAAAATCCCTAAAAACTTCAAAAAAGTCGAAGCGGCCTAAATTTGGACTCTTTTTGAAGAACTTTCAATGAGGAATCGAATGAGCCCTTCCCCAGGTTCGTAGCTCAAACCATTCCCGATATACGGCCCGATTTATGGTGCCAACATTAGCGGTTTTTTTAAATTTTATCATTGTTCATGTTTTCATCTCAGTAACCTAGTGATGTAGTGATGTGGATACTGGAGTGAACTCCTAGAAGGCTTTGTAGCCGATACACGGGTTGGAGCATTCTGAAACGCATGAAACGCTGCAAATTCTTTCACTGGGGTTTATTATTCAATGATTCATGATTTGAATTTCTACTAAGCTTTGGAGTGTGCGTGTTTCACAGGTGATAGAGCGATTATTGAATTTCAGGAGGCACACAAATATGATCAACTGATCAATCCAAATAGGTATTTTGGATGAGAACCGATTTAAGTGCTCTATGCATATCTCCTGAAATTCAATAATCGCTCTATCACCTGTGAAACACGCACACTCCAAAGCTTAGTGAAATTCAAATCATGAATCATTGAATAATAAACCCCAGTGAAAGAATTTTCAGCGTCTTTAGCGTGTTTTGAATTATAGCAAATAACGTAGGTTGGTTTTAGATATTGACGATCAGTTATCAGTGTAGCTTCGTTTCATGTTTCATCTTCTCAGTATTTCTATTAAAATTTACTACACAGTTGAGTCAATTCCTTTGAATGACAATGTTTGACGAACAAAGCAATGCTCAGGCTCAAGGAAAACAGGCTTTACAATTCGTTTTGAGAGTCGAATCCCAGGTGGGATGAAAGCGACTAAATATCTTAATTTAAGGAATTCAGTTATTTCGAGGTAAAGGTCTAACTTACCAAGAAATTAACCAAAGCGGTCCGTTAACTGATGGGTACCCCTCCGTAACTTATAATTGTATTCCAAGATCTAAAAGAGCACCATTTCAATCGGCAGCAACAGAAGGTAATGTGTAGACTGATAATTTAGAAGAATACTTACTGAACTGGATCGTTCCATTCTTTTCTACTAAGTCTACTATATCTTGCTGTGTACCTATCTTTCTATTGCTATAATTCGTCTTCTACGTACGAAGAATATAATATATAAAATATTATTTCGTTGTAGAAAAGCAACTAGCAACGGGAATTATGAACTGGGAGATCTTGAACCAAAAATACATGTTCTTGACAGATTGACAAACGACAGTGGAACTCATCACTACTGGATTGATGTTCATTATTCGAGCACGATTCTTGTACAGGAGCTTTATCTTAGCATTAGAATAAAATTTATTAGGAATAAAATATTTAATATTAGGATGAAAGGATGGCTCCGCCGTCTATATTGAGACTCAAGAAGGTTTTGATATTAAATGTTAAATAAAAGAGTCGGAAGCCAGGAACTGACCACAAACCATCAGTTTCACCACCCTTGGTGGATTCTCGCATATAAGATGAAACGGTGAACGGACGTACCTGATCCTTTGTGCCCTGGAGCGTGAAAGGCGTTTCAGGCCATGAAATATGTAAACTGGAGACTAGATATCTGGAAGGGTTGAATGATTTATTCAGGTGTTTGGTCATCCCTTTTCGTAAGTCTTCTTCTAAGGTCATCCAATAAGAAGCACAAATGTGTTTTTTTCAACATCAAATACAAGTAATCTCTTCAGACTTTCATGTTCTACCTGAGAAATAACTCGTATTATGATCTTAAATTATAGGAAGTTAACTTTCTTTCGGTCGACAATAGACGTTCACTACATATGATGACCAAATTATTATCAATAGATCTGAACGATACCGTCATTCCGACTCAGAAACAACAAAACTTTCGCTTCAATTTTTTTTAAACTATTTAAAAAAAAATTTTTTTATTGGCATTATAAATTTATATAAGGTAACGGCACCGGTAGTGGCCACTGCTCCAGTAGTGGCCATTTTAAAGTTTATATTTGAGAAATAAGGATTCCCGGTCTCCTAGTGGCTTCAAACCAGATGTTGAACTAGGAGTGCGCAGAGCATCATTGGAAATTGTGGTAAACTTCTCAATATGACCGTCCCTAGTTTCCTCGTTTGTTGGGCTGTATTCTTCTACTGGATAGAATTTTTGTTCATCTGGTATTAAATTTAATGATATTAAACACGTAAGGAGGGCAAAATGTCAAGTGGCCACTACTGAGACATGCACGTGGCCACTACTCGAAATTTCGTAATTTGATGTGGCCACTACTAGATCAAAATAAAGGTGTGAGAAAAAATTAATAAAAAATAGAAAAAATTGTTCTTTTGATAGTTTTAGGCAATGGATATGTTAGGGAAGAGTCGGGCTATATTCTAAATGAGTCCTGAAGAAAGTCAGTACTACTGTTGGCCCATTGTCAAAACTAAAGAAAAAAATTCTTAACTGTGGTCACTACCGGTACCGTTACCTTACAGCCATAATATAATACATTATTACATTTATTTTTTATTTATGTTTTAAATGTCTTTACCTATTTCCACTATAAACTCGTAAAGTCTATGGAGAACAGATTCTGCTCGAAGTATGTCACTGTAGATGGAGAGTGGAGGAACGAAGTCAAATCGTCGAACAGTCTTTTACATGGCATCGAGAAAGTTGGACACATCATAACAATATGCTCTAACGTGCCCACCTCCCGCTATCGGCAGTCTTGACACATGGCTGAGTCCTGGCTATTTAAAAATCTTTGGTTATACCATGCACATAGACCATGATTACTGCGCAGTCGACAAATAGTTTTTATTTCTCGGCGGTTCGACGACACGCCTACAAACCATGGTTTCCGAGGAGGAAATGGTGCAGCTCTTTTAAACAATTTTGCATTTTGTGAGGTAATGTATTCATTCTTCCAGCGTTCCTGATGGTGTTCTTTAATGGCGTGATAGAAATCTTCTTTAGGAATTTTGTCTGAACTTATAGTTCCTTGTGCCGCTCCCGCTTTAGCCAGTGCATCAACTTTTTCGTTGAAACTAATCCCTATGTGTGCCTTCACCCAGATGAATGTAATATTTATATTGTCGTTTGCGAGATGAGTCAAAGATGTCAAAATTTGGGCAAAAAGTGGGTGTTGAGCACGTTTCGTACCTCCTAATTTAAAAAATTGTAGGGCGCTCAAGGAATCTGTGAATATGGATAAATTATTGGCGTTTATTTGCCCTAGCCTCAATACATATCTTAATGCATTCACAATTCCCAGCACTTCTGCTGAGTAATTTGAGCATAATTGGGAAGTTTATACGTTTCGAAGTGGTTGTTAGATGCGTCCAGAAAAGCACAACCAGCCGCGTCTCCGAATTTGGCGCCGTCGGTAAAGATTTTCAGATGTTGTGGCCAGCGGTTGATAACATATTCCGAGAAATGGCTATTGGTCTCGATGGAGCAAGGGTATCGATGTACAGTGACCTTGATGACAGTATTTTCGAAAGCGATTTCGTACTGGGGGGGACGATTTTTTTACTGTGGGAAATGCCCTCAGAATGAGGTCCTTGCAGAATTATCTATAGAAAATACAATAAATCTTGTCAAATGATGATAAATTCGAATATCAGAAGAAATGTTGGTCTCTGTTACAGGCTGTGGTTTACCCTTTCCTGTTTGATTCCTGTTTATTCTAATAGATAAAATTCGCATCACCATTATTAATTCCCGTTCAGGGACTTAATCCAATGTTCAATGTTCAGAACCTTAAAAAGTCATAATCCCACTTGGCAGGCTCTCACTGAGGAGAAAGTTTGTAACAAAAAGGGTAAACACGTTCATCATAGAAGAGTTTGGTTTTTATATATACAGCTAGAGTGACGATGTCATCATTACTAGTCCAATACGTAGGTATGTTGGATGTTATTGTAACTCTGTTATACACCATTGTTGATGGTTAGGGCAGAAACTGCTGTGTTACAAAAATATGTTGACACTTTCATTTTAATAACCAAAGTGATTTCTTCGCTTGCCATTGAGAAAGTCTCTTCTACTCTAGGAATTCCTTGCCAACAAGATTTTTCGTCTACATCATTCGGATTAATTTAATATTGAATGAATTGAATCATTCTCAGAGACGGACTAATCGAAGGCGGGGTATTATTTTCTTTGTTCTTGAGAGTGTCATGCAGTTTGATCTTAGGGCCCAAAATCTTTGAGAGCCCTCTAATCTTATTACTTTTGGATGTTTATTTATGAAGAAAGAATTGGGAACTTTAATGAAGTTTTCAACAAGTCTAATGAATATAAGGGTGGGGAGGAGAACTTTTCCTATCAATGATGTGGTTTTTTCGCCTTGAAAGAATTTCCTCCATTTTCTCTCGCCCCGGAAAGTTTGACTTATAGTGGTCAGAAGATATCGATGTTGAGGGGCGAATTCTTCACTTTTTAGGATCACGGTATCGGGTTAGACCCCAAGTTCTTCAACACCCCTTTCCCAATTCCTACATACGGGTGGATTAGAATAATCGAAATTTAGAACTCGTTCTTGATACGATATTTAGTTGAAACAAGTGAAGTAATACGAATGCCAGTGGAAGAAAGTTGTATTTTTACTTTTATTGAAAACGTTTTATATAGTCGGTCTAGTATGATTTTGGTGAACTTTCTTCTGAGAAAGCCAATTAATGTGTCGGCATCAAGGTATTTTTCGCATCTAGTTTGATCGCAGCGTTGCTTAGTTTGTTGAGATACTACGTTTGGATATTTTTATCATGGCACAACTACATAGTGAAAATTCAGTGATTATAATATTAATTTTAGGAAATAATTTGGAGTGATAATACCGCATGCCGGTGATAGCTCGTGTGTTGATAAGAAATTACTTGTCTTACTGAGCTCACGGATACAGTTAAATAACGTACAGATACTGGGTCGAACTTTGTCAATCAACATCAATCATCTCGTCGTTCTTCTAGTCACAGATAACTTATCATCTTAACTATTAGGTACAGCCAGCATTAATAAATAAATTGATTACCGTTGAATCTAAATTTCTATTACGTTTATAATTCCCTTTCTAACAATTTGACATGTTATCATATTCACGTTACTATACTAGATTTGATAGCTTATTATTTCTTTTAAAAGGTCTTCATCTACATTACAGGTGATTTTTTTTTAACTCGTAAATTCAACAGTGACTGGACTATATTCGCTCTATCTGCTTTCTCGAGTTTTTGATCTTCCTCCGGAGTGGAATTATTTTCCTTCCCCTCAATGGACGGACTTCAATGAGGGTTTTATCGTACCATTCCAATGATTTGTTTTTCCCTTACATGTTCTCGAGTAGGCATTCTAAGATCTAAGCTCGCTGAAACCGATTCCCTAATGTATTTAATGCTTCTTGGTGTGGCAAGATAATCTCTATGAGTTCGATTCAAGTGGTGCAAAATCTTGTGTATAATAAATTGATGGTGCTGAGGGATTAGACCAAATAGTATGTTTGACTGTCCTGTGACAATCTAAGATCAATTTTATGTGTCCTCATTTTTTAGCGGTCCAGCTGTTACCTATCTTACAAACAGATTTTGGTTTATTATTCAATAAACTCTTGAAAAAAATTCTAACCCCCTCTGAAAATTTCATGGTTTACGTTTCAAAGGGTGTAGAATCCGAATCTGCAATAAAAATTTTTCCGTCCATCCGCCGTACGTCGAGGTACTTCTCCCAAACGGCTGAAGCAAAAAAGCTGGAATTTTCAGGAAAAATTCATGTTGGTCCGGCGAAGCCCCAATTCTTGAGCCAGCTCTCTCACTTAATTTGAAGTGCCCTTCAAGGGTTGTCAAAGTTTCGTAAAATCCCTAAAAAGCTCAAAAAAAGTAAAAAATTTAGACACTTTTTGAAGAACTTTCCTCGAGGAATCGAATGAGCCCCTCCCCAGGTCCGTAGGTTAAACCATTCCCGATGTATGGCCCGATTTATGGTGCCAAAATTTGCGTTATTTTGGTTTATTATTGTTTTTGTTTTGATAGCAGTAACCTAGTGATGTAGTGAAGTAATGTGGATACTGGAGTAAACTCCTAAAAGGCTTTGTAGCCGATACACGGGTTGAAGCATTCTGATAACCATAAAAAAAAACGCTGCAAATTCTTTCACTGGGGTTTATTATTCTATTGGCTTGCGTTCATGATTTGAATTTCTACTAAGATTTGGAGTGTGCGTGTTTCACAGGATAGAGCAATTATTGAATTTCAGGAGGCACACAAATAGGTATTTTGGTTGAGAACAGATTTACGTGCTCTATGCATATCTCCTGAATTCAACAATCGCTCTATCACCTGTGAAACACGCACACTCCAAAGCTTAGTAGAAATTCAAATCATGAACGCAAGCCAATTGAATAATAAACCCCAGTGAAAGAATTTGCAGCGTTTTTCTATAGGAATCAATATGATTCTGTTTGATAATGAATTGAGGTTTAGGTTTAGGTTAGGTTTATTGGAAATAATGAACCTTTGTAGTAGACCAAGGAAGAAGATATTTACCCCCATAAAAATCTGTTGGTTTTACGTTTCAAAACACGTTAATTTCAGAAATTTAGTTTTTTTTTTTAATCCGACCGTCCGCAGCTTTACACTTAAAATACTGGATAAAGTTTACGGTAGTATATATTTGAATGACAATTCAGCCATCAGCCTAGGTTGTGCTGTCTCGGAGCTGTTTAATCGACTTTAAAATATTTAATGGGAAATCTCTATTAAAAAATCGATATCTCGAAACTGTCGAAATAAAATGGGATATTTTGTTGGTTGATTTTGATATTTCTATCAAAAATCAACTTATATGAACCATCGATATCTATATTGATGCCATGAATTGAATGAGAACATTTGGGTGTTTTAGGATGATCTGTTGCCTCTCTGTAAGAGGATATTTTTTGAAATTTCAACAATTAAAGAACTTTTAATAGTTCTTCCCGTACCGTCTTACTTCGTAGTGTGCTCATTTTTATAGGTAATTTTATTTTATTAGACTGACACCATTGCGTATTCATAATCGGGTAAATGCTTTCTTTAATCCGAAAAATCTTCGAGAATTGCCGCTGGCGACGAAAACGTTGTTTCTACCAGTGCAGCCTGGATCCCAGGCGGAACGCAATCGCACAGAAATAATATGAGTACAATATAGTGTTTTCTTACTTGCAAGACACTTTTTCACGTTGAGAATATCCATTCTTGTCACATCTTGAACTCTATTTACATTGTTTGCTGGATTGTGTATATATCCTACAGTTAACTCACTGTATGACCCTTTGAACGCAATGTTTGGTTGCTAATAGGTTAGTTCGAACTAATAGAATTATGACAAAAAACTGAATATCCTAACCATGTAGGTGACCACTATCGACTGAGAAATCTTCAATCCTTTAAACGGTCCGCTGTTATTAGTTTTTCCGTTCCTCCTTTTGACAACAAGAACATCCAAAGGAGCGTCTTCCTTTAGATGAGCTTTAATTTCCGTTTCTTTCAAATCCGCCTCCAAGTCCTTACAACCAATTCCCTCCTTACTAAATGTATTGGTATTGAAGTTGGATTCTGGTACGTTGGATATTTTGGCACGTCAGGTAATATTATTCAGGAAGGACTTGAATGATGTGACTCAGGAAACGTTCATGTACTTTATAGATGACAATGGTGATTTCCTCAGTGTAAATATGGGAGCTACCTCTGATTTTTCGTTGCTTCGTTTTACTTTATTATACTTTAAGATTTTGAGGAGCTGATCCCACTTACTATGTGAATAATGTATATCTTCTGAAAAAAAAAGGAATCAATTCGAGAAATTTCAATCATATACATCGGTTTTGAAGTTTAAAGTTTTCATGTTCATTATTTTCAGATAGACTTTTTACGGAGGTCCCTGAACTGTAAATAATTATTAAACGGAGTGTATGGTCATCATCTGAATATAACGTAACGAGTACATGCGTTACTAACCAAAAACTAATTAAAACGCTGTAAATTATTTCACTGCGGTTTATTATTCATTTGGCTTGCGTTCATGATTTGAATTTCTACTAAGCTTTGCAGTGTGCGTGTTTCACAGGTGACAGAGCGATTATCGAATTTCAGGAGATATGCATTGAGCACGTAAATGTGTTCTCAACCAAAATAGGTACCTATTTGGGTTGATCAGTTGATCATATTTGTGTGCTTCCTGAAATTCAATAATCGCTCCATCACTTGTGAAACACGGACACTCCAAAGCTTAGTAGAAATTCAAATCATGAACGCAAGCCAATTGAATAACAAACCGCAGTGGAAGAGTTTGCAGCGTTTTTTTAAACTCGTCACCTCGCATCTCCATATTTCTGTCTCGTCCACTCTAGATGCCATAAAAAGAGCCCCAAACATATTTCAACAGGCTAGATCGATCAGGAACGAAATTAGCTATTAGTGTATTCAGTTGATCATTGACCTCCATAGCTTGTAACTAACTTCTAAAGATCCAAAGAAAGTTTGATGACTTTGTCTTAAATATAACTTCCCCCTCGGCGAAGCAAAAGCTGAAATCAAAACTTATGACTCACGAACCATTTCCTGCACATTAAGTTGTGTAAATAAAACGGTTGATAAGTCAGTTGAAGACACGTAATGATGTTTATTCCACTATATTGTTACATGTACGAGTGTAATCGTATTCGTATTTGTGAAGAGTTCGTTATGTTCAGCAGTTACCTTCCTGTGTTGCAGAAATGACAAGCTGGAAGTGAGACGACGGAGTTGGATCACTCTGGCTGATGAGTGATGAACGTCTCCAACTTTGATCAGGATCTCAATAACGGAACCAACATCACTTACAACGGGGGAGACATCAATGTTATCCATGACAAGATTATTCAGTCTCTCTTCTGCATCCTCTATACATCAATTTTCGTGCTGGGGATCTTCGGGAATGGGCTAGTCTGCTACGTCGTCGGGCGGAATCGAGCCATGCATACCGTCACCAACTGCTTCATAACCAATCTCGCCCTGTCAGATATACTTCTGTGCGCACTCGCAGTCCCCTTCACACCAACGTACTCTTTTCTTCGTGAGTATACTTTATTTTTCTGTAGGTACCTGCATGCTTATAGTCACTTGCAAAGTTTCTTAGCAACCAACTTTTCCAATGATCTCGACAACGACGATTGACAGTGATGTCTGGCCCTAAAGTTTTTTATTATTAGTTGATAAAATAATAATAATTACCATTATTTCGTATTAATTCAGTTCGTTATATTTGATTATTTAGTTTTCGTGACACCATCGAGGCAGAATTATTACCATTATTAAAATTTTTATGTAGCCAAAAGCTTTCGTATCCTACAATAGTTTTCTTTATCGTTTAGAATAAAAATCATGATTGATATGGATAGTTCTCCTTTCCCATTTGAAGATACTGCTGGCCCGCAAGTTACATTGGGAGCTTTCTAGCTGTCAGAGTATCATTTAGGTGTTGAAGGCTAATCGCCTTAACCTAAGGAAAAGGATGGAAGGAGTAATATCCCAAACCATCACCTTCTTGCCTCCTGTAAGCTTGCAATACTGTCTATTCTGACGCCCCTTTAACTTGAATGACGGCATAGTCAAAGTTCATTGTTTTTGAATTAGCACTTCCAAATTAACTAACTACCCCCCCCTTTATTAACTAAATAATTGCGAACTTTTACCTCCGATCAGAGCTCCTTACGTTTCTTAAGACCCTGGAGTGTGATGGTTATGAATCTCGTTTTCTGTTTCTTGAAACTGCTGATCGCGATGCTACCCAGGTGGTTTTTCGCTTCCGCATTACCCTCCGTGTGTTGCACGCTAATCTTCTAAATCCTTTGGAAGTGGTAACTACTTCATTTCGTCACCTCCTTGGTATACAGTTGTCGTTTCCAATTTCTGTGACGGAACTTTACAGCGTAATGAAACTTCGTAAAGGTTAAAAGAATGAATTAAGTGCCCTGTAGAATTTGAATTTATTCCTCTTAAACTTATCAGAATTGAAAGTGCACAATAATTTATAGGCCAACTCCCAATCCTGAATATTCATCAAGAATCACCATCAGCTGAAACAACATTGGGTAATTGTAGCCCCATTTCAACACTTCTTAAGGGGGTTGGGTACCCAAAGACGATCCGCGCTTTTCAGAACGGTATGGTTTACATAACCCTCAATTACGTCGGTCAATATAGTCATAAAATAACTTCATTATATACCATTAGAACCGCCAAGAACTCTAGTTTCCAAAAAGTGTCAAATTTTGTCAATTTGGATTTCTAACACACCTTGTAGAGGTTCGACAAAGTTGATCTTTGTTTAATGAAAAAAAATATCACTTTTTTCCACATTTGTCCCTTTTTCTCCCTTATTGAACTATCTGGCGTCTTCCTGGTATTTTTTTTTTAAACTATTTACAACTATAATTGAAGCAACTAGACGGATCGGATTTGATTTATGTGCAAAATCTAATTTTTGGTATTGATAAGAAGTGATACCCTAAAAGTGTCCATGAAAAATCGACATCGTAGGAGTACTACGTAAACACTAAAAACAATCGGCCAAAACCAATCCGTCTATCGGAAGAGAAACTTATTACTAACATAAAAAAACAAAAAAGTTAGATTTCGTTCGACAGAACCAGAGGAAATGGGTCAAACATGGTTGAAAGAGAGAATGTTTAGTAGAAGCGTTTGAATTTTCTCACTCGCGCGCCCTGCGCAACGTGCAACATTTCTGCCCGGTGTGGCTTTGATTCTTTCAACTCACTCGTTTACACACTTATACCTTCCTCCATATTATCTACCGAATAGTTGTCTGTGTTTCTGTAGGATTCAAAGAATAACAAGAAGAATAGAGGAAGGCAGCGAGCCAAGCTACGATCCTGGCGGATGCTAGATCGCTACGGCTTCAAAAATTTATATTGACCTAAGTAATCTTCGTACAGACGTAGGAGAGGTTTTAAAATGTTCGTTAACAATTCACCTTTAATAAAAAAATATTTAAAAAAAAATCCGATTTTTTTCGTTTGTTGGGTACCCAGGAAGCCCTCAAATTTCAATAAAATAAAAGTTTTTGATGACAAATACTCGGGAAAAGTTAGCTAGTTAATGGAACATAACCCACATCAACCAGACAGTGTGATCAGCTGAAGGCTAGTTTAGTTCCTAATCGATCTACTGAAACATGGGGAATGTTTAATGGCATCTAGAGTGCCGTAAAAAGATATGGAGTCGGGATAAATAGATCAATAATTAAAGTAGAAGGGTTATTCTAAAACAGAAATTCCAAACCTCTGAGTGATAATTTGCAGCTATTCGGATTCGAAACATCGTGAAACAACATATTTTGAGCGATTACAACGGTTCATTATTGAAAACAATGAACCAAAACAATTGTTTGAGAGCTACAGTTGTAGCAAACTAGTTTTGGAATCGATCTCTGGATTCCTGTTCCACTTCAGTGTAAACCCCTTTTATATTAACACCTAACGGGTTCCGTGAGACCACAACTCTTATATTACGATTCTCTTCTTTTTTTGTTGCTAGTTTTATTCTGACGTAAGTTTTCAATGATATCCCTTAACTTCATTTTTAATAAAATTAATCTTGTCAACAACTTCCTGGCTTCCCTTCTTTTCCACTTCATTGCCATCTCACCACAAGACGGAATTCTGAAAATTGTGTCCCTTATCCTCCGGCGTCTTTCCAATATCGCTTTAGAATAGCAGTTAAGATTTCTGTAGTACAGAGTCAAGAGAACCTTCGTAGGTTTGGAGGTTACTTCCAATATCAGACCACATGGAAAATGTCTCATTTATTGCTTTTCAGATCCTGTACCGTCCAAAAATTTAATTGTTTCACGGTATACGAGGTCTGTAAATTAAGTAATGAGACCGATTTTTTTAAATTTTTAATACAAAAATAATTACAATTTAATATTGTCTCCTTCAAAATAACGTCCTTCTGATAGCAGTGCTGGAACTCCGATAGTGAAATGACCTTCAGCCGTTTGGATTTTTCCGACTGTCCCAAAATGATTTCCCTTAAGGTAATTTTTCAACTTTGGGAACAGAGAAAAGTCACAAGGACTCAAGTCAGGCGAATAAGGAGGCAGAGGAGCCACAGTTTATTGAAATTTTTGTGTTATAAGGAGCATTATTGTTACGCAACACCCACTTGTTCTTGATGTCTCACACGAATGACCTTTTCTCGAAGTATTTCAAGAACCTCACGGTGAAAGTATTGATTGACAGTTTGCCTTTGGGGTACAAACTCTTTGTGGACGATTCCGTGGATATCGAAAAAACAAATCAGCATCACGATAATGCTCCTTGTCACACAGAAAAGTCCAGCTCCGTTCTGTTTTAACACATACTAAAACAGTAGCTAATTTGGTAGTAATATCCCTCCTCCCCGTTATGTCGAAACTGTTCGAAAAGCTGCTTCTTAAACGACTTAAACCACTAATAGAAGATAGAAATTTGATCCCAAATCACCAATTCGGATTCAGACAACGACACTCTACAATAGATCAAGTCCATCGAATCACTAACATAATTGAGAAGGCCCTTGAAGGTAAAAAAATATGTGGCAGTATCTTCTTGGATGTGGCTCAAGCCTTTGACAAGGTTTGGCACGAGGGACTAGAGTACAAACTGCACAGGGATCTCCCAAGACAGTACTACTTACTACTGAAGTCCTACCTAGAAAATAGACATTTCAGGGTGAAGCAAGATGACCAATACTCCGGCTTGAAGCCCATAAAAGCAGGGGTCCCGCAGGGTAGTGTTTTAGGGGCAGTACTCTACCTCCTGTACACACGGGACTTACCCCAACAAGAAGGCACAACTGTTGCCACCTTTGCAGATGATACGGCTATCCTCTCTGTTGGAGATGATATAGAAGCTGCAACACGCAAACTACAGACGTCTACTACTGAGGTTTCTAAGTGGACCAAGATGTGGAGAATGAAGCTGAACGAATCAAAATCAGCCCACATCAACTTCACTAACCGAAAAGTCCCAATCTTGGATGTTGAGATCAATTCGAATAAAATACCGCATACTGAAGCAGTTAAATACTTGGGTTTGACACTTGACTCCAAATTAAACTGGAATAAACACATAGAAAAGAAGAAAGAAGAACTTAAAATCAAGTACAGAAGGATGTATTGGCTAATGGGAAGGAATTCCCATCTCTCTCTTCACAACAAACTGCTTATATATAAGCAGATCCTTCGCCCTATTTGGACCTATGGGATACAGATCTGGGGCTGTGCCAAGAAATCAAATATTAAGAAAATCCAAACCTTTCAGAATAAAATACTTAGAAGTATAGTTGGAGCCCCTTGGTACATGCGAAACGATGATATTCATCGAGATTTGAGGATGGAGACAGTCTATGAAATTATTGCAAAATACGCAAGGAAGCATGAACATCGCCTCCACAAACACGAGAACCCGGAGATGCTCTACGTTTTGGACAACGAAGGTGAAATCCGACGTCTCAAGCGAAACAAACCACTGGATTTAGTTGTGCTGCGTGAATAGAAGTGCAATCGAACTCAGTGCTAATTAATTGAGCTATATAATAAAGGGCTAGGTTTTGCTGTAAACCTACCCTCTTGGAGTGTATCTTTATCGATATGTAAAATTGCTAGATGAAATGTATTTGATTTTTCAGTCGCAATTAATAAATCACGGAAAAAAAATTTGGTAGTATTGTGGCCTGTGAACACAATGCTCAGAAGAAAATACTGGGTGAATTGAAAACGAATTTAGTACCTACTTATTAGCTCGAGAACAGGAGGAAGAATACCGAAATGGTGGGAGACGACAAAACTGTTTCAAGTGGGATTGAGGCTGATTTTCTCTTTGAGAAATACTCCGCTTGTGTCTACATTGAAACGAATTCACAGACCCTTTAGCTACAGTCGGTCTCTTCTAATGTTTCCATCAATTTCTTTGATGTCCAAGTGACTGTCGCTCAAATTGAATTGATAATGAAGAATCGTGACATTAAAAAGGGACACACCCATGATGGTGTGCCGCTACTTGTCTTTTCAAAGTGTTGGAGACTCTTAGCTATTCACTGTGTATGTTCCCGACGTCTCATTTTCTAACGATTACGTTTCCGATCCTTTGAAGAGAATCCTCACAGCTTCTTACTAAAACAGACCCTAATTCAACGATGGTGGCCGGGCATGACGGCCAGTTGACTGAGAACCAGAAACGTTAATTGACGACAAATCCAGAAGAGGTTGATCTCCAACGACTCTGACCTGTTCCCACCCGAAATTCCCCGAATGGAATCAGTTTTTTTTCTCGCTAGGCCGGTCGAGGGTGTTGTACGGAGATTCTACTAAATAAATGTTCAACATTGACTTGCTTTATGTGGTTCACTATGCCTTGTCTCTGGTACAGTCCCTATCCAACCAATGGATGCAACGAATTCTGCAGTAATCACCTCCTTTACCCGAAACTTCTTAAAAAGACTCGCTTCTCATGGCAAATTCGCAGCAGATTTTGAATAGGTATTTGATTTTCGTCTGAAACCTTCTTAAACCATCAAAAACCTAAATCAACTGAACAGAAATTATCAACACCCCGGTCTTCACAGTTCTATTCTTGCATGGTTTTCTCTACTCACTGTGCAAAATCTAGGGAATATAGGGTGAAGTTTTAAAAGGTTATACTTTTTTGAACCGAATGATACCAACCCCGACTGCTGAATACGGAAACTAGGAAAGCTTCAATTTCTCTAATTTACGCAACTCAAAATCGGGAATCCGATAATCCATACACGGAACGGGCTCTATTGACTACCTTAAGAGTATAATCAACTTGAAAGTTGATCGCCTGATCAACGTGTTTTCCCATTTCCTTTCAATCAACTTCACTTCATACAACACTACTCCTTACCGTTTCATAACTCTGCCCAGGGTCCATTCTTTTGCAGATGGCAAGTTAGCCCAAACTCCTAATCCCTCTCCAAATTATTGTTTTCATTCCTGTTTGTTTTACTGGTGAATTCAATTTGTTTCATCAAATGAACGACTCAAGTAGATCAATGAAAGTTGGAACCATTTGCTCTTGATAATCTGAGTTTCAATCCCAACACCGTCCAACCAAGAGGGAACTCCAAGCACCAGTACCTAATTGGTACGAGACGGCGAAGTGGGTATACAGTACCCGCACGACCGCTCGGTCTTGAAGGTGGGGTTGGTCTGGCCCCTTGATGTCCCCAATCGTCAAACCTAGTCCGTGGGTCGTATGTACGTATGTGCGTACCTATCTTTATTCAGGATACAAACTTTCTTGCACAAAATCAAAATTTCCGCTCGCAATCGAAAATTCAAACCATTCTGAATACTTTTTTTTTTTTTTTTTTTGTTAAGTGAGGAAATCTTTAAGATCCTAAGGGAAAATCGGATCTCGTAAGATACCCAGAAGGGACCGCTCTTCGGGTTTTGTAGGATTCAAACCCACTAACACCTCACCTTCCTTTCCCACGTTTGAACTCGGCCTGGAACTGTTCAACACATTACTTCCAGGAGAATGGAATCAGTAGCATAGTCCTAAAAGTGACAAACATTGAGGGATCATCAAAAATATTTCACGTTATCCTACATCCCACGTTGAAGGGGGCAAATTAAGCAATTTAGTAAAGCAGAAAAAAATACAAAAGAAAAACTTTGGCTCGAAAATTAATGGTGACCACGTATTGTCGATGATGAGATGCGTGGTGGCGAATTTCAGAAAATCTCGAAGCGAGATCAAAATTCCGAGCCAACGTATTTTTAAATTTAACACTTTAGCTAACGAAAATTAGATGGGGAATCGCACAATCGGCGAACTCGGTAATATGAGAAAGCGTGTTTAGAAGAGCGGGGAGAACGAGTGCGGATGTATTTCTAGTACTGACTTGATTTAACGTCGTTACCTTTTATCCGATAAGTAACCTATTCGCGATTTGACATGTTCGCCCCATCTGTCGGTGGCTTCTTATATTAAAATCAAATGTACCGAGTTAAAGAGTTTCCTCCACACGTTAAGGACAACCAAATGTTGGGGCTCGATTTCGCAACTACGAATAATTTCGAACAAATAGTGCCTTTGAGAAGAAAAATTTCCTTCATATTTGAGTTATCTCACTTGTTACATTGTTTTACACACCAAAACGATTATAGCTCCTGCAAATGACATATTACATCAAACTTTGAGAGTACCGCCGGAAAGAGCGTAAAAACTAGAACCTCTCCAGTGCCCAACAAATTGTTTTTCTCGAGGCCTAGTGAATGACGAATCATATCCCAAAGTAATTTTTGCCAAATTGAAAAAATCTCATTATTTTCAATGGGATGTTCAAGTACGATTTTCACATGGTTTTTTGCAAATCCTAAACCAAAAACTGCGCCAATATCTTTCTAAGTGAGCCCTCAGACTTTTTTCTCTCCTAATCAACCTAGAAAGCTGGAATTTGAGTACAGTCAGTGGCTTCCTTGTGGAGTGCAAAATTTGCATCGTCGTGGCAACTTCTACCGGTCGTTCCAAAGTTTGTCGTATAGAGTTCACGTCTTGACAGCAGGCAAGTTTCTTCAAAAACATAATTTCATAGTTTATTAACTGAAAGAAAAAAATTGATAAAATCAAATCCTGATAATAGCTACCACGTATTAAGAGCAACGGGGTCGTTCTAATCATCGTTAAAATTACGTGGAATTCCACCCCTAATTCCTTGGAACTGCTAGAGTCCAAAAAAGAAGTATTTTTATACACAAAATTACATTTTTTGGAACATACAGGAATCGGAATACTATTACACTTTATTTTTGAGCTAAGGGATCTCTGAAGTTTTGATTATTTTCTTAATCGCCCTGAAATACGAATGGAGCTGGTTTTCGTCATCCTCTCGTAGAATACAATTAGAAGGTAGATTTAGGTAGAGTAAAAGGTAGACATCTACCTGTGATCTACGTAGAAGGCCGAATAAAGAAATAATATATTTTATGTAACATTTTGCAGCGATTTTAATTAATGGTCATTTAAATTAGGATGCGATTCGCTCTTTTGTTTCATGTAACGATTTGGAAATAATTGAACATCATATGTTATATGAGTAATATGTTATATTATTTCATGATATATTATATGAAATTGAAATGTACAGATCATTCCTGATTCTACTAATTATTGATTATTGATTGTTTGAGATACGACCAAACTATCGAAATGGAACTAATTATTTCGTGGAGTTAGAAAAAGTTCTTTGTTTGATTTCATTTTCTTCTTTGAAATAGATTTTCACAATTTCGACATTTTTTCCATGGTTCGTATTTGAGAGATCCCATTCAACTTGATAATCCGGCGGTGTCTATGTTTCATTAATTACAATTAACGTCTCTCAAATTTATATTGTTATGCCAACCAGTCACAATCATGTGATTTATTGGTGGCACTCCGTACTTACCTGGATAAATGCCTTGGTTTAAATTTTTTTATTTTATTAAACAAAAGACTGAAGTATCATTGTTCAAAAAACACCAATGCTATACGCGGAGTCAGGATTTCAAATTATTTGGATCTGCCAATTTTTTGTTATGATGACATTTGGAAACTGGAGCTGAGCCAACTTCCAAGTCTGTAAGGAGGTCCTTTGTAAAATAATGGCAGACAGTGAAAGCATGAAACCAAACAATAGTTTTGAGGGGGAGTTAGACGTATTGCTCATACATGTGAAGCAAGAAAATTACAACCAACGGTACGCGTACAAACATTATTTAATACCTTGGGTATGTTTGTACCTATCCAAAACACGCCCTACCATTTTTCGCTCCTTCAGGGAATATATGTCAACGTTTCTCACACTAAAAAGGGAGTGGAAATTGGCTTCCACATTGAAATACGTTGAAGACGATAGGTGTCAAAAGCAGAGAAGATGGGAAGAAGGTTAGGAAATGGATTTAATGACGCTTTGCGCAGCAGTTCAATATTTCTATCTGCGAGAGAAAAGAGAAGAAAAACTCAGGTAAAGAGGTTTCGCCTTTTGCGACGTGAATGGAGGTATGAGTAAACTTTCTTGGTTGATGGGGTATTCATTCCCTCAGCTTGAAAAGCCCTATGTCGAAAATAGGACTTTGGGCTGTCGCTATTATCATTTGCAATGGAAGGCGATTTTCCCTGCGCAGTAAGCTGGTAATACCCGATTGCGGATTCCAAACGAGAAATCTATATTACTACCAGAATCTGAAGCGATCCAACAAAACGCAAAGATTTTTCAAACGAACCAAGATCTAGTTAGTTCACCTATCCACACAATCACACCACACACACAAATATATATCTCCAAAATTATATTTTCATGTAATTTTGTAAAGAATCCGAAAGTTTTTCTCATTTTAAATTCTTCCCAATTGATCTTTCAAGTGGATGCGTGTAAGTGTGTTCTGAGAAATTTAAGAAAAAAACGCTGCAAACTCTTTCACTGGGGTTTATTATTCAATTGGCTTGCGTTCATTGTTTGGATTTTCTTCTAAGCTTTGGAGTGTGCGTGTTTCACAGGTGATAGAGCAATTATTGAATTTCAGGAGGCACACAAATATGATCAACTGATCAATCCAAATAGGTATTTTGGTCGAGAACAGATTTACGTGCTCTATCTCCTGAATTCCAATTGAAAGAATTTGCAGCGTTTTTTATGGTTATCAGAATGCTTCAACCCGTGTATCGGCTACAAAGCCTTTTAGGAGTTCACTCCAGTATCCACATTACTACATCTACATCACTACGTCACTAGGTTACTGATATCAACACAAAAACAATAATAAACCAAAATAACGCGAATTTTGGCACCATAAATCGGGCCATAAATCGAGAATGGTTTGACCTACGGACCTGGGGAAGGGCTCATTCGATTCCTCGTGGAGTGTACAAATTTAGGCCGCCCTGACTTTTTTGAGGTTTTTAGGGATTTTACAAAACTTTGACAATACTTAAACGTCACTTCAAATTAAGTGAGAGAGCTGGCTCAATAATTGGGGCTTCGTCGGACCAACATCAATTTTTCCTGAAAATTTCAGGTTTTTTGGTTCAGCCGTTTGGGAGAAATCGTGCGTACGGCGTACGGCGGACGGACGGAAAATTTTTTATTGCAGATTCGGATTCTACACCCTTTGAAACGTAAACCATGAAATTTTCAGGGGGGTTAGCATTTTTTTTTTCTAGAGCGATAACAATAGTTTATTGTTGAATAATAAACCAAAAGGAAGAATGAAGAATGGATTTGGTCCCAATTGTTTACGAAGCAATGAATGAATTTACTTCTCTCTCATTTCGATAGTAATTTTGGTACATTTAATTCAAATCGAAAAATGGAGTAAATCGCCTAAATCAGCTTCAAAAACCAATGAAATTTTATAAGTCACACTAGTGGTCAGCTCACGTCTATGATTGAGCAATTTGGGAGACATGGAAACTTTAGGCGCTTGCTGAACGGACCGCACGCTATGTATAAAATCGAATAGTGTCAAATTTTGATGACATTTTGAGTTGAATCCGATCTTACCTTGAAAAAATGCCGGTTCCCATTTTTTAACAAATCCTGCTCAGGAAAAAACATTTCGGACAAAACCGTTGCTCCAGATTTTTCATGTGGTCGATTGTGGAAATGAAGGGGGTTAACCATTCGCTGAGACATCCCATAGATCGGCTCTGGAGGTCTATTTACCTAATCCTTCTTGTTCCTATGGATATTTTCTTTCAGATTTCGATAAGATTTTGTTTTCCTCACGCATTTAACAACGTATTATACTAGAAATGTACTTTAAAAATAGTTTTTTCAATCTATTACCGTTAAGCAAGTAATAAATTTAAAAAATGGCCTATTCTTAGTCTTTATGTAAATTTTCCGTTAATGACGGCTAGAGCTGGAGGAAAAAGTTGCGTGGGATGATTCTGAAAAGCTGTACTTTGGATTCATTCCAGGCCAATGTCTGACTCTAATGGATGAAGGCTTGAGGGATTCTACTGTAAATCGAACGACCCGCTCATTTCTCTTCCCCATTAGTCTGCGATACACCCTAGTTTTTCCCATTCACTCCGAGTCATTTTAACGAAGAGCACCACTAAAGCCTTAACAGTTGGCGAACTACCCAATGAGCATAGATTTTCATTGGAACCTCTCAGACCCATATTAGCAATAAACAATCAAAACAAAAATCTAGCAATTCAAACATTCAATATAAGAGCAAGTATCTTCGTATCGAAAATATAATCATTCAGATACATTTCCTATTAATCTCAACTCAGAGTAAGTAAATCAAAACGATTTTTTGGAAAATAATGGAATACCCCTTATTTTAAAAATAACTAACATAGGATGAGCGGGTTCAGTTCTGTTGGCTTTATCAGCCTGGAACAAATAGAAACTTATGCGTCCGAATAATACGTAATCAACTGAAAGATTGGGAGAGAATTTCTACTGGAATTAGCACATCTACATACAATCTTTTACCTTATGAGGACATTTTAGTTTATTATTTTCAATAATGAACCTTTGTAACCGACGAAGAAACAAATGTTTGTTTTCTCACCAAGTACTAGGACTGTGACAAGATCAAGTGAGGAAATATCCAGCTAAAATAATTGCAATGGAATTTTTTTTTCAAGAGTTCCATCTGGAATCGAGTTTTTATGGAGTATAACATATTTGCAGACGGATGAAGCGTAGTAGGTGTACCGTTTTATTTCGTTGGTATGGGTTGTCGAGTATGGCGACGGCTGCTATCGCCACGTGTGTTTCACAGGATCCAGGTGTAGTCACCGACAAAGATTTGTCACTTGTAGTAGATAAAAACAAGGTTCGGCGAGAAAAAAAAAGTTCGTGACAGTTTACAAAAACAAGAACAAAACACAAATGTACTTTGACGGGCTTTGACGGGCTTTTATATCAGTAAAAAGTTGGCAACAAATACTATCGAAAAGAGAAAAAGAAAAGCAGAAGTTTGGTTCAAGAGCCTTGTGGAGCTAAAAGCAGTTGGGAGTTCATTAAATTGAAGTAAGCAGATGAACCATTGTAACGGATGACCAAGTTTTAGTTCTAAATTTCTAATGACTCCATATTTCCACCCGTGTTTGTGACCGTTCCATCACACCCAACTGCTTTTAGCTTATCAGTGTCAAGATTTTTGGTTTTTAGGTACCTAGGATAAAATACTGTCGGCAATCCCGCCACCAATGCCATTTTGAGGGTTCAAGTTACCAAAATATGTTCCACAAGGCTCTTGAACAAAACTTCTGCTTTTCATTTTTCTCTTTTCGATAGTATTTGTTGCCATCTTTTTACTGATATAAAGTTTTATCTTTCTCCCGTCAAAGTTTATGCCATGTACATTTGTGTTTTGTTCTTGTTTTTGTAAACTGTCACGAACCTTGTTTTTGTCTACTACAGGTGACAAATCTTTTCCGGGGACTACACCTGGATCCTGAGAAACACACGAGGCGATAGCAGCCGTCGATACTTGACAACCCATACCTTTCGCTAGCGAATGCAGTTGCAGACAGTTTAATTATCATCTGCCATGGTTTAATTGCACTCCTACTACAACTTGGGATATTCTCTTCTGTTATATCAACTTGGGCATCACAACAAGAAACTGCACTCGCGACATGTCGACGCCGGTACACAACGCACTCACTGCTCGCAGCTCGAAGTGCTCGCGGCTTACATTTCACTTAGTTTCCATGCAATGCGTTTTGTTGTTTGTTTTAAAGTAATACCAAATATCAAATTAATTTAGTAGTAAATTAATATAATCGGCTACGGAATCTTGTTGGACAATAATTATAAAACAACTAAGTCTATACAATTGCATTTTTTCGTAATTTTAGGCAGATTCAGGGCTTTTGCGCAAACTACAAACAGCACACCAGGTTGAAAATAATTTTTTTTCGTAACTAAACATTTTGTTTCCTAATTTAATCACCGATGGAAAGTAAAAAAACCAACAACATCGTTAAAAAATTTTGGAAAATTTCAGTTTTCCCACAATTTTGTAGAACTTAAGGCCTTTTGCGCGAACTGGAGATCGCTACTTGGAATTTTTTTATTATTTTTCCCGAATTCAGGACATCATTCTCCCTATTTTGGATTCTGAAATCCAAAAATCGTCTATTTTGGCCCACCTTAGTGGATGGATAGTATCCATGTATAGTGGGCGTAGTCGATGGTATATCATATAGGCTCGTCACCACGCGCCTCAATACTTCGTAATTGCTTTCAAGATGAAAATAATAGCTCAGACTACCAATTGAATGGGCTTTGCCTCCCTGGTCTCCTGCTCGAGCCCCTACCTGACTGTAGACGACCGATTTTCACCACCGAAGATGAGGTTTTTCAAAAGAGTGAACAAACGTATGGTCGGTCGTACCCTCGTGGTCTCATTCGATTCAGGAAACTTGTTTCTACCTTAATCCAATAAAACACTACAATCGTACTCCGAAAGTTTTGAGAAATGTCGGTTGATTAATCCTTAAATATAATCCCTTGGGTTGATTGATCGAGGTACCTAAATACCGGCACAATCCGGATCGATGTTCCATTTTTGAGCTAAATTTCATAAAATGTGGTTCTATGGTTTTGGAGAAAAGCATCCAACGGCGATAGAAGTACGGTGGACAGAAGGATTTAAGAAAAATTAAATTCTTTAAATCAACATATCTTGATATGTAAACCAACAACTTTTGAGGGAAGGTTAAATTTCGCAACTTTGTAATAACACAGTTTTTTAACGGAGTTCCATTTGAAATCGAGTTTTTCATAACTTTAGCTGAATAACTGCGAATAAGTTCGATTTTATCTGTTGAATTTCATATGAACGTTTCAACGTCTATGTCGATATACAGTACTAGAAACACTGTAGGAATTTAGGTAGCAGCTTTCGTTATGAACTGAGGGAATAGTGAAATGCATACGGAGTTATAATTTGGACGAAGTCATAATATCGTCTTTGAGACGTCAGTTATAAGGTAAAGAGACACTGATCAGCTGAAGGGCCCTTGTTCCCTTCTTGGGCCCTCATTTCATCCCGAATAGATTTAAGAATTCAAAACATAGATGGAGCTCTCTTGGAGGTATTTAGAATATAATAACAAGGCATGGAATTGCCGATTTTTGATGTTCCACTAACTTCGTCCAATAAACACATATTTTTCATAAACACCAACTACACCCCAAGCGAAGTCCATGTGCGAAAGAACAGAGTTTTTACATCTACTCAAATGTCTTTTATAGCCCGTATGGCGATCTGATTTCGCAGATTTGGAATCTATGCAACTTGAAAATTAAAATGTCAAAATTTGAGGAGGATATAAAAACTTTTTGCTGTAGGATTACAAAGGCTTATTATTTAAAATGGATTATCATGTATTACTATCAATGTAGAAATTCTACAAGTGTAGATACAAATCTGAGGACACGAGACAGATATACAATCATGAAACGAATGTTGTTCAAAATTATGCAAAGGTTCTCAGATATATTCATGTTTGTAATATACATAACCTTTGAGTGGAAATTTCGATTATGGGAAAAAAAATTCTTCTTCTTCTTCTTCTCCGAAAACAATGTTTTCGCAACCCGTAGTTAAACTTGTAACAGCTTCTTCATCTAGATGACATGAACGTGTAGATCTTTTGAAATGTGTTAGACAATCTCTAGGAATACAAATTCCACGGGAGATGTTTCGGAATATATCAACGCCTTCAAAAGCTCGTTGACATGTGTTGCTGGTCAATCGCCCTAATTCTATGGCGGGACAAATGATGATGCGATCGTGTAGGAATCGATATGGGATTGATTATCAGAACATTTATCCCCGTCTACCTTAGAAATTTTTCAGTGAGATCGAAAAATTAGAACCTGAGAGAATGTTCCTTGGTGGACTTTACGTTTGCTCAAACGCACACTGATGTGTTGATTTTTTAGCTATAAAACTCATAGAACCTCAAAATCCCGACCCATAATTTCCTGCAAATTTCATAAAATGCATGAGTTATACTTGTTAAAAGGGTTTCGCGTCCCGTATAGGTACTAGAAGTATTATCGCGTTGAACTGGATGTGAGATTATCGGATCATTTTTCCTTGAGTATGCTGAAGATTTGTGCTCGACTGGACCTTAATCTGAGGGATTTACGCTTGGTGGATTTCACTTTTGCGCGAGCGATGCCTGATTTATTGATTTTTGAGCGATAAAACTGATAAGGAATCACCTACAGCTTTCCCCTCATATTTCGTAAAAATTCCTTTAAAATGGGGCAAAAAATGTACGAGTTGGGCTTGTCATAAGTATCTCTGGACATACATAGACACACACAACTGTTTGACAGACACGGGACGAATGTTAATAACAATGGTCTAAACGCAAAATACGAGTAGAAATTTTGTAAACAGGATAAGGAATGTTCAAAACTCGAATGATAAAGCAAAGCCACTTACAGGAAGACTCTTCCAGTGCTCCAATTTCAATGGTAGAATACGGGAAGGATCCGTTGTCCAGTCATTTGGTTTAATTAAAAGTTAATATTAACTCAACCGTTCGACCTCGTTAGAAATTGATTAAGTGATGAAAAAAGGACTGTGAAAGGAATTTCAGAAGGTATACCGTCTACCGACCTATTTCGGAATCACCCAAACCACTAACGATCAGTATCACATTTTCAGTTAGTGGTACAGTTTTGATTAAACGGATGCTGTAACACGTTATCAAACGAAGCAAAACCGAATATTTCGTCGATTAAAAGAGAGAAAAAAAAAATCGAATTTTCGGTGATATGACATGTGGCTTTGACACTCTCGGTATATCGGTTCCCACCCTGACCTTCTTCATTTATCCTCATCTGTTTCCCTCATCATTTCATTGACAAGTGTAGTAGACCAGAAGAGAGAAGCGCAGACAGCGAATTATGCAGAGGTTTACAAATTTATTAAGGTTTTTAATTACCGTACAGTACGATGCGTCGCAAACCTTCATAGCCAGGAGAAGCAATGTAGGTTCTAACCGTACTTACTGAGTTCCAAACCATTCTAACTAATCATTTATTCAACATCACAAACAGCAGCTTTTCGAACGTAGATCATATATTTTCACAAAATATTCATCAGATGTTAATTTTATTCAAAACTGCATGTCTTTGCCGATCACCCTATGCTTATTTCACGAAAATTCAATTGTTTTTGTGTCTACTAAAAGGTAGAGAAAGCTCCGTTTTCACTTTGGAGGCGGTGGCACTCAATATTCGAGGATGAGTGGTTCGTACCCTTGTCCTAACTCTGCTACCATGTAACAACGGTGGAATGATCTAGTTGGGATTATGCCTAAAACATCCAAATCGTATCGTTGAATCAAAAGGTGGTCAGGTTTATGCTCAGGAATTGCCGTTTCAAAAATCGGGAAGAGGGACTACCCCCATTTATCACAGTCCGTCTGTGTTTCTGTGATTTAGATGGCAGGCTGGGAAGAACAGTCTTATCTCGCTTCTATCGCATCACGATCTTACCTAATTAAACCACTGCGCATATGTGAATGTGAAATGGTTGTAACTAAAATGGAATTCAGAGGAAATGTGGAGGTTAGGGAGAAGAAGGTCCTCTGTGGGCTTCAAAGCTCACAACCCTATAAATCGCTCTGCTCATGCGCAAACTTCCGAATCCATCAAGCATAATTTTTCTTTTCCCACTTGCCCGATCTTGTTCAGATTCGGTCGTTGATTAAAGAAGGGCGGTCTAGTGAGCTCATCAAAATTTCAATACGGCAATATCTCTACTGGGCGCTGGAGACCAGCAAGGAACCGACATGTAGTTGTTGATGTGTGTGTGAACATGCCCCGTGACATTCTCCAGTGGAGCTTTTGACAATCTAAATTTCTACATCTCCTAAGATTTGGAAACTTGAAAGATGAGTTAAAACATTTCAATGATCTACATATTCATGTAGATATTAATTTATTAATTGAGAATGTATATACCCAACTTAGCCAGAGAATTTTCAATGCAGTCTAATAGGTTCCCGTGCTTTACCACGAACATAGTGCCAACGCTTTCTTGAATTACATTGTTTCCTCGAGGTTGTAAATAATATTGAAGAACAGGTAGGGAAGTTTATATATCATGTTTTCCACTATTGACCATTGAATAATATCAGTTTACATGGAATCTTGAGTTTCGTTCTGTTTTAAATGAAAAATGCTTAAGTAGGCAACGTTTCCATTTTCAGGCCCTACAACAAGAATATTTCAAAGTACACGAGTCATATTTGTAACTACACTTTAAAGTTAAATTTGCCATTATAAATCAACTGCCAAGGAGATGACACATGAGCTTCCTCTTTACGTCCTTTATCATATGAGCTAAAATGAATCAAAATTGTGAAAGTAATACCTGTTTCGAAAATTTCACGTTAGCGCTTACGCAGAGCGTGCCGCTGATTATATTAGGATGAAATTCCTATGGGATTTTAAGAGACCTTATCCGCATTATCCCTCAAAATTAGAACTGAATTCATTGAAAAATGTGGAAATAAAGGGTATTTTCCACGAATTCCACGTTACCGCATGCGCAGAGCAGCGTACCGCTGATTATATTGAGATGCAATTTTTATGGGACCTTAAGAGATCTTATCCTCATAATCCCTCAAAATATGAGCTAAATTCTTCCAAGTTGTGGAAGTTATGGCTGTAACAACGAATTGCGGACAGACAGACATTCCGACAGACACAGAACCAAATTTGTTCAGTTGGCTATGAAACGCAAAATGCGAGTGGAAATTTTGAATTCGGACAACAAACATTTTTTGGCTCCCGAAAGTGAACACAAGGTTTCCGATGCTTTGCAGACTCGGAAGCAATATAATAAAACCAAATATATAGTTGATATTTATATTCACAGTGTTGAAGACTTAGGTACTTGAAGACTTTCAAAGAGTTTTCCCTCTATAGATGGGTTACTCCTGCCTTCACAGTTATGATCCTACGCCTGCAATAAACGAATAGTGCGTGATCAATTCTATTTGGCGTCCAAGGAGGAAACCTTGGTTCAGAGGAACGTTCTAAAAACTGAGAAAGGAGTTGAGTTTATCACGGAATGGCATGGACTCATAGCTTCTAACAGAAAGAACCTCTCATTTGTTCTCGCCTTTGTGTTCCGTCTTCTCCTTAGGGTCTTTGCCATGTTAATTAGAAGGGGTTGCGTTCAGTGAAAATACCTGCACTCTATTTTTAACGATACGATTGGGTAAGTTTTATAACCACGCTAAGAAGAATAATTCAACTCGTTGGATTTTCAATGTGACTACCATTACCTTCGAAGTAACCATAAAAGTGGATCTTTTCTACCCTAAACAATCCCTGTGAATAAAATTTGCGAATTATTACACAACAGTTTATTGCTTCAATCAAAGAGATAACTAAGGGTTTCCAAGCTACTATTAAAAGTACGATCTGGAATCTTTCAATTCGCCTATTGAACATCTAGCGCTGGATCAATGTCTTACCTACTGATAAATCCTCTCGATGCAATCCATTGGTTTTATTGCTTCCCAGTTACAAAACAGTGGAACGTCCTGATTGCTTTTGAGTGGAGAGCAAATCGCATTTGTGAATTGGAATTTATGGTGATACTCGGCTCAAAATCCTGTACCAGACTTCAATTGAAGAAGCCGATGATGAAGCCAATGATTCCTAAACTGAACGATTATTCCAATCCGAAGTTTCTATGTTACCTTGTAACAAGTACTTCAGGAGTACAGCCCATGTCTACGAACGGCCGATGACGTGGGGCACCGTGTCTTTTGGCACATCTCCTCAATTCGAAGTGTTTCGGTCATCATCATGTCTTGAACAAAGCAATGACGTTCGCTGCCGCTTATATATAACAAGTTGAGTAATACCACATCAATTCATTCTATCAAATTTTCACGCATTGCTAACTCCTTCAGTTTACCTCACACTACTCCCAACTTGAAATTATTTTTATAAGACATAAATATTTTTAAATGTGAGACATCAAGTAGATGTATGTGGAAGGTCGTTCTTTTTCTTCTTATAACCTTTGTCCATTAAGAAAGTTCATTATTTTATATGGGATACCACAAAGTTATATTTTGGTCGAACAAGAGTGGAGAGAGGGAACCAATTTAATTCTGGTCGACGCCCAATCATTACATTACGGCATGTCTTTCTTCGGAAAAAGTCCCGTCTCCACCATCCCTTTTACTCTTCACCACCCGATACAATGGCCGCTTCCTCCAATTGGTTCATTACCAACCCAAGATGTATTGACTCGGAAGGCGACGACAAGACCCATCGCCTCTCATCCTTCCCGTCCGTTCCCTTTACCTCTCTTGTCAAGGAAACCCAACCACAGGTTTTTTCCCCCCCAAACCTCACTAATGATGATGAGTTTCATTAATAACTAATTTGTTATGACTAATCACAAACTAACATGATCCTTCATTTCGACAAATATACCGCTGTTCTTCGTCATTTTTATATGATTTTTTTTATTATTCAATATAAACCATTGTAATAAAAAAAAAATTCTATAAAAATTTCATGGTTTACGTTTCAAAGGGTGTAAATCGAATCTGCAAAAAAAATTTTCCGTCCGTCCGGTACGTGGGGAGCAAAAGATCTTATTATCAGGAAAAATCCATCCGACGAAAATTTTACATATTTGAGAAATTTAAGGGTTTCAAAGTTTTGTAAAATCCCTAAAAACCTCCTAGTATTTTACCTAATTTAAGAACAAATGAATTGCAGGAGCCCTTCCCCACGTCCGTAGGTACAGCTCATGTATGATTTATGGTCCTTGTAGTCAGATTTCCGATTCGTTGGTGTGCTGGTGATAGGATGTGGAAATTGTTTTATACCTAAAGCTTCTTTTTTTTCAGATATGAAAATATTATTTGTCCCATTCAACAGTTTCCTTTTGTTCTTTCACTGGGGCTGTATCTTCGGAGTGTGCTTGTTTCACAAGTGAGAGAGCGATTATTGAATTCTAAATCTGGTGGTAGAATTAATTCAAAAGTTTATTTGGATCTGATCATTCATAATTTAATGTTCTATATGTGCAAAACACACTGAAATTCTTTAAGTGAGGTTTATTATTCAATTTCAAGTGAGTTGCATTCATGATTTGAATTTCTACTATCTTTGAGTGTGCATTGTTTTACCGGTGATAGAGCGATTATTGAATTTCAGGAGATATGCATAACGTAAATCTGTTCTCAAAAAACACCTATTTGGATTGATCAGTGATGATATTTGTGGCCTCTACATCAGTCCATTTTGGCTACATCGTTTAAATTTGGGTTTGGGGAAGTTTTAACGCAATACGAAGGACTTGATAAGATTTATGTTTTTATTAATTGAGGTTCAAAAAAAAACGCATAGACCGGGGTTGATTATTCAATTGCGTCATAATTTTCTATAAGTTTGAGGCAAGGATATGAGCAGATTATTAAATTTCAGGAGGCACACTAATATGATCAAATTGATCAATCCAAATGAGGTATTTTGCTTAGTACTACATTTGGCTCCTAAAATTCAATTGTCAAAACTAAAGCTTAGTAACAAAATTCATGAACGCAAGCCAATTTAAAATAATAAGCCAGTGAAAGAATACAGCGTTTTTTTATTGGCATTATAAATTTATATACAGCCATAATATAATACATTATTACATTTATTTCTTATTTATGTTTTAAATGTCTTTACCTATTTCCACTATAAACTCGTAAAGTCTATGGAGAACCGATTCAGCCCACAGTATGTCACTGTAGCAAAATGGAGAGTGGAGGAACGAAGTCAAATCGTCGAACAGTCTTTTACGTGGCATCGAGAAAGTTGGACACATCATAACAATATGCTCTAACGTGCCCACCTCCCGCTCTCGGCAGTCTTGACACATGGCTAAGTCCTGGCTATTTAAAAATCTTTGGTTATACCATGCACATAGACCATGATTACTGCGCAGTCGACAAATAGTTTTCATTTCTCGGCGGTTCGACGACACGCCTACAAACCATGGTTTCCGAGGAGGAAATGGTGCTGCTCTTTTATAAAATTTTGCATTTTGTGAGGTAATGTATTCATTCTTCCAGCGTTCCTGATGGTGTTCTTTGATGGCGTGATAGAAATCTTCTTTAGGAATTTTGTCTGAACTTATAGTTCCTTGTGCCGCTCCCGCTTTAGCCAGTGCATCAACTTTTTCGTTGAAACTAATCCCTATGTGCCTTCACCCAGATGAATGTAACATTTATATTGTCGTTTGCGAGATGAGTCAAAGATGTCAAAATTTATATAAAAGTTGTATCAAAGATTTATTTTTATATAAAAGTGAATTCTTATCGTAACAACCCTATCATCACTCTAATACTCCAACACACGTGTTTATTATTCATTGAATATTGCGGGCCTGATCGTGTCATTGTGAGCTTTGAGATTATCTGCTGTGTGTGAATTTCAATGGATCTGAAACCTACTCGGAAATTTGGCGGCCAAAATGGCATCACTTGCCACTGTCTGTCAAAACCACGTTTTTGGCTCATTTTTGACCAGTTTTTGGTAACTAACGGCATGTTTACCGAACTATCAATGCCTATGATGCGATCGGAATGGATGGAAGTTAACGCCAACTAGACTCCAGGTGGGGTCCATGTACGAAAAAAAGGATTTTGTACATCAATTTCAAGGCCTTTTGTATCCTGTTCGTCGTGTTGACATTGGGGATTTGGAATCTAACCACCTTGAAGCGCGGTGATACATTTTATGCGGGGGATACAAATGATGACTTTACGATTACAAAGGTTTATTATTGAAAATAGTGGACCAAAACAATATAACAATGTATCTTGTGGGTAGTGTCTGGTTCCTTAACTCATCGAAGTGTTGATTAATTAAATTTGTTTATCCAAGAATTTAGTTGTCAATATCAGAGTAATTAAACTGTTGAAGACGTGTTTCGGTCGTCAAGAAAGTTCACCTTTTTTTAAATGACTCATCATTAGACCAAACTCAGCTTTCGCTGAGTTGAAAGGCAGCCAGAAAGAATATCGACAGGTGCCCTGGCTCGATGAAAACCGCAAACTCCCCGGAACACGATCTCTGACTGTTCCAGGAAAAGGTCATCACTCGCTCGAAAGACGAGATGCTCCGCAAACTCCTGTGAGCACATAACCATCACCAATAATAATCTTCACTTCCGCTACAAGCTGCGAAAGAATGAATAATTCTTTTAATGAACTTCTATCGGCTACGAGTTACGGAAAGACACATAATTCTTTTAATCAACTTCTATCCGTAACAAGTTAAGGAAGAAAAGGCTAATAATTTCCGCTCAAAGTACTGGACCAATTTTATCGAGTCGAAGGAGACACCATTGACGTCTCCACTCCCTCTCGCTCTTTCCCATTGCCGACACAAGGAAGATCACCTCACTCCATCCTGTGTTATCTAATTCCCAGAAGTCGCCCACTCTCCGTTCTTACTTCGCCGCTACTTCGTCCACTTCAAAAAATTCAAAAAGATGCGCACCACCTCTAACTTTAGTAATTAACAATTAATTTTAAGCGCTAGTCTATGATATTGAAACTATTTTGTTTGTATACCCATCATTGTACTGTTTTTCAGATTCGAAATTTGGTTCATCTCAATTTCCCTCACTTTTCCTATTTCATCCTTTTTTGATCACTCGCTCAACTTATATGCCTTTCTTGTCACGTCTGATACGTCACCATTCCCACGCCCTTCTAAAAAATACGTTCGCGGCAAAATTTATCCAATCAGCCGGCTCGAATTATTCCCGAAAACAAGATCATGCTCCTAACTCGAATATCAGGGTAACAAATCAGAAAACGTTTTTCAAAACCTCGTACCTCGTCCAAAATCTATGCGTTGGACAAGTGATTCCCAAAGGACGATCATCTAGGCAAAACCCAAACGTGTCCCGCTTACGGAAAGAACACATTAACCTGATTCCCCCATTTTCGGGCCAACTAGTAAAACCAAACCCACCAGTTTCTACAGAGCCCCCAATATTTCCCTCCTTTCAGCCATTAAATCTAAAATTTTGCCATCACCTTTAAGGCAACTCGCTCCCTCTGATGCGCAAACAGTGGACGAACTGAGGGCTTCTAATAGATTTGTACAATACAAAACAATTATACGGCAAAGATCCCTTTGAATTCCAAGTATACAAAAAAAATGTCATTATCACTTGATGGATAATATTCTACATGGGGTTGCTAACTAATACTATTGCTTATATATAGACGACATCATTGTATTCTCTATATCCCTTCAGAAACATCTTAAAAGCTTTCAAGAAGTCTTTCGTAGGTCTACTAGCATATTACAGACAATTCATAGCAAACATCGCAGACATTGGCAAACCAACTTCACGCTGTCTAAAAAAGGAGTGCATTATGTCACAGTCCCCGAGTATACAGCTTGATTTGAAAAATGTGAGACCCTCTTAACGAATAACCCAATTTTACAGTTCCCGAATTTTTTTCGAAGAACTCGGGTGTCTGTAATTACAAATAGTAAGACGGTGCCGATCTTCTCATTGGCTATGCCAGTCGCACTCTGAATGATTCAGAGTGATGACTTGACACCATCCATCGAACTTTGCCATTGTCTAGGGTGTACATTTTGCCTACCTATTTGGTCGTAAATGTAAGGTGTTCATTGATCACCAGCATCTCGAGTGGGTAGATTCCGTCGAAGATCTCCGTTCAACAGTTTTCAGGTGGAAACAAAAACTAGCGGAGTATTAAACGGAAACCCATTATAAAAAGAGGAGATCTAACGCTAACGCTGACGCCACTAATAGCCACGAACAAGAAGAAATGTCCTCCAAAACCTTGGATAATGATCTTGACAACTTATTCACCGCTCTTACTTCGAATACAAGAAACATTGAATAAGCTTCTAATATTCGAAAACGACTCGTCTTCATTAATTACATTCCCATCAAAAGAAAACCCTAATCTTGAGGATCTCTCTGGTGGGGAAGTTTCCGTTACAGACACTAGGTGTACCTAAACTTGAACACTATTGGAAACAGGAACGAATCATTCCCATCCAAGAAGAACCTGTAAATAATGCACAAAACCAAATTATCGTGCAAATAACCGAAATTCCATGAAAGGAACCGGTCACCATTGTAAAACCATTTTCTAATAAAATCCGATTAATGGTTCGAATGTCTTCTAATGACCCCGAATCCAAATTAGTTGATTTCAGGGAGCAATGCGTGAGTCCCTACGCAACGCTATGTATTTCTCACATGACTTCTACGAACTTTTCACAAAGGTTGTTACGAAACCCTTCACCAATTTGGAAATTTCTTTGACCTAATATCTCCGCGAAACCGCTGATGGCAGCTCAAAAACATAACAAAATGAAATAATAAAGAAATAACAAGATATATTCGTCAACCAGCGTGGTATCCAGTACCTAATGGCTCAAAATGAAACAGGCAATACAGAAGTTCATAAACAGCTGTTCAATTTGCGTCAATACAAGATACGACAAAGACCCGTTGAAAGTAGAATACATCGTGACCACTACGGCGTCGGATCAACTAGAAACTCCGTTCGCAGACGTATTCACAATTGATAAAACAAAATTGTAACCGTAGTTAATTCTTTTTCGAAATTCGCTCAAGGATTCTCCCTTCGAAGCACGAATGCTGTGGGTATAATAGAGGCCCTAACAAACCATTTCTCTCACCTTGGTGCCCCGCAAACCCTATCTTGAGGTAATTCTTCTGAATTTCATCCCTCGCTATTTCCACAGTTCGCAGCTCTCAAATTAAAACGAATTTTGTATCCTCTCTAAGACCAGAATCCCAAGAAATCGTTAGACGACTCTCATTGAGCTTGTGAGATTGTTCAACGTAAGAGAAGAGTTTAGTAAAACAGGACCGAACACAGAGTAACCCATGTGCTTTTGGTCTACAATAACTCAGTTCATTCGCTCTAGGAAACTAGTTTCCGCTTGAGTTACTGTATGGTTATATTGGAAAACAAACCTTATTGAATTTGTCCTTGGAACAAACACTGACTAGTAACTATTTAACAATCCACAAGGAGAGGATGGCTGCTGTCTACGATCAGGCCCATGACAGACTTCATTCGAAAAAGGTCAATGTGATTGAAATAGGGAAAATCTCCCGCCGATACTCTCAAAAACGGCCCAAAAAAGAATCCAAAACCAAGCACCAATATTTCGAAGAAACCATCAAATTAATTAACCCAAATTCCTCATTTCTACTGATGGATTCACAGACGGTCCCACGTTATTTTTAGGATATTTCACATTCCTAATCTCCCAACAGACTGTGGGAAGTTCCCACTGGGAACGTTAATTCTGCAGAAGGTGTCAACATACTCCCGTAATTATATTTTGCAACCCCTCAGACTATCGAAGCTGGATTTCTTTTTTTAGGATTCGAAGTTGGATTTACAAACTTCTTGGAGACTGAAACCCATCAACGTGAACTAGAACTATCTAAAAACAATGATTTCTATAAATGTATCATTTTATCGAACCTATTCCTCGTACTTTGCTGCTACTGGGTATTGCCAGACGAAAGGAAATAATCCAGTAAATCTCTCACGTTCCGTGAACCACCAAGAGCGGATTGAATCAAATACTTTTTGGCATTTGGATTATGGTTCTCTCTCATGATCTCCATCAATGGTTTTAGACATTGCCGGAAATCGGCAGCATCAAAAAAGCTGAAATTTTCAGGAAAAATCCATGTTGGTCCGGCGACGCCCCATTCTTGAGCCAACTCTCTCACTTAATTTAAAGTTCCCTTTAAGGGTTGTCAAAGTTTTGTAAAATCCCTAAAAACCTTGAAAAAAGTCAAGGCGGCCTGAATTTGTACTCTTTTTGAATAACACTCCACGAGGAATCGAATGAGCTCCTCCCCAGGTCCATAGGTGAAACCATTCCCGATCTATGGCCCGATTTATGTTCCCAACATTCGCGTTATTTTGGTTTATTATTGTTTTTGTGTTGATATCAGTAACCTAGTGACGTAGTGATGTAGTGATGTAATGTGGAGCTTGCGTGCAGGTTTGTAGGGAAATTTGATGAAATAGGTATCTCTCTCCGTCAGTGTTATTTAAATAGAGAGTTCGTGGTTTCACACATAATAATATTTAGACTGGAGGGAACTCCTCGAAAAGGCTTTGTAGCCGATATACAACAGGGGTTGAAGCGTTCTGATATGCATGAAACGCTGCAAATTCTTTCACTGGGGTTTATTATTCAATTTTAAACCGCTTGCGTTCTTATGATTTATTATTATTATTATCAATCATTCTAAGGTACTGGTTCGAGACGCCGAGTTTAGATAATTTTTCGCTCCCTAAATAGGACTTTTAAACACAGATCAGCGATGTACAAAGAAGCGTTATCTAATATCTAAATAACTGTACATGGTATTAACTTGATTCTCCACCACTATCTTCGTAAGACACAGAAATAAATGCCGTGACAACCTGAATTACAAGATTTATATAGTTACGATTAAGATGGGCGACAGCTGTTTTGCCTATGGATAGAGGGAGCGTCATTGGGCGCGTACAGTTGAAATAAGCGTTCAAATGGTACCCCAATTCTGTCATGTTCTCAGGTCTTTTCTCCTTAGAACCAGGCAAATGAAACGGCACGTTTTTTTGCTAAAACTTGATACTCTTTAATCTCTGTTGAAGCACGTAATCAAACTCACCAATTAACAGCAATACTTCGGAGACGCGAGAGAACCAACTGGAAAAGAACGATCCACCCCGTGGAGAGTGGGCCGTTTCAATAATAATTTATAGGTTATTCGTTCAACAAACACTTTTGCGATGAAGCCACCCCCTGATTTATTTCCATTTCCCAGCCAACTTCTCGGCGACGGAGGGAAGCGTGGACGAGTCCCAGGGAAATTTGTTTGGACAGCACAGCCTCATCAATATTCATTGGAAGGAGACATCCGCCATTTTTTAGTACGTATCTTAGACATCTCTGCGCCCTTCAAGACGTAAGGGGAAAAATTTATTCCAATAGCTTTTCCAAAAAACAAGCTTAAAAACTATTGAAGTAAAACGTTAACACATACATTGTCATCTTTCGAATGCACAGTTATTTTATTCAAACAAATATGAGGTAATACTAGAATTATTATTTTAAAGTGGTCGTGTAGCTGTATAAAGCTGTTTGCTAAAATACATAGATACTCAGTATTCAAAAGCGTAAATGAGGTGTGACGTTTTATGGTTCATCTTCTACCAGTGTAGTAGATACACTGTTCATTATGGACAACAGGAAACCAATTCAATTTGAATAGGCACTTGGTATAACGTATTCAACGGTGAAGATTCCATTAGAAACTAGCTGCGTTGAACAGGGACGTAACAGAAATAAATTTGGCGCCCCCCCATCGACGCGATATCTCATGACTCATACCGTCTTAATATACCAATGAACCAAAATATAAATATAATTAATTTGATTTATTCACAATGTATAAACTCTTTTACTAAAAGGAGGACGGTTCGGTAAGTGCTCAATGTAAAATACCATATAATTTTTATTAAATTTAACAAACTAATAGATGATAAATACATTTTTGTACGAAATGGAAGCCCTAAACAAACTTTAAAATGAAAATTGTCGGAATTTTTTTGGTGCAAATGTTTTAATAGTACCATCAAAAGATAGTGCTGAAGCTATTATGTGCTCTATTGATATGATGGCCAAGTTGCTTAGTCGTTGTTGTCCTGTCAAGTTCCTGATGTAGTTTTTTATTATCTTCAGTTTTCTAAAACTTCTTTCATTCGATGCTACACACACGGGTATTGTAAGAAAAATTCTCAAAGCTGTGGTTATATTGGGATAGGCGTCACGGAGGCCGTTTTGGCAAATATAAACCAAAAGTTCGAATGGAGTAGACTCGCCTCGTCAACTGCCCTCCATACGGCCGCTCAAGGCTAGTTCTCGCCTCGCGAAGTATACGTTTTCTATTTCCTTTGTCCTTTCTTGTAGGCCTATTGCATTCCTTATTCATATTATTTTTCCTTTTAATAAATATTTTCAAATTTACTCCAAACGGTCATAATATTTAAAAGAACTTGGTAAGCTGTCACTTTTTTGCCTATTCGCCCCCCCTGGTTACGTTCCTGGCGTTGAATAGAATGGGGTTATTTTCAATAATGAACCTTTGAAATCGACAACACAAAAAATTGTTTAAACTCATCTCAAAATGTTTTGTACCTATCTATCACGTTTCAAGATGTGTTGGATCCGAGAATCGAATTTTTAATAACCCATCCGTCCGCCGCCTGCCGTTAGGAGCTTTTCTCCGAAACCACTGAACGAAATTTATTGAAACTTGGGTCGAAATCACATTTAAGGTCTAGTTGGAAATGATTTCTCGGGATCGATCTCAATCAATCCTGATGGGTGAAATCGAATAGCTGAAATTTCAGAAATCTGAATATTGCGAACTTTCGAAAAATCCAACCTACTTACAGATTTTACATTCATCCGTTAGCTCTCTCCGTTGTTCTGCTCACAAATTTCTACGTCGTGTCCACACACAATTTGTTGCACCTTTCGTAGGTATTATCGTACCATGTTCATACTTCAACCTAGGCTCCCATGAAATTTAAGCTCGTCCTTCACGAAATACTTTAATGGTGAAATTTCTGTATAAGTCAAGCTAGAAAGCGGGGATTTGATCGATAGTATGATGATTTGAATTAAACCGAGGGCTTTCCAGCTTTTGTTTCGACCAAAAGGACTAGTAAATGTTGGACAAAGAGTAAACAGTTGCAGATAAGGAGGCGCTGGGTATAGATAATGTACCATTGACCACGTCTGATATCCATAGATCAATGATTTACGAAAAAGAATTATTCTGATACTCCAATAATGAACATCTTTGTTATAATTTGGAACGTTTTCTAGTTATGGTTGAACAAATGAAAAGTATTTATGTGAATATTTTTGGCGAGCCTCTGGAACTATGCAGTTCTACGTAAATGATGTTGGATCATAGTCTTTGTTTAATAATTATTACTGAATAATAGACGGATGTAATGTAAGATCCGATTAATATCAAATCTTGAATGAAAACCCGTTTATTAAAGACCACACCAAAAAAGAAATTAACTTTTTTTCAATAGAGATGATATTGAAATAAATTGCCAAAAAATATTATTTGGTCGCTGAAATAATGAAATTCTTAACTAATAATCTTTTTCTCTGGGTATCAACAGGCTTCCGGTTTCATTAAGCCCTTGTTCAACCCGATAAATTTGCATAACGTGAACCCGCAGATTTTCCTACATGACAGAAGGTGGTAAGGCAGCTAGATTGTAGTGTACGGAGCTCCCCGACCATGTGCAGAAGGGCTTTAATTAAAAATGTCCGAGATTACCGTGAAAATCTCCGGTTGCGCAGGTGTCTACTTATCTTTCATTAAATACTGATGCGGCTTTTTACACTACCTACCTCTAATTGGCTTGCTGCCTCTTTTGATCTTCAATTAAACCTACGTTCCGAGAACCTTGATGGTGTACTTCACGAGGCACTGAAAAACGCAAGAGACTTCCCTTTTCATGAAGGAAGGTCTAGAAGTGCCAACACAATTATCCAACCTTTGTTAGTTGATTATCTAGATCAAATGAAAATGTTTTCGAATATTACTTGAGATAGATATGGTGATTTGCCCTTGAAAAGATTCATGATCCGTACTAAAGGCCACATTCTTACTCAAATTATTGTTATATCTGGGCTTGATAGTTTTCTGCTCAGAATGCTTATCATAAACTAACAGATCATTGTTTTACTTGATATATAATTCATAACCGAATATGAATGTACTATGAACAGTTCCCCCATGCATTGTAAAATCGAAAAAAGGAAGATACAGGAGATATGTTGAAAATATTATGATTTTCTTCTTAAGGGCAGGGTTATTTCTCTGGTTCCGGTCATTGGGAACCCAGGCTATAGTTAGTTAGGAACTATAATTACCTCTCTAATTTCCGCCGAATTCTGAACTTGATTACTCAGCTGGAGTAAAGAAATCGGATTAAATGGAAGTCGAATCACTCATCCACTGAAAATTGGAGCAGGGCACATGTTAGATAAAACTGAAGACTGTAGGAACATAAAAATACATCAGCCCATTCTGCGGAAGAGCCTCTTTTTAGTAACAGCGGTAGTGCTGGGTGGTGCTATCACGCTTCGCTGAACTATTGAAAACGCTGCAAATTCTTTCACTGGATTTCATTATTCAATGATTCATGATTTGAATTTCTACTTAGCTTTGGAGTGTGGGTGTTTCACAGATGACAGACGGATTATTGAATTTCAGGAGGCTCACCAATATGATCAACTGATCAATCCAAATAGGTATTTTGGTTGAGAACAGATTTACGTGCTCTATGCATATCTCCTGAAATTCAATGATCGCTCTATCACCTGTGAAACACGCACACTCCAAAGCTTAGTTGAAATTCAAATTATGAATGCAAGCCAAATGAATGAAATTGAATAATAAACCCCAGTGAAAGAATTTGCAGCATTTGAAAATGTTAAATTTCGTAAGACGGAGCATGCATATCAGAATGATTCAACCCGTGTATCGGCTATAAACCCTTTAAGGAGTTCACTCCACATTCACTACATCACTAGGTTACTGCGATCAAAACAAACAAAAAACGCTGTTGTTTTTGTTTTGATCGCAGTAACCTAGTGATGTAGCGAATGTGAATGCACATGTTGGCACCATAAATCGGGCCATATATCGGGAATGGTTTGAGCAACGGACCTGGGAGGAGCTCATTCGATTCATCATGGAAAGTTCTTCAAAATAAGCCCAAATTTAGGCCGCGTTGCCTTTTTTGGGGGTTTTTAGGGATTTTACAAAACTTTGACAACCCTTAAAGGGCACTTTAAATTAAGTGAGAGAGGTAGCTACAGAATTGGGGCGTTGTCGGACCAATATGGATTTTTCCTGAAAATTTCAGATTTTTTGCTCAAGCCGTTTGGGAGAAATCGTGCGAACGGCGTACGGCGGACGGACGGAAAAATTTTTATTGCAGATTTGAAACGTAAACCATGAGATTTTCAGGAGGGGTTAGCATTTTTTTTTTTTCAAGAGCGAATTCAATGGTGTATTATTGAATAATAAACCAAAATGGAAAAACAACGAAGGCAAACGATGTATATATTTTTGTGTTAAGAAACTTTTGTACGTTATTTTTAACTGGAGTATAAATAAAATACGACTTCGGGATATTATAATGAGTCTCTGCAGTTGCCTCAAAAAATTAGTAATTGCGTGCTAACAATTAAGATAATTTAAATCGACTTTAAAATAAGCTACATATGAAATCTATGGTTTGGCGGTAAAATGATTATTTAAGATGGTGATTGGGATTTTTGGTGGAACGTGGAAAGTGTGTGCTGCGTTAAAATGGGTGCACTCATTTAGTAGATACCTACTTTCGTTTATTATAAGAATCCCTTAGGTTCGTTAGATAATTTAAACACTCACAACCAATTAATATACTTATCAGCAAGATATTATCAGAGTTTCAAGAAGTCCTTAAACGTGAGCAGCAGTTCACGAGAGGTATTAAGGGAGTTAACCTCTCCACAGTCAACCAGCTTTCAGTTTTGCACGATCCCCTACACCCGAGTTGGAGGATCTTCGTTCATTCCGATGTCGGGGAAAGCGGTGAGGCACGGCGGAAGATTGGAATTCAAAAGACGTCCTTTAGTCTGTAATAATTTTCCTCAATGCTCGAAGACCTCCAGTCTAATTCGTCTAATAGAAACGGTTGGAACTCAACCTGAATAATTATTCTGGTTAAGATGGTGTGGTTTATATTGGCTCCTTACTTGAGGACTCGACTTAATCATTACATTTTCTAATTACTAATAATTCGAAAGAAATAGCATTTATTGGTTTCGATCGGCTTGTGCCAGGAATGATTGCCATAAAATAAAACGCTGCAAATTCTTTCACTGGGGTTTATTATTTAATTGGCTTGCGTTCATGATTTGAATTTCTACTAAGCTTTGGAGTGTGCGTGTTTCACAGGTGAATGAATACTTATTTACCCCAGTAATAATATTGAATAATAAACCCCAGAATACTTATATTGAATAATATTTACCTATATATTATCAGCGTTTCATGCATATCAGAATGCTTCAACCCGTGTATCGGCTATAAACTACAAGTATCCACATCGGCTATCACTCCAGTATCCACATTCACTACAACTCGATGCTATCGGCATCACTAGGTTACAAACAAACAATAATAACCCAAAAAACGCAAATGTTGGCACCATAAATCGGGCCACACATCGGGAATGGTTTGACCTACGGACGTGGGGGGGGGGGGGTCTCATTCGATTCCTCATGGTATGTTCATCAAATAGGAAAATATTTAGGCCGATTCGACTAGTTTTGAGGTTTTTAGCGATTTTACAAAACTTTGACAGCCCTTAAAGGGCACTTTAAATTGAGTGAGAGAGCTGGCTCAAGAATTGGGGCGTCGTCGGACCAAGATGGATTTTTCCTGAAAGTTTCAGATCTTTTGCTCCAGCCGTTTCGGAGAAATCGTGCGTACGGCGGACGGACGGAAAAATTTGTATTGCAGATTCGGATTCTACACCCTTTGAAACGTAAAGCATGAAATTTTCAGGGGGGGGGGGGTTAGACTTTTTTTTCCAGAGCGATTACAATGGTTTATTATTGAATAATAAACCAAAAACGCTCAATCGTTTGGTTGTCAAGTAGCTATAAAAACATTAAATTGTCGAACAACATTTAAACTAGTATTCATTATGATCGAGGAAATTATGTTGAATATACGATACTAAAACGAATAAAGCGTGGTATCTAAATGTAATACCTACACATCTGTTAGTACAATCATGAGATTCGATAAAATGTATTAGATATGTCTCCATCGGCCTCTCCTCCCCTAACCAATGTACATCAATGTGGACGATCACACCTTAGTCCATAAAGGGTTCCCATCCTGTGTTCATGTACGAATGATGGAAAAGGGCGGGTGACGACAGCTCATACCCACTCTGGCAGCTAGCTGGGGAGCAGGCCCTAACTCAACCAAGGGCTTCCACATCTTGACACAGTAAAGTTCTAGCCTTCAGAGTTAACGGTAGTGTTGTCATCCCCCATAAGTCCCTCGTATTACTAAAGGTGGTGACAACGGTTCCCAGCAGGTTGAAGGCCTGCAGGTAGAGGTTTTAAAAATCCCTCGTGCATTTGGAGATCCCGCATTTCTATCCTACCAAAGACCCCAACCTAAACAATAGATACAGACAGATAACGCCAGCGAAAACCTGATGTGAATATATAGAGAGGGGGAAAGGCTATCAAGACCCAAGCAATTTCATTTGTACCTTCCGATGATCCTCCTGTTTTACTTACGAGCAGAATAAAGATGTTAGAAATCGGAGCTTGGATCGAAGAAACGAAAATAATAGTGACAAGAGGGAAAATAATAAAATAATGATGAGAGGACGATGTACCTCCAAAACTCCCGAAAATATAAATAAATGCTTTTCAATGCAATAAAGATGAAGAAACTCTAACGATGATATTAGAATGATTTTATGAAGAAAAGAATTGGAGAGAGGAAAATATTAGCAGCTCGGTAATCTTGTAAATTTTCTTGAGTCTAACTAAAGAAGTGGGAAAAAAAAATTATGAACAGCATCCTAGATCCCATGCCGTTCCTTTTCATGAACTAACTTAAAATAATAGGAAATTACAAAAACGGAAGCCATTTCGGATAATGGTTTACTGGAGAGAAAACCACAAAAAAAAAAAAAACACTCAAAATCAAGTTCTGCCATGATCTTACAACCTCGGATTATAAATTATTTTAGTAAATCATTTCTATGAACCATGCGTTGTAGATGAGCAAGAATGAAAACACTTTTTAACCCCTCATGAAATTTTTCGATTACCGTGATACGTAGATGTCAAAAATCAAAAAAACTTGGAATAAAAATATTAATCAATAAATTTAAAAACAATATACAGGGTGTCCCACAAGTTGTCCCCCCCCCCCCCAAAATCGTCAAAATGGGAGTAAACAAAAAAAATTTTTTGAATCTTCATATCTTTCCATTTAAATATCATGCGCACCCATGCGCAATTGACAATACTAACTTTCTTATTTTAGATGAGAGCCCTAATTTTTTATTGCACATTCTGATTCTACTCAAGATTTAATAAAAATTTGACCCCTCAACCAATTTTTTTGATTGCGCGTAACCGTTTTAGCGAGCACGCAAAGTTGCGCAACCCCAAATTTGTCAAATAGTGAATGATGGTGAACTGTAAAGTGTGGCACATGAATTTCCGTTTTTTTTCAACCGTGATTCACGTGATGCTATCCGTTTTTTATTCGACTCAATTTTCGAGGATTAATGACCGGAGTTTGTTTATTTTGCGTGAGAAGTCATCATTTATGCCAGCTTTTAGGTCTCAGATTAAATGATTTTTCAGTTGAATAATCAATAAATTTTCAAAACAATTTATATACATCCCTATTATAGTATCTGTAAGCCCATCAAACGCCATCCGAGGTTTTCTCGTGCTAATGGAGAGTGGGGGTTTAGTAAATGAGTCTCATGTTTGGTGCAGAACACTGCATCAGCTCCACATTGAATTAATACCATAACTTTTGTTTCTCCGTGTCGTTTTTACACAGATAATGTTAGTTGTCGCGAGTACGATGTATATTCCTTGTTCATTTGGAGTAATATAAATTAGCAGAGAGGGAAGAAAGAAAAGAGAAAGCAGCAGAAAGCATTTGCTATGAACCTTAATTTCTCAAATTGAGAGCTTCTAAAAATCGTTGCTTGCCATTACCAATTATCTAAGTCAAGTCTCAAACGTACGTTTGGAATATACTCTAATTTCACGAACTTCCAACACTCCAGTTGAGGGTGAGATTTTTTCCAGCTTAACCCCTCAATATCCGTCCACATTTATTACCCTGGGGTCTAACCGACTTTATAGGAGGAGGGACTCATATTTACGGATGGTCGAGGCCGTTAACTCGTGGTTTACGATCCGCCATGGTTTGTTCTTTGTTGGAGTTATTAGAAAAGGGAAGACCCAAAAACTGTCAATAGGCTTCGTCAACAAGGGTGGATGGGTGTTTTATCAGCGGACATAAGGGAGTGTCGAAAACTCATCTTGTTTCATGTCGAGTTGGATAAAGGGCGGAGGGGGAGGGGGGTTGGCTTGCTCCAAATATGACAGGGATTCCTCCTTACTGTTCATCAATGCATTCTCATCTTAGCGTTCTCAAACGCATTTTGTATATACCTACTAATAATAATTAGTAACATTTACTGCATTCTGATATGTATGAAACGCTGATAATATATGGGTAAATATTATTACTGGGGATTATTATTCAATATTATTACTGGGGTAAATAAGTAGTCTTTCACTCGGGTTTATTATTCAATTGGCTTGCGTTCATGATTTGAATCTGTACTAAGCTTCGGAGTGTGCGTGTTTCACAGGTGATAGAGCGATTATTGAATTTCAGGAGATATGCATAGAGCACGTAAATCTGTTCTCAACCAAAATACCTATTTGGATTGATCAGTTGATGATATTTGTGTACCTCCTCTACATCAGTCTACCTTTGGCTACATCGTTTGAATTTGGATTTGGGGAAGTTTTAACGCAATACGAGTGCTAAAGAACTTGATAAATTGTAGATGTTTTTATTGTAGGGGGGTGGGGGTGGGGGGGGGGGGTATTGAGGTTCAATAAAAAAACGCTGCAAATTCTTTCACTGGGGTTTATTATTCAATTGGCTTGCGTTCATAATTTGAATTTCTACTAAGCTTTGGGGTGTGCGCGTTTCACAGGATAGAGCGATTATTGAATTTCAGGAGGCACACAAATATGATCAACTGATCAATCCAAATAGGTATTTTGGTTGAGAACAGATTTACGTGCTCCATGCATATCTCCTCAAATTCAATAATCGCTGTATCCTGTGAAACGCGCACACTCCTAAGCTTGGTAGAAATTCAAAATATGAACGCAAGCCAATTGAATAATAAACCCCAGTGAAAGAATTTGCAGCGTTTTGACTCGCGTTCAAACCCGCGGTGAACCTTCGTTTAGTAATATCTGAGAAAAGCTGTGGAAGAAAGACGTACGGAAGGGTTTTCAAAAATTAAATTTTCGGATTCTACGCATCTTCAAACGTTAAACTACAATTTTTGAGGGGGGTTAAAAATGTCCCTTGGTTGATTTCGAAGGTTCATTATTGAAAATAACAAACCACAAGACTTCATTCCTCTTTTCATCAATTTGCATTCCGTTCAGTAGGTACTCCACATGAGTATATCTCATCATCCTATTCCATAATGAAAAGCCCATGACACACGTTTAAAAAAAGAAACAGAAATGAGAGTCTATATATAAAAATACTGTTTTGCAAGCCCCCATACCGTTACCAAACATATCATTATTAATTACTGATTAATGATCGGTATTTAAACTCAGTTTCATAGGTAATATCTAATTCACCCAGTTTATTTTTAATTATCCTTAAGAAATTGCTCGAAATTATGACGACCTGCGGACCAGTTTGTCGAACGAGCGATCTCCATCGCTCACCGATTGACCGGTTGCTCCGGGATTTTCCGCGGTAGCAGCGTGACAAATTCTCCACTCGGGGATTTTAACCTTACAGCGCTCTTTAGCGAAAAGCTTTTTCCCAATCATTTTCTCATTTGGATACCGTTACTTCGTTTCGAGTTTCCATACACCTCCTTTCTACAAATCGTTGACGTTTTGGTTCCCCCTCACCTAAAAATGTCATGGTTTACGTTTCAAAGGGTGTAGAATCTGAATCTGCAATACAAATTTTTCGTCCGTCCGCCGTACGCCGTACGCACGATTTCTCCCAAACGGCTGGAGCAAAAAAAATCTGAAATTTTCAGGAAAAATCCATGTTGGTCCGACAACGCTCCAATTCTTTAGTCAGCTCTCTCACTTAATTTAAAGTGCCCTTTAAGGGTTGTCAAAGTTTTGTAAAATCCCTAAAAACCTCAAAAAAAAAGTCAAGGCGGCCTAAATTTGGACTTTTCTTGAAGAACATTCCACGAGGAATCGAATTAGCCCCTCCCCTATGCTGTCAACATTACATCCACATTCACTACATCACTAGGTTACTGCGATCAAAACACAAACAACAGAGCTTTTTTTTTATCGCAGTAACCTAGTGATGTAGTGAAGGTGGATACTGGAGTGAACTCCTAAAAGGTTTTACAGCCCATACAAGGGTTGAAGCATTCTAATATGCGTGCTCCGTCTTACAAAATTTGAAATTTTCAAATAGAATAATTTTCCATTGTAATCGCTCTTGGAAAAAAGCTGCAAATTCTTCCACTGGGGTTTATTATTCAATTGGCTTGCGTTCATGATTTGAATTTCTACTAATCTTTGGAGTGTGCGTGTTACACAGGTGATAGAGCGATTATTGAATTTCTGGAGATATGCATAGAGCACTTAAATCAGTTCTCAACCAAAATACCTATTTAATACCAATAATAATAAATAAACCCCAGTGAAAGAATTTGTAGCGTTTTTTAGTTTTTCTCCGAAGTCCATTATTAGGGCATCTGGTTTTGGGGCACCTTTCTTCATACCGTGGATTGTTGTTAAATTGAGTAAACGAAATCGCATCGATGGTGTCTTGAGGAGCTACTTCTCCATTTTTATCAATAATGTGTCCTTCACTCCTACAATTTCAACGAATTCGAAAAGGTTTTCATTAAGGATCATGGAAGCCATGCAGCAGTTTGTTATGACCGATTCGTAGGATTATTATTATTTTTATTTTTTTTTGTTGTTGTTCAATAACGATTTTGGTTTACTATTTAGACATATTTCAGAATATTCAGTTTTCGTCATGAAAGGGGATGAATGGAGGGAGTAATAGTGATAAATTGTTATTCTACACTAGGTATTTTCGACTGATTTTATTGATTTTCGAAATTGTTTCATGTTCGACCCCAATTTTAGTCCAGTGGTGCAATAAACTCGAACATTTTCAGTTTTCTGTCCGGAGAGGGAATAGAGGGGCTAAAAGTCAATCCATTCAAATGCTAGTCATACATATCTTACTGCCGATTTTCTTACTTCTTGTTCGATTAAGTTGGTTTAGTTTTAAAACGTTGGTATTTCAGAAAATCCAAACTTAATTGGAGAAGGGGTTGAATTGAGGGAGTAATAGCGATAAACCGTTTCATCTTCACTATTTTCGTCTGGTCTTTCTTTTTCTTTTTTCGAGATACCTAAGACTAGAGAGGGTACTGGCTGATCCGTAAGCGCAGCTCATATCTACTACAATTGTCAGTCGATGATTTTTTTTCGATTATGAATTTGGTATAGTTTTAAAAGTCTAAAAGTTCAAATATTTTATTCTGAATGCAAATCTTCTAGTGATATTACGTGAGATAGACAAATGAAAGTGTTGATAATCTTTTTCAATGGTTCATGTTGATGTTTCAGAAGCCTATTCGATACAAAATCTTATGATTTGGAAAATATTGTACTAGAAAGGACAAACAATTCTGCCGAGTTATCCTCGTTCATGAATCATTATAATCAATTATTGGGTGTTATGTTCTAGAAAATTTTTAAAATATTTCCCATTGGGTTCTCTTTTCGCATTTCCTTCATTAGCTTCAAATTTTGATCATCAATTGGGATCGATAAGCTCAATGAGAATAGTATGCATGGTAGATTAATAAAATCTATAGTGATGAAGTTCAGTGAGAACTATCTGCAGACTACGCAGTTTGATCCCTGAAACTGTCATCGATATTGGAGGAAAACTCGTTGAGTCGGCCTTTACACTTTTCAATGTTTGACAGGTACCATAATTATACCAACTAATAGCTTGATGTGACAATCAATAAGCCTACTATTGTTTCTGTTCACAGAGCGATGGGCGTTCGGTCCACTCCTGTGCTATATGGTGGCGTATGCCCAGGGTACGTCTGTCTACATCAGCACGCTGACACTGACCAGCATAGCAGTGGACAGATTCTTCGTCATCATTTACCCATTCAAACCAAGAATGAAATTGACGACATGCGGAGTCATCATAATTCTCATCTGGGTGATATCCCTAGTTCTCATGTTCCCCTATGGCCTGTACGTGAAGTACTTCCACTTCGAAGGAAGGTTCCTTTGCGAAGAAACGTGGCCCAGCGAGACGCTACGAGGCGTATGTATTAGCTTATAACTATACTCAACTTGTTCAACTTTGACCTGATACTTGACATTTTTAATTTTTTTTTTTTTTTTTTTTTCAACAAAATTGAGTAGGTACTCAACTTTTTTCTCAAGACATCAAATTGGAGCGTATAATATGTTTATTTTTCTTTTTTGGAAACGTTTCGTCCCGCTATGGGAACTTCTTCAGTCCTGTCATCATATTAAAAAGTATGTGTATACAACCAACATCATAGTAGTCAACACTCATGTGTTATTGTTGGAGTGATTATCTCCTTCGTTTGATTTCTTTGAGGATATCCTCTGCGTCCCTGCCAGACTCCAAGGCAGTAATTGTAGTCATGGTTGTTGGTTGTGGTGTGACCACTTTCATTCAAGACATCAAATTGGATAATATAATATGTTTATTTTTTTTTAAGAAGTCCCCATAGTGGGACGAAACGTTTCCAAAAAATAAACATATTATACGCTCCCATTTGAATAATAAAAATAAACATATTATACGCTCCCATTTGATGTCTTGAATGAAAGTGGTCACACCACAACCAACAACCATGACTACAACTACTGCCTTCAATGTAAAACACACGATATAAAAAAAATCAAAATTGCTACGTTTCATCTTGAAAAGAATGTAGGGCCATAATTCATTATCTAGAGGAAAATCATTAAAGGTAGTCATGTTGTTCAACATCTTTCTGGCAATACAACTATTTTGCGGCAGGTTCGGAGAATTTAAAAGAGTTTGTCACGCACCTACCTACCTATTTGTACAATGTGATTGGTTTCTCCACCTTCCCAGAACGCAATCGCTTTCGTATAACTGATTATTGGGAAAAGTAACGTGATAATTGAATGAACACCTGGATCAAAAGGTACTCAGAGGGGCCTTTTCAAGAAATAATTAAACCTACGTCATCCAGTGATGAGCACAGGGGTTTTATATTTTAAAGGGAATGAAAAAAGTTATATTGAAATTTCGGTGTTTTGATACTTGTAACAGTCCATGAATATTGATGACGGTCCTATGTGGCTAGTGACGGTGCATAGTGGTGATGGAGTATCATAACGACGTATGTTTATACAGCACATGCATGTAATTAGCACGTTATCAACGTTATCAACTATACTAATCATTTCCAAAGGAAGGGTGATTTTATTTGACAGTAATTTTATTATAACTGAAAAAACACTTCACATGATTACACACGGCTTATCATTTCATTATTGGAGAACCCTTTTAAATCTTTGCCTTTTAGATGTAGTTTGCGTTAAATACCTAAACTCGACACCTAGCACTTCCGTTTCGTGTGATTGTTTTCGATATTCCTTGAAAAGAGCTAAATTTACACTACAGCACCGCTGATTGAATAGGAAAGCTATTTGCTTCTTAAATTAAATAAGGTTCTTCAGCTGATATCTCAATATCTTGTAATGGATTTCTTGATGTCCCAAAGATGACAGAGTCTTAAGTGATTATGAAGTCATGGCAGATCCATTGACTATGTCCATCTATGACGTAATGTTAAAAAAGATGAACTGTGATCTACCTTTTAAAGTAATCATAAATGATCGTGAGTTTTGGAAAAGAGGCGTGCCTCAATTTAAACCAAGCTCACTTGTGTGGTACACAGATGGGTCCGTGATGAATGGGGCGGCCGGTCTGGGGATCAAAGGCCCCAATTTCAAACTGGCCAAGCCTCTAGGTTCAACTGCAACCGTATATCAAGCGGAAACCCATGCTATAGAAATATGTGCACAAGAGATTGCCAGGAAACGACAAAGGTGCAACAAAATATATACTATCTGACAGCCAAGCAGCACTAAAGGCTATTTCTGCCTTCTCGGTAACTTCAAAGCTGACTTGGAGTTGCCTAAACTCCCTCAAGACTGCAGCCCAGGGCAACGAACTAACGCTGCTATGAGTGCCGGGTCATGAGGGAATAGAGGGCAACGAGGAAGCTGATCGCATTGCTAAAAAGGGATCTGAGTCCAACCCGATTGGACCAGAACCCCAACTAGGGGTTACCAAGAGTTCTATAACTCAACAGGTTCAGAAATGGGAGGGCAAAACACGCACAGAATACTGGCACAACACTCCTAAGCAGAGGCAAGCCAAGCGGTTCCTCTCTATTTCAAGGAAAAGCGAAAAAGCCCTTCTATCATTGGGGCGCAAAGACCTTCGCAAACTAGTGGGTCTTCTTAGTGGCCACTGCCCGGTACCACCTGGTACCGGTGCTTGAGTGGATTGCCTAATAACACACTCCCATCCATCCTCCGGTAAACATAAGTAAAATTATCATAGGCTTGTTCCAAAACTACACTAAAATTGGGGTCGAACAAAAGACAAAATTTCAAAAATCAATAACATCAAATGAAAATAGTGGTGAAATACGGATTTATCACTTTCACCTTTCCATTCACCCCCTTTCCAATAGGATCTGAATGTTCTGAAGTATGTTTAGATATTCATTCTTAATTTTAATTGAACAAACAAATTATATTATGAGTTGGACAAGCATTCTCGCTTGAGCAGATGTTGGAAGAAGTCTATTACCCCCACCATTTCACCTCCTGTGGTCAAAAGCGAAATCGAATTCGTAAAAAAAACGAATCATGAAAATCGATTGAGAAATATGGCTTGAGTAACTTTCACAAAATTTGTCGGAGAAACACATTTTTTCCTCAATTGATCTCCTTAGTCTTGAAATCCGAAATTCCCGAGGTTTTTTTGCCAGAACCAGAGTAAGAAACACTGCAAATTAGTTCACTCGGGTTTATTATTGTCAACTTTTCTTGACTGCCCAGAAAACGAGATGATGAAGAAAAAAAATTGGGATTTAAAGAACTAAATTATGCAACCATTCTTCAAGATTTTCACTCCTGAAATGACATTTTTCAAGCAAATGAGCTCGGACTAGTCTGAGACCCATCTCATTCAATTTGACGCCCAAAAGTAACACCTCTTATTCCAAGGTCAATAAAAACCTCGGAAACCACGTTTTTGAACCATAGAATGTGAAGCGAACCTTCCTGGCTAGGAAATTGGGACGAACTAGACCCCAAATGTAGTCCATGTGCGAGAGCGGATTTTTACATTAGTTCTAAAACCTTTTATGTCCCTGACTGCTTTTAATCTACTCACCTTGAAGTTAAAGTGAAAATGTTTGTGGAGGGACTGTAAAAATAATGAGCTTATTATTGAACACTATAAATCTGTTGGGATCGATCAAAAAAGGAGCAAGAAAATTGGTTTGGAATTACAGGGTGGGCAGGGCCGACGAAATGTCTCACACACGAACATGCACCCAGATACAAAGTTTTGGTTTATTATTCAATAATAAACCACTGTAATCGCTCTTGAAAAAAAATTCTAACCCCCCCTGAAAATTTCATGGTTTACGCTTCAAAGGGTGTAGAATCCGAATCTGCAATAAAAATTTTCCGTCCGTCCGCCGTACGCCGTACACACGATTTCTCCCAAACGGCTGGAGCAAAAAATCTGAAATTTTCAGGAAAAATCCATGTTGGTCCAACAACGCCCCGATTCTTGAGCCAGCTATCTCACTTAATTTAAAGTGCCCTTTGAGGGTTGTCAAAGTGTTGTAAAATCCCTGAAAACCTCAAAATAAGTCAAGGTGGCCTAAATTTGGACTTTTTTTTTGTGAAGAACTTTCCATGAGGAATCGAACGAGCCCCTCCCCAGGTCTGTAGCTCAAACCATTCCCGATGTACGGCATGATCTTATGCTACCAAAATTGCATCCACATGAAATGAAATGAAATGAAAAATTGTTTTTTTTTTTTTTGATCGCAGTAACTTAGTGATGTAGTGAATGTGGATACTGGAGTGAAGTCCTAAAAGGGTTTATAGCCGAAACACAGGTTGAAGCATTCTGATATTCATGCTCCGTGTTACTAAATTTAAAATTTTCAAATGGTATATTTTTCCATTGTAATCTCGCTCTTGAAAACGCCGCAAATTATTTCACTGGGGTTTATTATTCATTGATTCATTCATGATTTGAATTTCTACTAAGCTTTGGAGTGTGCGTTTCACAGGTGAAAGAGCGATTTTGAATTTCAGGAGATATGCATTGAGCTTTTAAATCAGTTCTTAACCGAAATACCTATTTGGATTGATCAGTTGATCATATTTGTGTGTCTCCTGAAATTCAATAATCGCTCTATCACCTTGAAACACGCACACTCCAAAGCTCAGTAGAAATTCAAATCATGATTGCAAGCCAAATAAATGAAATTGAATAAAAAACGCCAATGAAAGAATTTGCCGCGTTTTTTTCTAATGTTTGGGTTGTCCCACACGTTCTTGGATCAATTTTAATAGGCGTAATTATATTGACGAAGGGAAGCCTCAAAAGTGTATTGGGAATTTCAGAGCTGTGTGCACCACTCACTCAATTAGGATGTCGCTATCTCTTGTTTTCAAAACTGCAGATAATGAGGGGCTCACTAAAAGAGCGAGAGGAAGAGAGAGAGTGTGAGAAAGAAATTGAGTACATGAGTGAGAGGAGAAAGGAAATCGGTGTGATCGCTATAACCACGGGGGATTATGTGACGTACCGGGCTCCTGTTTTTCGTTCTACGTTGCATCATTTCAACTCTTGTTCCTTTAATGGAAATTGATGGAAGTTTAATATGGAAAGAGAACTGGGAGACACAGTAATTTGCCGAAGTGAGCGTCACTCGAGACTAATTAGAGTGAAAGGGTCATACTGCGGATATATTTAGATAAGGGCAAAATTATGGAACCAATTAGAAAGATCTACAGATAGGGAAGTAACGTCTTGACACACAATGGATGTTGGTAGATATTATAAATGAGATTACCATGGCAGGACGAAGGGATACCACAGATATAGTTATTATTTACTTCGATTACCACTAAGTACCTATCATTCCTTAAAAGAGGCGTTAGATGAGTAGATGTTCGCTCTAATGTATTTTTGAACCTTAATTTACAGCAGCCGTTCAAAACCGGGAAGACGTGAATTTAATAAACATCTATTAGTTGCTTATTGGTTTATTATTCATAAACCATTGCATTCGCTTTCGAAAAAAATTCTAACCCCCCTAAAAATTTCATGGTTCACGTTTCAAACTGTTCAATCCGAATCTGCAATAAACATTTTTCCGTCCGTACGCCGTACGCACGATTTCTCCCAAACGGCTGGAGAAAAAAGCTGAAATTTTCAGGAAAAATCCATGTTGGTCCGGCGATGCCCCAATTCTTGAGCCAGCTCTCTCACTTAATTTAAAGTGCCCTTTAAGGGTTGTCAAATTTTTGTAAAATCCCTAAAAACCTCAAAAAAAGTCAAGACGGCCTAAATTTGTACTCTTTTTGAAGAACATTCCACGAGGAATCGAATGAGCCCCTCCCCAGGTCCGTAAGTCAAACCATTCCCGATGTATGGCCCGATTTATGATGCCAATATTCGCTTTATTTTGGTTTATTGTTGTTTTTGTGTGGATATCAGTAACCTAGTGACGTTGTGATGTAGTGATGTAGTAATGTGGATACTGGAGTGAACTCCTAAAAGGCTTTGTAGCCGATACACGGGTTGAAGCATTCTGATAACCATAAATAATAAATAAGCAAAAAGCAGTGGAAATTGCCTCGAAATTCAGATAGCAGACTGAAATGATTACCTTTGCTTCTTCTTCTAAGGAACTTCATGTATATTCTGGGCATTTCATTTTGGTTGAGAACAGATTCACGTGCTCTATGCATATCTCCTGAAATTCAATAATCGCTCTATCACTTGTGAAACACGCACACTCCAAAGCATAGTATAAATTCAAATCATGAACGCAAGCCAATTGAAAAATAAACCCCAGTGAAAGAATTTGCAGCATTTTTGGTATATTATTGTTTATGTTTTCATCGCAGTAACCTAGTGATGTGGTGATGTAGTGATGTAGTAATGTGGATACTTGAGTGAACTCCTAAAAGGCTTTGTAGCCGATACACGGGTTGAAGCATTCTGATAACCATAAAAAACGTTGCAAATTCTTTCACTGGGGTTTATTTTTCAATTGGCTTGCGTTCATGATTTGAATTTCTACTAAGCTTTGGAGTGTGCGTGTTTCACAGGTGATAGAGCGATTATTGAATTTCAGGAGATATGCATAGAGCACGTAAATCTGTTCTCAACCAAAATACCTATTTGGATTGTTCAGTTGATCATATTTGTGTGCCTCCTGAAATTCAATAATCACTCTATCACCTGTGTAACACGCGCACTCCAAAGCTTAGTAGAAATTCAAATCATGAACGCAAGCCAATTGAATAATAAACCCCAGTGAAAGAATTTGTAGCGTTTTTTTATTCATCATAGTTCATTAACGGTGACGTTTTCTATCTACAGAAATACGAAACATCAAAGGTACCGTTACCTGATTACCTCAAGTTAACTTGCGTTAAAGAAAATCTTCCGTTCTATTTCTAAATGAATGAATGTAGATGTTACTGAATAGTGTAATGTTACTCGTTATACGAATAAGTATCATTGTTGTTACTGTAAAACTATGGTTAATATTGCACTTTCAATGTGGAAAACTTGTTTGTATGACGGGGCATTTCGGGCTTGCAAAACCGAATGCCACCAATGACGAAAAGTTTCAGCGGACTTTCTGTTTTTGTAGTTTTTTAAAATTTGTTTTCCCCTTTTTTACTGTTGATTCGTTGAGATTTGCTCAAGTTCAGTTTCCTGAAGTTTATAAAAGAAACAGCCCTTCAGAATCTTTCAGCTGATCAGAGCACCAACTTGATTGATAAGCAGCAATACATCAAAGTACTATGATATTTTCTATGCCATCCACCTCAACAGTTATCTGATGAAGGGGATGAGAGGGAAGTAACCTCGTGTCAAGTTGAGCCAGGAGCTCTCTTGGGGAGATGCCACTAAGATAACTTCTTTCATTCCCACCATTTCTTCAAACCTAAAGGGTGGGTTCCCAACTTCAGGAGTTGGGAAGCAAGTAGAACACGCATCTGGTCTTAATTCGCACGGTGGGCCCCAATGCGGTTCTAATAGGCAAACAAATATTTTATGAGCTATTACATAGGCAATTTTGCCCTGATTCCGAACACACGCCATTTTCCTATACGTAAAATTACCCCATGTTCTATTTTTAAAAAAAAACATGTTTCAACATGTTTTAAAATTTTACGGACAGAAAAACTCGAAAATCACACACTATCACCATTAAAAATTCTTGCATACAAGTCTGCAACGCATTAGGACATTTCATGTCTTTCCCCTCCCTCCTTCTTCCCTTCCATCTTCTAGCAATCTTGTCTTCCTCTGTGAATTACATTTTTTTCAATATAAAGAAAACAAAAATTAAACTCATATTTTTATTTATTATTTACATCCGTACATATATCGTCGTGGGTAGTAAAAGAACGGTATGTTATATGTTATATGTTCTACATACTAGGTATCCATGTAAGGTTGACATGGATTTGTTTACAAACCTAAATGGAAAAGTTTAGGAGCTATAATCATATAGGTACCTAACTACCTCACTTCTAAGAATCATAAATGCTTGCATACGAGTCTGCAACACATTGGGACATTTTCTTCTGTGTATTCGAGCCAGACTACACCACCTACTCCAGTAGCATTGTTGTTCATGTCCTAACGAGACAAATTTCAGGTCACGGTTGATAGGAAAGAAGTTAGCTTCAGATAGCCACTTAGCTGATCAAGACCCTGTACAACTTATTGTTCACGTCCTAAGGAGGCTACCAGCCAAATTTCAGCTTCCTACGGTTGATAGGGAAGAAGTTAGCTTCAGGAGCCACTCTGCTGATAAAGACCCTGTACACCTTATTGTTCATGTCCTAAGGAGGCTACCAGCCAAATTTCAGCTTTCCACAGTTGATAGGAAAGAAGTTAGCTTCAGGAGCCACTCAGTTGATCAAAACCCTCTGCACCTTATTGTTCACGTCCTAAGGAGGCTACCAGCCAAATCATAATAATCATATAGCCAAATTTCAGCTATAATCATTGAGCATATTTCGTTACGTAACGTAACGTGACATAACGACAATTTGGTTGTGTGCCATAGCAAAGACATGAAATGTCAAAAAATGTTGTCACATATAGTATAGCATAAAATTCCATCGGGATCACCATAATTTTGGAGTTAGATCGGGAAATGAGGAAGTTACGGCGTTTTCGAAGTTTTTTTCACTGCTTCTCTGGAACCAAAGGGATCAAGATAATTTCTATATATTTGTGTTTAATACCTATAAAGGTGCACAGTAATTCTAAAACTATCGCTGAGCATCATCGAACTACTAGAATATGCGTATTATTTGCAACTACCCTCATAAAGTAGTGAGACAAACGAGAGAAATTAATTACGATCCGGAATCAAAAACCAAAATATACTGGAGGGGAGATCTGCGGGAGGATTTGTCGTTTAAAATTCATACAAACTTGTACTTCCAACAAAAAGAAATGTGGAAAGTGGTGGCATTTTTGACAAACTCAGTGAAAATATGTATGTGTGAGACGTTTCCCTCTACAAGGTTGAATCAGCCCTGCCTTACATTCTGAAAATGTCGTTCAAAATTAATAAATCCATTCTCTTACGTTCCCATATGTTAGCCGTTTCAGTTCCGACTTGAACTAAGTATCATTTACTTCTTATTAGAAACCTTGACTCCTACTGACTTAAGAGATCCCCCCTCCCCCTCTCATTTTTTTTCGCATTTATTTTCTCCCAAGTGCCACTCCGGCCTAAAAAATTCAAACAAATGTTTGAGATTCAGGACTGATCAGGTCTAGACCCGCCAGATATTGCCTAGCGCTTCGAACAGGTCCCACTACTCTACAAAATGAGATGGAAATTGCGGTTTTTTGCACCAAAGAAGCAAATGAGCCCACGGTGCGTTGTAATGAATATCAACTACCCCTTCAGTGCTCTTGCCTTCATTAAAGTCATGTCCCAGATGTCCTTCTCTCCGTCCCGCGCTTGTTCAATAGACTCCAATGCAATATACTCGCACTAACTATCGACAGAATACTCCGATTATAGAACCATTTATGGACTCTCTAAGTGTGATTCTTCTCAAATACAGTTTTCTATCTTTACTTAACGTAATCAGAATGTTAACAGATACGTTTCTCGGTCTTGAGATTCTACAGCAAAGAAAAAAGTCACTATTCGCTCTAAATGAAGAATCCTCAGATTCTATAGAATCTGGTATTTGGGTGATTCCTATTTAACGGGACAATCGCTGTCCTTCGTTGACAAATAATTTTCTGTTCAACTTTTTTTCCAAAAATTATTTTTGTAGATTTTATGTGGTAACCAGGCCTACTCATGGCTGTCATAAAGTTCGGCTACTCTTCATTGTACATGCCGGTAATTGATCGAAATGTACCTGTAATCTCATTGTCATGGTCTCTCCGTGAGTCAGAATTTGAACTTAATCCGAAATTATATCCGCTCAAAGTACGTTTTACCGGAAATATTTTAACTAGTATTTTTTAGAATTTGTTACTGGATGTTAGTGCGCTTACAAGTGGGACTAACTTTTAGATAGTCTGTACGAATCAAGTGCTCAAAGTTTGTCCCAAACCTTCTGTCTCATTGTCATGGGTTTGAAGGAAATCATCGTAGCTCTCTCAAATGAGGGCATTTTTTGGCAATTCAAAGTTTTTTCCAGCGTTTGGTAACCCTGCCCTTTGAGGAAACACCATGCTTCCGCCATGTCTATACAGTTGGGGCTGAAAAATGAAGTTAGTCGTTTGTAAAACAGGTATGTACGTTTCATACTTCTCATTGTTATGGGTTCGCGAATCACTCTTAATCAATGTTATTGATTCGTTTAGCATTCATTTTGGGATAGAGATGTAAAAACTCTATTTAATGCAAGTTTCACTTTCTATCAGTGTTCACTAGATTCCTAATTGTAGAAGGTTAATGTTGATTTCTCATTGTCGTGGCAATTTTAAACTTGATTGTTGTGGCTACACAAAATCCGTCATGGCTGTTTGAAACATTTTTTTTTTCAAGTTTGGTATTTGACAATAACTAAATACCAATATTAAAATGTGATACTTGTTCTAGCACAAGTTCAGGAAAAATAATTTCCGGAAATCATCGTTTACGTAATTCTATCGTTATTTAGTTGACAAAGCTCATTGTCATGGATGCATACCATTCTCGTAACCTATAAAATTTTAAAACCTGAATTTTGAGGAAACAAACGAAAATCATGCGTGCTTGTACATCACTATACCAATAGAGTAACATCTACATTGTATAACATAAAAACGCTGCTAATTCTTTCAATGGGGTTTATTATTCCATTGGCTTGCGTTCATGATTTGAATTTCTACTAAGCTTTGGAGTGTCCGTGTTTCACAAGTGATAGAGCGATTATTGAATTTCAGGAGATATGCATAGAGCACGTAAATCTGTTCTCAACCAAATACCTATTTGGATTGATCAGTTGATCATATTTGTATGCCTCCTGAAATTCAATAATCGCTCTATAATTTGTGAAACACGGTCTCTCCAAAGCTTTGTAGAAATTCAAATCATGAACTCAAGCCAATTCAATAATAAACCCCAGTGAAAGAATTTGCAGCGTTTCATGCATATCAAATGCTTCAACCCGTGTATCGGCTACAAAGCCTTTTAGGAGTTCACTCCATTATCCACATAACTTCATCACTACATCACTTCGTCACTACGTTACTGATATCAAATCAAAAACAATAATAAACAAAAATAACGCGAATGTTAGCACCATAAATCGGGCCATAGATCGGGAATGGTTTGATCTACGGACCTGGTGAAGGGCTCATTCGATTTTTCGTGGAGTGTTCTTTAAAAAGAGTACACATTTAGGCCGCTTCGACTTTTTTCGAGATTTTTAGGGATTTTACAAAACTTCGACAACCCTTAAACGGCACTTTAAATTAAGTGAGAGAGCTGGCTCAAGAAATGGAGCGTTGTCGGACCAACATGGATTTTTCCTGAACATTTCAGATCTTTTGCTCCAGCCGTTCGGGAGAAATCTTGCGTACGGCGGACGGACGGACAAATTTTTATTGCAAATTCGGATTCTACACCCTTTGAAACGTAAACCATGAAATTTTCAGGGGGAGTTAGATTTTTTTTTTTTTTTTTTTTTTGAAGAGCGATTACAATGGTTTATTATTGAATAATGAACCAAAATCATAAATTTAGGAGAACAAAATGTTTTAGCCGGAATCAATACCTCGATTGTCCCGTAAAATGGGAATCACCCATTTACCTCAACATGCGATTGCAATATCCCATTTTGTTCGGATGTCGGAGTGATGTTGTGAGCGCGGTGCCCCATTTTGTTTGAATCGCCAGAGTGCAGTATTCCATGGATCGTCAATTCACAGCAAACTAAGTGTGGGTTCACAAATGTGTCTATGTATTTCCCTCAAACTGTAAACTCTCTCTTAACTAAGAACCGTCTGTATCTATGCGTTGGAGAATCTGAACCTTGAAGTATCAATCCCCAAAGTACGGTGTACGCATTGAACATAAAATAACTGTATACTTAATGTTTTATAAACGTCAACTTATTCTCAAAATACTGGTACTGTAGAAATGTCATTCAGTTGACCTAACAAGGCTTCATATAAAATTTACACTTCGTTTATTAAAGGAATGAAATTAGTTGTCGGGTTCTCTCGGTCGACCGGGAATTCTCCCCCTCACCAATTCCATTCAGCGCTCCCATCGAACCTTAAATTTACATTGCAGTCCCAAAAGTTGAATATGTAATAAATCACTCTCCGAAACCCATCATTAATTGGATGTAGCTTTTTTTTCAGTAATTGTCATTTTTATGTGTAACACGAAACACTCACTCATAAAGAGTACTCAATCCCGCAGTGAATTCCGAGGTGATAAAAGACATTGGTGGGTGTCACTGAACCTCATTGCGTTAACGATAATGAACTTCTACAATTGTAGTAAAAGATAAGATTAGGAGAAGATCAACAAACCTACTTTCTTGCAACTATTGTTTATAGTTGACACAGCTGTATTAGGGGATTTTCGGAGGGAAAATGAAAACTAATTGCTCGCACTCCACAAGTTTTCACTACCGATGGGACTGGAACTGTATACAAAACAAACGTTATTTATTTTGTAGTTTAAAAACGCTGCAAATTCTTTCACTGGGGTTTATTATTCAATTGGCTTGCGTTCATGATTTGAATTTCCACTAAGCTTTGGAGTGTGCATGTTTCACAGGATTGGGCGATTATTGAATTTCAGGAGATATGGATGGAGCACGTAAATCTGTTCTCGACGAAAATACCTATTTGGATTGATCAGTTGATCATATTTGTGTGCCTCCTGAAATTCAGTAATCGCCCTATCCTGTGAAACACGCACACTCCAAAGCTTAGTAGAAATTCAAATCATGAACGCAAGCCAATTGAATAATAAACCCCAGTAAAGGAATTTGCAGCGTTTTTTCCCCACAATACCCCCCCAAAATAAAAACATCTATAATTTATCAAGTCCTTTAGCACTCGTATTGCGTTAAAACTTCCCCAAATCCAAATTTAAACGATGTAGCCAAAGGTAGACAGATGTAGAGGAGGCACACAAATATCATCAACTGATCAATCCAAATAGGTGTTTCGGATGAGAACCGATTTACGTGGTCTATGCATATCTCCTGAAATTCAATAATCGCTCTATCACCTGTAAAACACGCACACTCCGAAGCTTAGTAAGATTCAAATCATGAACGCAAGCCAATTGAATAATAAACCAGAGTGAAAGAATACTTATTTACCCCAGTAATAATATTGAATAATATTTACCTATATATTATCAGCGTTTCATGCATATCAGAATGCTTCAACCCGTGTATCGGCTACTAACTACACTACAAGTATTCACATCGGCTATCACTCCAGTATCCACATTCACTACAACTCGACGCTATCGGCCGGACATCACTAGGTTACAAACAAACAATAATAAACGAAAAAACGCAAATGTTGGCACCATAAATCGGGCCATACATCGGGAATGGTTTGACCTACGGACCTGGGGAGGGGCTCATTCGATTCCTGACGGTATGTTCTTAAAATAAGTTTACACTCATGCCGCTTGGACTTGTTTTGAGGTTTCTAGGGATTTTACAAAACTTTGACATCCCTTAAAGGGCACTTTAAATTGAGTGAGAGAGCTGGCTCAAGAATTGGGGCGTCGTCGGACCAAGATGGATTTTTCCTGAAAATTTCAGATTTTTTGCTCCAGCCGTTTGGGAGAAATCGTGTGTACGGCGTACGGCGGATTGACGGAAAAATTTTTATTGGAGATTCGGATTCTACACCCTTTGAAACGTAAACCATGAAATTTTCAGGGGGGTTAGAATTTTTTTTTTTTTTTTTTAATAAACCAAAATTGATTTCAAGGAACATGAGTTTTAAGTTGAGGATAAAATTGTGAGAATATGACACATACAGTCTTGTCTATCTGAAACATGTTGTGAACTGTAAGCGAAGACTAAATGTAATGATGTGCATGTTTACACCTCAAGGAATTACTTTCCTTACAAACTGACTTAAGGCACACGACTCCCCAAAGAACTTGGGTTTTGTATACCTTAGAATGACATGAAAAATTGAGGGAGTTGACGAATTTTAGGAATTTCAGTATTCTAGACTTGGTAGGAAAAAGATTTCTAGAATTAACTTGTGGGCCAGTAAATAATTTGCAAGCACGAAGTATTCGAATCGAATAATATTTTATAATTTAATATGTTAACTAACTGGTGTGATAAAAAATACTTACACTAAAGAATGAAATTAATTTGTTGTAGCCAATTGATTGATCACTAACGTAATATGTAGTGTATGTACATATTAACATACTATATTCTAATACGGTAGCGGATATTGGGACCAGGCAGATTAGTGGACTTAATTGCTGCATGACTACTGATTGTACGGATACAACGGAGGACAGAATATAATAATAAATTGCACAGTTTAGTAAAAAGTGTAAGCAGCTCCCAAAAATTGAATGGTCACGGACTGAATCTCATTCAACGGAGGTGCTACCAAGAGCCCTTGACAACTCGTGAATCATCCCTTTATCAATTACAGTGCTATCAATACCTTATTCGCTCAATACCTTATTCTCTTCTGGCAATGACACCCTCACGCCTTGCTGACGGATAAATTATATAATCCACGTTCCTGCTCCGCATGGCCTCCACACACAACAATGGCTTTGGAGTATTTCCTCTCTAACCAAGTTTTATTCCGGCTGAAACCAAGATACCATAAGAGGGAGCGTGAGGGTAATTTAAAGGAATAAGGTTCAGGAAAAAAATAAAGGAAAAATTCTCGCAGAGAAGAAAATGGGCGGTAATTGGATAAGTGGATGTTTTTTGGTTACGTAACGAAAGGGAAACTATTTTCGAAACCAGTTGGGAGCCAGTCTTCTTAAGCTTCCATCTACTGAGATATTTGGAAATGCCAATAAAATGGAGATGATGAGAGTTTTTATGTAATTTGCTTGCAGAAAACAAGCAAAAAGCTCCCGAGGGTCGTTTAACACCCGTTACGGCAAACGGGACCTTTCTTCTCTTCCGATTATTTATTGATTCTCTCCTCCCTCATTCCCCTCTCCCTGTCCGTATTTTATTTATGACATATTTTCCTCCCTTATCTTCGCAGGTAGCTTAAAACATCTTCGATAAACTATAAAATGAATTTATCTATCACAGTCTTTAAAATGGTTAGAGAATTATGATGGATGCCGTTTTGAATTAGAATCTATCTCCTGAATTATCTAGTATCAAGGGAGTTTTCCGGATTTAATAGGTACTAAACAAATGAAATGCCCTTGGATCATACGAAAATAGATCATGCAGGCTATTACGGCTGTCATGTTACGAAAAGAAAAAATTAAATAAAAAGCATTTGCAAAGTTGTGTTTGGCGCATTGGTTCCTCGTCTAGATGACATGAAGGTAGAGTTTTTTAAAACGGTTTTCGAGGATCCCAGAAAATGTAAATTAACAGCTCTTTACAACGATAGGCGTGACAGAAATGCCGCGGGACCTGCTCCAGCACACATCAACGTCTTCAAACGGTTAGTTGACATGCATTTCGGTTCTATCGAGCTTTCAACGGCGGATAGACTGATGATATGAGTGTGTTGAAATTGATACGAAGTCATTAGATCGTTCTTCCTCGACTACCTTAACATTTTTGCACAATCGAACCTTTAGGACCAAAGAAATTAATGCTTGGAAGATTTTTCGTTCGTGCGTCCGTAGACTGATGCATCAATTTCTGGGCAACAATACTCAATGGGGACCATCTGCGGCCTAATCCCCACATTCTCTCAGTTTCATCGAAATCTGGGGAAATTCTAGGAATTGGGTTGTTACAAGGATCTGCGGACAGACAGACAGACACCCGCAGACGGGTTGACAGACTTGAAACGAAAGTTTTTAAAAATGGTTTAGAACTCCAAACGAGAGTGGTAATTTAGATTTTAGAGAAAAAATTTCGATCTCCCGAAACTGAAACGAAGTTTCTGCTATCTATGGGTTGACTTTGAAGCAGATAAAAAAGATAAAGTAATGAAATATTATCAAATTGAATAACGGGTAAGTAGCGTTCAACTTAAACGATAAACTCGAAGCGGTTACATGAACTAACAACTAGGTAGAATGATTTTAAAATTCTGACGCACACTAGTGCTATACCGGAGAAGCACTAGTGTGTAATAAACCTGTACATTTGATTCCAGCATTAGACAGTTACAGGGAAAGTAAATCCAATAGCTTGCGGTAGCAGACGCAGCCTGCCATAACACAGCGACCTATCCCGTTGTGGACCGCATCTCAGGATCGATACTACTAAATTGGTAAACTCACTGCAACAACCCAATAATTGCTTGGGCGGTCTGTCCTTTACATAACGATATATACATATGTACATTCAACTTACAAAATTGGATCAAACATTTACTGTCAAAACAGAAATTTCACAACTCGAAATAAGGAATGTAAATTGTATTTGTTGTAACCATTTCATTGTTCCTGGTAAGATCAAGTTAACCCCACGTCTTCCCTTTTTTCCTGATTCCAGGTGATTGTGTAGAATTGTAAGAGCTGTAAGGGGATTGTAAGAGCTGGGGGCGGAGTCATGTTGGAGATGCTGGTTAACTTGATTTCCTCGTTTGTTTTCCCATTCCGGCTCGGTATTTGTGAACTCTTTTTAAGCCCTGTCAGCAGTGTTGAGACTGGCATCACGAGAATTTCCGTTAGAGAGGGGGGTGCTGATTCCCACTGGAATTCCGGGACTTGGCGTAGTATCCTACATTCTTGAGCCACAAAACGTAATTGCAGAAAAACGAACTGCCCAAATGGACCAAGAGGAATTTGCCATAGCAATTTTGGATAGTTTGATACTATAGGTAAAGGTCTTTACGGAATATAGAACCATTGTAGGTATTTTGGTATCAGCTTTTGCGTATTACAGAGGGACCAGTACACGTTGGTTTTCTCGCATGATAGCCCATAAATTCTGTAAACCATATAGTTAACCTGGCTTCTTTAGAACACAGGTCTAGAAGACAATTACAGGTTTGGAGAACAAACTGATCAGCTACTAGTTACAGTGACTTAATACAGCGCTGTGACGGTGTGAGTTGGCACGTTGTAACTATTCTTTTGGGGTAGGTTTCACAAGAACAACACTGACCACTACTACTTGACTTTGAAGAACTTGATTAATTTGTCATTTTGTCCCACCAGCGACGGAGTTTCAAGTATTTGGGCAGGGGTAAACAGGGCATTCCGTTCCACTAAATAGCCGTTAGAAGTAAGACAACCTACATTTTTTGTTCCACATCATCAGTATTATAGGTTCGTCAATCAAACGGTAATTTCACGAATGTATCCTTGAAATGATACGCCCTTATTGGTACTCGAATGGTTAGGACTTGGGGTTTTACCCAGTAAAACTCCTCAATTTTCCACAAATATTTGGCCTCCTTTTTTCGGTTAAAAACATTCTGTGACCATAAAATGTAGGTCGGTAATCACATTTTGCAATAATTTAAAACTCTTCTTCAAGGTTTGCAGCAGCAACATCAATGATTTTGTGCAAAAAAGAGTCTGTTTAATGTGTATAGCTGTCGTTAATCCTAAGTAATACCTAGATATTACACCTACTTAGATGATATTTTAACACTACCAAGCTACGTTCGAAATGCTTTACTGGCGATACCTCCCTAAAATAAAAAAACTCTCTAAAAAATATTCGTGTTCTTAAAAAAGAAACAAAATCATAAAAAAATGAAGGAAAATGATGTATTTTGAGTAAATCAGTTGAGAGCATTGAATATCGGAATGTAATGGATGAGAGCGAACGGTTGATAGACGGGAGCAGAGCGCCTCAAGTGCAAGCCAATAGTTAGACTCGTTAGACACCCAATATCGAGTGTGATAACCTGATAAGGTAAGTAAGTACAAGAATCTACTGCGATGAGCGCCCATTGCGGAGTAGAGGAGAGTAAACTGTCGAGTTTTCATTTTAGGAATAATTGCATATCCTTGTGTTCGAGGTATATATTCTTATTTCATTGTTATTCAGAAGTAACCACTGCTCACTTTGCGGATGACCATGCTGTGCTGGTGCGGAGAGGTAGCTGTACAGGCCCAGACAGTCCTTCGGGAGTACACAGAGTTCGGGGGTACGCAGAGTTCTCTGCCGGTGGACAAACAGATGGAAAATTGAACTAAACCACAATGACCACAACGGCAGAGATGAATCTGTCAGATACCTTGGAATACCCTTGGAGCTAACTGAACTGGGACCTCTACATCAACGTAACAGTTGGAACGATTCGCGGAAAGATCCGGAAATTGAAATATTTGCGATCAAGCGAAATAATTGCACTTGGTCTCATGCGACTTCCCTACCTCACAATCCTGCGACCTATCTGGAGATATGCTTGCGAGAGCTGGAGCTCAACTGCCAATACACATGCCCAAGAAGTTCAGACAGTCCAAAACCGACTCTTGCGAATCATACTCGTAACTGGAGCCCTGGTTTGTTCGCAACGCTACACTACAAGCAGACCTCGACATACCACTTGTGAACGATATCCCGTCAGAGTCGTGTAACACCTTTGCAGGCTGTACAACAAACTACCGGAACTCACCCATCAGCTCAATGCTGGACCAGCAACGAACCGAGAGACTAACGTAGGCTCAAGAGAAATTGCATAGGTACCTGCTCCACGATGCCGAACCCTGACTACTCATACCCAAACAAACACATTGGCGACTCAGTCGAATGAATATTGTTATCAAGAAAGTTCTCGTTGTTATTTTGTTTACATGCTCGTACACCACTAATATTGTTGAGTTCAAGCTATTCTATGTAGGATTGTTTATTATGCGTTAGCTCTCCATAGGGCATGAAATGAAGCTTCATCTTTCAAGTGATCCTGTTATAATTATAAATGTCTATAATAGTCTCACTTAATAGTGGCAACCACAACAAAGAATCTTTAAAGAGAAAAGCAAATAATGATAAAGACTTTTTCAGGTGTTCAAGTTTCATGGCCAGGTGGTCGAGCCGCGATCTATGGAAAAGTAGAATTTGGATAATCTTATCGAGTCAATAACTACTGGGGTCAATTACCAGATGTTGGCCTGGGAAAGTATGTGGATGATTGAAGTGAACGGTTCAAATATTTGTTTTCATTTTCCCCATTTTGGTTTATTATTCAATAATAAACAATTGTAATCGCTCTTGAAAAAAAAATTCTAAATCCTTCTGAAAATTTCATAGTTTACGGTCCAAAGAGTGTAGAATCCGAATCTGCAATAAAAACTTTTCCGTCCGTCCGCCATACGACGTACGCAAGATTTCTCCCAAACGGCAGGAGCAAAAAATCTGAAATTTTCAGGAAAAATCCATGTTGATCCGACAACGCCCCAATTCTTTAGCCAGATCTCTCACTTAATTCAAAGTGCCCTTTAAGGGTTGTCAAAGTTTTGTAAAAATAACCAAAAAAAGTTGAAGCGGCCTAAATTTGGACTTTTTTGAAGAACTTTCCACGAGGAATCGAATGAGCCCTTCCCCAGGTCCGTAGGTCAAACCATTCCTGATGTACTGCCCGATTTATGGTGCCAACATTCGCGTTATTTTGGTTTATTAGTGGCGTAGTGATGTAGTAATGTGGATACTGGAGTGAACTCCTAAAAGGCTTTGTAGCCGATACACGGGTTGAAGCATTCTGATATGCATGAACGCTGCAAATTCTTTCACTGGGGTTTATTATTCAATTGGCTTGCGTCCATGATTTGAATTTCTACTAAGCTTTGGATTGTCCGTGTTTCCCTAGTGATAGAGCCATTATTGAATTTCAGGAGGCACACAAATATGACCAACTGATCAATTCAAGTAGGTATTTTGGTCGAGAACAGATTTACGTGCTCCACGCATATATCCTGAAATTCAATAATCGCTCTTTCACCTGTGAAACACGCACACTCCAAAGCTTAGTAGAAATTCAAATCATGAACGTAAGCCAATTGAATAATAAACCTCAGTGAAAGAATTTGCAGCGTTTTTTTTTTTTTTTTATTCACCAGGAGTGCTGCAGTTTGAATGGAATGCACTTGGGACGATGTGGAGGTGAAAGTTTGTTTAGTAGATTTTATAGTTGTTACAAATTTACATCGTTTTCATAGGTGTACGAATGATATTGACTCGTTGCTGAAGTATCTAACTAATAAAAAAACTCTCTCGATCTTGCTATGCACGATTCCTGAACATTTCATAAAAGTTAGAAGCGAGCTGTAAAATTATGGTTGTTTTACGTTTGTACTTGCTCAGAGGCTGCTGCTCAGAGAATTTCATCGACATCAAACCGCAAGCTTTTTTTTTTTTTTTTTACGTTTTTATAGTTCGGCCTAGTGGACCCACTGAGACATCAGAAACTAATTTATTCACCAAGGATTAAAGTATATTACAAGGCTACTGGAAATTGAAGTCCAATTTTTCTACTTTTAGAAATTCATTGTAATAGTCACTCACTACTTCTTATTAAATCACCTTTTTCGGTGTATGTAGTAGGATACTAAATGCATTAGCCCCGCGTTGTTCATTATTACGCTATTAATTATAAAACTGAGATTCTGCGTAAATCCATTAAGTTTATTGTAGAATGGTTTCAAGCATCCAGTGTAAATTTTACTGTGGATTGTTTTAAAATGTACATTTATATTTATATGCTACGAGCCCACCTTTAGTCTACAAACAGAACGAAAAACACAATAAGGAAATATTTTAGGTTTCATCATATCCAGTAACAAAATGAATATAGTTACAATGTTATATTTATTACCATTCTTTTCTGATTCAAAGTTCTTTCGGTGATGAATCAAACAGACCACGTGCCCTTTGAGTCTTTCCCTCCAGCGATCCCAAACAAGCAGGGATCCACTTCGTCTCCTTTGAGACGAAGAACGTATTTTTCCAAGGACCAAAGGATTCCTCTCTCATTCATATCGCTTTACCTATCATGTTCCACCTTTTACCAGCGGAAGGTCCTGCCTTAAAATGCCGTATAGAGTCATGCTTGAATTCCATCATGTTCTGTTGATGTAGTTTCTACAGAGCCCGTCGTCACGAAGTTTAGCTTATACCTGATACAGAAATGTTTTATTTTATACCAACTTATTCTAATATCAACTCTAAAACACCGTAACTTTTAGGTAGAGTAACTAGTTAAACCAGGAGATTATATTCGCGAGGGCAGTATTCTCAAAAATGCTTGAATTTATTACACCGGGTCATTATTTCTGTATTAGATAGCCTTTTTATACAGTGAACTAGGTAGTTAATGAAAATAAACTAGTATTTAGTCATTATACCGCAAAAATTGAGTCAAATCAAAAAACGGTTAGCATCACTCGAATAAGCGTTAAAAAACAATGACAATTCATATGCCACACTTCACAGATCACCATCATTAACGATTTGACAAATTCGGATTTGCACAACTTTGCGTGCTCGCTGAACCGGTTACGCGCATTGAAAAAAATTGGTTGAGGGGCCAAATTTTCATGAAATATTGAGCAAAATCCGTATCTGCAATAAAAAATGGGAGTTCCCATTTGAAATAACAAAGTTGTTGCACAAATCGCGCATTTAGTGAAGTCATCGTTGGACATTTTTTTTAGGCTAGGACATTTTTTTTTAGGCTCTGAAATTACGGAGATAAATGCCTGGTCCATTAAATTTTGGGCACCCCGTATATCGATTATTGTGATCGATATACAGTGTGATATACATGTGATCTAAGCACGAAAATGTATCGTTTGTTAATAAAAAAAAAAATACAGTGAACTAAAATTTTTAGTTTGATGATCTACGATGATCAAGTGCAGTCCATGGTACATTATCAAAATATAACAATAAGCACTGATGCACCTATCGAATTAAAATTAAATTGATCATCCACAATTTATCAATCCTTCAATTTCGTGCAAGAGTTTGAGGTCGATTGTACTACGCAATCCAAGTGTATTGATACATCCGCCACCAACTGACGACGAGGAAATCAAATAAAATATCGACTTACCACACTTCAATAGTCTATCAGTGTGTGAACAAATTTATAGTAATCACAATTTTTTAAAGTGATAATTCCATTGGAATCCTTTCGCCTTATAAGATCGACATAGTTTTTACACTTACAGGAGTTAAAAAAAAAACGCTGCAAATTCTTTCACTGGGGTTTATTATTCAATTGGCTTGCGTTCATGATTTGAATTTCTACTAAGCTTTGGAGTGTGCGTGTTTCACAGGTGATAGAGAGCGATTTTTGAATTTCAGGAGATACGTAAATCTGTTCTCAACCAAAGAACCTATTTGGATTGTTCAGTTGAACATATTTGTGTGCCTCCTGAAATTCAATAATCACTCTATCACCTTTAAAACACGCACACTCCAAAGCTTAGTACAAATTCAAATCATTAATCATTGAATAATAAACTCCAGTGAAAGAATTTGCACCATTTTTCACAGGTGAATTATTATTGAATTATTGAATTTCAGGAGGCACACAAATATGATCAACTGACCAATCCAAATAGGTATTTTGGTTAACATATGATTTACGTGCTATAATAATAATAAACCGCAGTAATAATATTGAACAATATTTACCTATATATTATCAGCGATTCATGCATATCAGAGTGCTTCAACCCGTGTATCGGCTATAAACCCTTTTAGGAGTTCACTCCAGTATCCACATTCACTATAACTCGACGCTATCGGCATCACTAGGTTACAAACAAACAATAATAAACCAAAAAACGCAAATGTTTGCACCATAAATCGGACCGTTCATCGGGAATGGTTTGACCTACGGACCTGCGGAGGGGCTCATTCGATTCCTCATGGTATGTTCTTCAAATAGGTAAATATTTAAGCCGATTCGACTTGTTTTGAGGTTTTTAGGGATTTTACAAAACTTTGACAGCCCTTAAAGGGCACTTTAAATTGAGTGAGAGAGCTCGCTCAAGAATTGGGGCGTCGTCGGACCTAGATGGATTTTTCCTGAAAATTTCAGATTTTTTGTTCCAGTTGTTTGGGAGAAATCGTGCGTACGGCGTACGGCGGACGGACGGAAAAAATTTTATTGCAGATTCGGATTCTACACCCTTTGAAACGTAAACCATGAAATTTTCAGGGGGGGTTTAGAATTTTTTTCCAGAGCGATTACAATGGTTTATTATTGAATAATAAAAGAAAATATTTTCATTGATATAGGTACTTTTTCGGTTACAATGGTCCCTTATTGAAATGAATACGAATCATTAGGACTCCCACCTACTGATGAATGTTCTAATGTTCTTCGGCTGAGGACTACACCTTAAGTCTAAAGTGAGCGAGAGAGATTGACAAAACAGGATAAGAGTGAGGCAGAAACATTTTAAGTTTTACCAACCTATCCGTCAAGTTATTTGTTTCCATACCGGTGTGCATAATGAAGGAGTGACATCATTTTTCAGAAATTATTTGGTTTTGATGATAAATAAAAAAACGCGCCAAATTCTTTCAATGGGGTTTATTATTCAATTGGCTTGCGTTCATGATTTGAATTTCTACTAAGCTTTGAAGTGTACGTGTTTCACAGGTGATAGAGCGATCATTCAATTTCAGGAGATATGCATAGAGCACGTAAATCTGCTCTCAACCAAAATACCTATTTGGATTGATCAGTTGATCATATTTGTGTGCCTCCTCTACATCAGTCTACCTTTGGCTGCATCGTTTAAATTTGGATTTGGGGATGTTTTAACGCTATACGAGTGCTAAAGGACTTGATAAATTATAGACGTTTTTATTTGTGGGGGGGATTATTGAGGTTCAATAAAAAAAACGCTGCAAATTCTTTCACTGGGGTTTATTATTCAATTGGCTTGCGTTCATGATTTGAATTTCTACTAAGCTTTGGAGTGTGCGTGTTTCACAGGATAGAGCGATTACTGAATTTCAGGAGGCACACAAATATGATCAACTGATCAATCCAAATAGGTATTTTGGCTGAGAACAGAATTACGTGCTCCATGCATATCTTCTGAAATCCGATAATCGCACTATCCTGTGAAACACGCACACTCCAAAGCTTAGTAGAAATTCAAATCATGAACGCAAGCCAATTGAATAAAAAACCCCAGTGAAAGACTTTGCAGCGTTTTTTGATCAAGACTGCACACATGCATATCTTTCCAGATCTCCCCTAAATTTCGAATCCATCAAAATTGAAAATTATAAGAAATCACACAGGAAGAGTAGAGCAAATTCTGAAAGCAAGGGTTGACAATTTGGGGCGCCTGAAGGGGAAACCGCCGACGGTGAACGACCTTTTACTGCTGTTACCTTAGCAACCTCCTCTAGAATACCCCCGCTCCACCGCAATCACTAAGTCATAGTTGATGAGATATTAAAACCAGAAGGTCAGTTAGCATGTAGCACCATTTGAAGGCATCAACGTAAAAACTGATTTCGTAAAGTGTGAATGCTTAGGTTTATATCGTTTTCGTTTCAATCGTATCTGATCAGTTTCCGTTTTACAACCCTCCTGTCTCGATTGGCAAGAATATAATGAACTATTGCAATCATTCTAATAGTTTCAAAATGTTTTCCATGAAAATCCCTTTTGATTCATTCTGTAATGATTCCGGAATTTGCTTTTTGCGAATTTTCATTGAAATGAGGCTATTGGAATGGCTCCAAAATTTTGGTACTAAAAATGTCAAAACATTTCCTTCTTGGAATGTTTGTGTGCGTGTCTATTTCGGACAATAACTCTCATAAGAGGGTTGAGATGGAAACGTTTTTGCCCCTTCAAAAATCAAACATTCCAAAGGAAGGATGAGTTCGTTGGAGGCACTTTTTGAGCTCATTCAATTGGCCGAATCTCAAGAATTTGGTACGAATGGATAAACAGTCATACAGCATGATCGTATGAGTGATCATATTACATTTAAGTAGATTAGATTGAGCTGAAATTTGACATGTTTTTTTTTTTGCACAGTAATTAACCAAAAATATTATAACGAAATTATTTGTTTCCACTCATCTATTCAGAGATTTTGAATTTTTCGAATTTTAGTATTGTTATATATTTGTCAGTCCGTGTTAATGAATTTTAATCACAGTTTTGTTGAGGGTTGTTATTTCTATCAATACATTCTTTTAAGTCTTCTTTTATAACTTGTTCTATCTGAGGTAGCGGAACGTATTGTCCATTGTATTGATCAAATCTGTCGAATAGGTGCTTGTTGTAATGAAACTGTATCTAACTTTTCATTTTATTTGAAACTAGTGGTATGAGTTACGTGAATATTCGCGTGCGAAGCGTTTTCATGTCCTTTATATTTCAACGCCGTTGACTCGCGCGTTTGTAACCTCAAGTTAAAGTTTGGAACACTGCCAACCGAACTGAAGAAGTTTCAAACAAACACGAGCGGAGATATTTGTCCTTATTATTACATACGCAGAATTCAACTGCGGTAATATTTCGCAATCGTTTAGGCATTGTATGAAACGATGAACAGCCAAAATGTGGCTCTTTACAAGTTTTTAGGCAGATACAAACCTCCGCTTTCTCAAAACAATAGTAATTTTTACAACTATATTTTTGAAACACAATGGATTTTCTCAATAATTGCTCAATAATTATTAATCATTCATTTTTCAATCAGCACTATTCCATAGGTATAATCATGACAACGAAAAGAAAATGAGAACATAAAAATGGACAGGAATCAGCATTGAACAACAATGAAAACTAGATTCACGTGATGCTATCCGTTTCTTGATTCGACTCAAATTTTGCGGATAATGACCAAAATTGGTTTATTTCGCATGAAAAATCATCATTTATGCCGAATTTCACATTAAGATGATTCACTTGATCACTGAAGAAGGTTTTAATCTCCTACTCGTATATTTTTTCAACCAGACCTTGAAAATTGATCCACGTAACCATCAGAAAACAGGCGCCCAAAATGGATAAAACGGACGCTAAATGAACGAATTTCGGTCATTATTCCGTAATAATGGAATCGAATCATAAAACGCATAGCATCACGTGAATCAGCGTTAAAAAACAATGAAAATTTATTTGCCACACTTTACAGTTCACCATCATTCACAATTTGACAAATTTGGGGTTGGGCAACTTTGCGTGCTCGCTAAACCGGTTACGCGCAATCAAAAAAATTGGTTGTGGGGTCAAATTTTCATGAAATCTTAGATAGAACTCGAACTTGCAATAGAAAATGGGGGTTCTTATTTTAAATAAGAAAGTTAGTGTCAATTGCGCATGGTTGCGCAGTTGCGCGGAGTGCGGAAATATGATATTTGAGATCCTTGGAAAAAAATATGAAGATTAAAAAAAAATTTTTGTTTACTCCCATTTTGACGATTTTAGGAGGGGGGGGGGGGGAATAACTCGTGGGACACCCTGTAGATTGGCAATAGGAAATATTATCATCTAAACAAGAATGATTCTAGTTCACGAAATACCATCCAAATGATACTTCAGGAAGAGCCGTATAAACCTAGTCAAGGAAGTGCCATCTGAAACAGCCAATGGACTCAATGAACAACCGGGAAGTGTAATTTGTACACTTTTGGAGCCCTAGAAAGATTTAGCTTTCATTGGAATTATAAAGAAACAGGAAACAATGCCGTGGTATCGATTTCGAAAATAATAAAATATGGGGATGGGGTTGTAAGAGTACGAACTCATAATTAGGCAATGTAACCATGAAAACCGATGCGAAACCCATGTTTATTAGACGAAGTGAATGATTCATATCTTTCCTTATAATTTCGTTATAAAGCTGAAACCTGAAGCTGATATTACCCCCCTCGGTGTATTATATTCTCTCCCAATGGGCGCATTGGTTGTCACTTACAAGGGAGGTAGAAGAGAGGAGAATGTGATGGGAACGAAAAATACACACTCACACAGTAAATTTTAACTGTTCAAGAAGTTTGGAGTCCAATTATTAATTGTTTCAAACAAACTAATCATCATAACGGCCAACTTCGCAGTCGCCCTATTCAATTTAATGATCGTTACTTTCAACTTGATAATGGTTTCTACCAATTGGATATTTGCAGGTACCTTTCAGGACTGAGATAATATCAGTAGAGATAATTTGAGAGGGGAGATAGTAGCAGTTTACAGGGCAGTTAGGGTACTGGTACATTTCTCCTGTGCGTTTACGAATACCAATCCATGAATATATTGAAAACTGAGAGCTGAGAGCTCTGTTTCATTGTGAAGTAAACTTGATTATGAACCTATTCCTAAATTAATTGGTGTATCTCATTATTTCAGTTTCCTTAACTTTGATTATGTATACTAATTAGTAGCTGTTCCAAATTAATCAATGAATCAAATGTGAGCAGTATTTTAGTACCCTCGAGCGAGGCCATTAACTACTGATCAACGGTGTTAGAGGGAGGTACGCCTGTGTTTAGCTACATCAAAGAACAGTGTTTGTACGATTAGTGGCGTGGGAGGAACAATAAAAGATGCTAATTAGCAATAACAACAGCCGTAAGTGTAGCCTGCTTGTGGTTCGATAACTGTTACCAAACCACTAACAGGCTACAGCACCACCGTAAGTAAACAAGGAATAAACGTACATTGATTGTTACAAGTAGAAAGTTGAGTTCGGAAAGCAATGAAAAAGACTAACAGAACTCCATGTAATATTACTGCTATTGAGGAGATAGTCGAAAGGAAAACCAACACAAAAGTAATGCCACAACTCTTGATAGTGTACCTGCGACAGCATAATGTTAAGATTCCTCGCGGATTTATTCCTACGGAAACAGTTTTTAAAACGTTGCAAATTAAAACGTTTATTTAAACATAGTTCATTGTACATAACCTTGACTCGGCGATCACATACTTCGTTTCATTGGCAAAAAAATATTTTTACTATTGGAACATGAAACTTCGAGAGATCCATCCAGCAATGAAGGAGATTCTACTTAGGTTCGACTCCGTAAATGAGATACCAAGAAATAATTTCAATGCAATGGCGTGTGGGACCGTGAGAGACCTGCGTTTTTCGATACTCGCATTATAAACGCTGACGCAGTCTCTTACTTCTCCATGGACTGGCCTACCATCTCCCGGCATGCTGCCCAAGCCAAACACGCATAATACGACAGAGTCGCTGGAGACCTGAGAGGGTCTTTCACGCCACTCGTCGTTTCATGCGATGGCGCGTTGCATAAAGAATACGAAGCCTTCCTCAAGAACGTTTCCTTACGCCTCGCCAACAAGTGGTCGAAATCCTATTCCCAGGTGATGATATGGGCACGAGTGAAAACTCAATTCTCGGTTCAAGGAGCAGTTTCCATGAGGCTAAGGGGCCCGAGGAGACACGTGCGAGGACTTGGACTGGAGGACGGAGCAGCAATTTGGGTACCAGAAGAATGAAATCACCCACCCACACACACACACACACCCACACACACACACACACACACACACACACACACACACACACACACACACACACACACACACACACACACACACACACACACACACACACACACACACACATTTAGGGGGGAAAATAAGATTAGTTTAGCAAAATCAATTTGAATTTTTGGCTTATTATCAAATTGAAAATTTTGGCAAAGTAATTTGAACCTTTTTCACAAATAAATTTTAATATTTTTGGCATCTCAATTTAAACTTTTGGCTACTCAATTCCAACTTTCGGCATACCAATTCGAGCTTTTGGCATATCAATTTATACTTTTCAATCTATTCGCCACAGCAGTCACCGATTATGATCAAAAAGTAGGTACGACATTTTATAGGAAGCAAAGCAATCCCCCACAGTACTGCCTGCGGTGCCTACTATAACATCATTCATTTATTGTTACATTGTACATCATTATAGTTAAATATAGTCTGGGATCAGATTTCAATTCAATTCAAAAATTATTGTAATCTAAACTAATTATTATCCTGTTTACAATGAGTCTCTATTGGAGTTTCAGCAATTTCAAACACCACAATTTTCACCATATTTAATCGACTATGTACCTAATAAGAAAACCTCTAAGAGGGAGGTCCAAGAGAACAATGATGGTCTCAAAGATAGTTTTGAATCTCAACAAACAAGCAGCAACGTATCTCTAGTTTTATATTGAAACTTATTTAAGGACCACTGGAACTGTACCTGAAGAACTTACGCTGGGTAGATGCCTTGGTGGTGGGCTTGACCTCTTAAAACCAAACATTGAGACAACTTTTGGCGTAGAAGTTGCAAGAAAAATAAAAACGTATTACGAGTGTTTGAGGACTAAATGGGTCTTGAGCACCAAGAAGAGTCACATGGAGGGGTGTGCGGTGAGGAACGGAGAGTATTTACTCGTATCGTGTATACTCCGGAGAAAGCAGGTTGGCCTACTTGGGAGGAAATCAGGGACTACGCGAAATATAAAAGTAATGAAGATTTACTGAGGAGAATTAGCACCAGAACCATTAGCACAGTTCGCGTAGGTTCTAACATTTCATTACGCGTGCAACATATATGTACTTATATAATTTATTAATGTTTGGCGCATATATTGAGTTTGTTATAAGAACTTTATCATCTAAGACACTGTAGCACCGTGAAACATGTGCTCGCACATTTCGCAGAATAGGTTCATAAGAAATTATAACATTTCTGTTTCAGGAAAACAAATTCGCCAATATTCATAATTCTCAAGCCAAATACTTAGCGAATTGACTTTCTTGCGTACCTCTCCTCCTAGTCTAATCATTTTATACAATTTGTTTAAACGATTATTGAAATGACGATTGTTATTATTTAACTTTATATTTTATAGAGCGCGTGCGGTTTTGAGAGAAGAAAAGCTGAAACTAATCTACACATCACTGTTTCAATCTGTAGCTCAATATGGAATTCATATATGGGGTTCTGCACTGAATGCTGCTCTCCAAAAGTTGATAGCTGTACAAAAATCAGTCTTAAAAATTCGTTTTTATCTTCCTAGAAAATTTCCCTCCAGCAAATTGCATACCTTTACAAAATCCTTTTCAATACGCCAACTTTTTTGTAAGAATCTGTTATTATACTATCATAAGCACCCGCACATTATAAACACTTATCCCTCACATGAATATGAAACCAGATTCGTACTAGAAAAAAATGTAGTCAATCCCCGCCCGCGCCTTCAACTCACAACGCGTAGCCCTTTTTACATATTAACTATCATTCATAGATTTTGGATCGAGATCTGAAAAATCCATCTCAGTACTCAAGAAATGTATATAAGAAAAAAATATTTAAGCTTCTAATTGATAAAGGACCACAAGAGACTAAAAATATCCTAATAAGTAGATATATTTGAACTGGACTAAATTACTGTTGGCTAGATGATGGTATACTCAGTAACATGTAAGTTCGTTAGGTATGTTTAAGTCAGAATTCATTTATTTAAGTACGGATGTTCTGCACATGGCACTCCCAAACAGCAACACAGACCTCGGTCTAGCGCTGTTGGTATATTGACGAAAAATGTACTGTACTATTTTTTTTTTTTTTTTTTTTTTTTTCATATTTACAGTTTTTCTTCTTTTTCTATTTAAATAACATTTTTAAATGTATATTGGCAGTACTGTAAATTATAAGATATGTTATTTTATTTATTTTCCTTTATGTCTATTGTCGTGTCAATAAATCTCTCTCTCTCTCTCTCTCTCTGAAGAGGAGAATTATTTTATTCGGAAGAACGTTTATTAAATTGGTAGGAACGATTGTTTAACCTGTAGGGACAATTAAACAATTTTTTCGTACTAACAGGGGTGATAATTAAATTGACTGTAACTATATATAGGCTACATGCATGACCCCACCCATACATCAAATTTAACGACATTATTGCGGGAAATCATACATCGTAAAACAGCTGTAGAAAGAGAATATATAAAATGCAAATTGATTGAGATTACTACTGTTGATTTAATCCAGTGGTAAGAAAACTCACGTTCGGGGATCTGGGGAAACGAAGTACAGTAAAAAGGGTCTTTCCTGTTGAATCAGCATTTAATTTTCGAGAAGGACGGAGTTGTGTCGCTGCAGAGTTATGGAGAAGCGCAATCATTACGAGAGAACGAAACTCATAAAGTTTGCAAGTAACCCCTCTTTTTGTTTCTTTTATTTTCCTCGAGCTTATTTGAAAAAAAGGGTTTCCCCATGTTTCTGGTTAGAGTTTTGTTTGAATTTCCTTCATTTTCTCTCGAGAGAAACAACTGCGAAACGGCTGTAGTTTTCATTGCTCCATCACAAACGGATGCTCAAACAAATTGCACAAATATGTATATTTACATAACGTATTCAACTCCGTCTGCATTTCGCAAATCAGTTTATTAATAGAACTGTATATGCAGTGAAAAATCACTTTTCTGAACAAAAATTGCTGCAAATTCTTTCACTGGGGTTTATTATTCAATTTTATTCATATGGCTTGCATTCATGATTCGAATTTCTACTAAGCTTTGGAGTGTGCGTGTTTCAAGGTGATAGAGCGATTATTGAATTTCAGGAGGCACACAAACATGATCAACTGATCAATCCAAATAGGTATTTTGGTTCAGAACCGATTTACGTGCTCTTTGCATATCTCCTGAAATTCAATAATCGCTCTATCACCTGTGAAACACGCAAACTCCAGAGCTTAAAAGACATAAAAATTTTGAATGCAAGCCAAATGAATAAAATTGAATAATAAACGCCAGTGAAAGAATTTGCAGCAATTTGAATATGGGGCAAAAATTTCAATGCCGAACGCGGGGAACGAACCCGAGGACCTGGGAAACCCCTGCGCTACGGGTTTACTTAGCAATTAAGGGGTTACTGCTCCAATTTGTTTACTTAGCAATGCGAAGACTGATGTTGGCAGCATAAGATCATGCCATACATCGGGAATGGTTTGAGCTACGAACCTGGGGAGGGGTTCATTCGATGGAAAGCTCTTAAAACAAATTCCATATTTAGGCCGCCTTGATTTTTTTTTTAGATTTTTAGGGATTTTACAAAACTTTGACAACCCTTAAAGAGGCACTTTATATTAAGTGAGAGAGCTGGCTAAAGAATTGTTGTTGTCGGACCAATATGGATTTTTCCTGAAAATTTCAGATTTTTCGCTCGAGCCATTTGGGAGAAAACGTGCGTGCGGCGGACAGGCGGAAAAATTGTTATTGCAGATTTGGATTCTACACCCTTTGAAACGTAAACCATGAAATTTTCAGGGGGGTTAGAAATTTTTTTTCAAGAGCGATTACAATGGTTTATTATTGAATAATAAACCAAAAAGGATAAACACATGGCACACAGTCAAGCGGATTATTACGGCTTAACATTTGCACTCACGAGCCACTAAGTTTGAGTCCAAGTTGCTCTCGGGACACTACGAACTTGTGTCTGATTAAGGCGTTGGTGATATGTTTACGTGAACTCCTCTGTTGGGCAATACTGGAATTTGATATCCTCGTTTTCCACAACTTGTGACGAATGCGACTCTTCAGGTACCACCTCACGGAGGATCGACGTATCGCAGATATGATTGAAGAAAACGACGATGCATCGATGTCAACCGATGTGTCGGCACCCAACATGGTGCGGTTTACTCACCAGATGGTTGTTCTGAAGGCAGTTCGTAGTTCCTGTGTATAGCGTATTGTTTTAATCCCAGTTCGTTGGAGTGTAAGATACCTTGAAGCCAAGTTTCAGTGAAGCAAATAAGGTCGAAATTAAAGCAGAGGCAATGGAGCGTAAGTGAGAAAGTTTAGTATTGAGTTCGCGTACATTCTGATAATACACGGACATCACTGGCCGCTTGATCGCATATGTATTTTGATCTGGAGTTGATGATAAGATTAGTGCCCGGCCTAGTTTGGCTTGAGTGTCCGTTCGAATGTAGAATTTCTCACGTGATATGTCAACGTCATTGGCCATGTATCCCACGTGCATAGTCTACTACGCTGTACTTGTGAGAGCGATGTATTGACTCTCGGCAGATTATTTTGCAACAGTGTACTGCTTTCTGGTCCACCTGCAGCTTCAGCAACAAAGAAGCAATGTCCGGGCAATGGCCTTTCATCTATGCAGTTTCTCAAATTAATCGAATAGACCAGAGATTAGTTGCGTAGTATTCTTATATAATTACACGTAAATCTTTGGTCCCATTTAGATATTGTCAGACTTGTTTTGCTACCAGTCAATTATTTCAAGTACCTCAACATCGAACAAGTAAATTTAATAAATCATTCACCGCTACTAGTATAAGAATCCATAACGAAAATCTTCAGTTGTTTGAGGATCTATAACAGTAAAACCTTTCAAAAATATTTCGACACACATTTATTTAGCAAATACTGTATACATAGTGCAGAATAATATGATGAATATTGCCTAGAATGGTGTCGTTTTTGTTTATTTGTGATCTGTTTATCATTGTATTAATTGAAGATAAAATTGATCATGTTTATAATTTACTGACGTTTTTGAACAACATGAAACAAATGGAAGGAGTTCACAGTGAAATTCTGATTTAACCATAGTATATACCGTATATACTCATAACATATATACATTTTTGGTTTATTATTCAATAATAAACCATTGTAATCGCTTTTGAAAAAAAAATTCTAACCCCCCCTGAAAATTTCATGGTTTACGTTTCGAAGGGTGTAGAATCCGTACGCCTTACGCACGATTTCTCCCAAACGGCTGGAGCAAAAAAGCTGAAATTTTCAGAAAAAATCCATGTTGGTCCGACGACGACCCAATTCTTGAGCCAACTCTCTCACTTAATTTAAAGTGCCTTTCAACGATTGTCAAATTGTAGGAATGTGGATACTGGAGTGAACTCCTAAAAGGCTTTGTAGCCGATACACGGGTTGAAGCATTCTGATAACCATAAAAAACGCTGCAAATTCTTTCACTGGGGTTTATTATTCAATTGGCTTGCGTTCATGATTTGAATTTATACTATGCTTTGGAGTGTGGGTGTTTCACAGCTGATAGAGCGATTATTGAATTTCAGGAGATATTCATAGACCACGTAAATTTGTTCTCAACCAAAATACCTATTTGGATTGATCGGTTTATCATATTTGTGTGCCTCCCGAAATTCAATAATCGCTCTATCACCTGTAAAACACGCACACTCCAAAGCTTAGTAAAATTCAAATCATGAACGCAAGCCAATTGAATAATAAACCCCAGTGAAAGAAATTACAGCGTTTTTATATGTGAATTGTAACTATTAACTGTTTTTGAGGTGTGTTTTATAATTGCTCTTCGAGGATCATTGGAAGGGGGGGGGGGGGTTATAGCCTTATATTGCACCCTCTGAATAAATAAAATCTCTCTCTCTCTCTCTCTCTCTCTCTCTCTCTCTCTCTCTCTCTCTCTCTCTCTCTCTCTCTCTCTTTCTCTCTCTCTCTCTCTCTCTCTCTCTCTCCCCCTCTCCTTCTCTCATATTGCAGTGAGAGCGAAGCAAGTGTCCCTATATATTAGCGGCATCAATTTTCTCCCAAATTGGTGGCTCGAAATAAAACCGTATCTAATAACTTTCGGCTTCGGAAGTTTGCCAGAAGGATTGGCGGATGTGACAAGAGAGGGGCACCTAGTTTACTTTGCACCCCACCTTAAGATTAACCCATCACCCCTGGAGTCTGGCAGAAGCTGATTGATCTGGCAGGTTTTCAATTACTAGCTCCTTAATTGTATACATAGCATGCAGATTGGTTTTGGCTCCCGGCTTTCAATCCGCTACCGATACTTGAGAAATTTGAATAACACTGGAACGCATGGAATTGCTTCTCTGGAGTACCTATTAGTGTTATTGTCGTAAAACTCAGCATGATTGCCTTCCACGGAACAGAGAACCAGCACAATTCTACGAATATCAACACTATAAAATAGATTCGTTTTATGATATAATGAGTGTGAATATAATCGTATTGCACAGGCTTTAAGCTTACACAACATTTTTATTTTAAACCAAAATGGTTTACTAGGGCTTTGAAGTTGTGGGGTAAGTTTTTGTTTATTGCATTGCTGAGGGAGGTAGTTGCTTAATTTAAAGCAAAAATTAAAATCAGTTCCTTCATAAATTCCGCTCTCTTAGTTCTGATACTGTTCCGATTCGTGTTGAGTACATTTCCGAGGCCGATTTTCACCAACCGAGGATGAGATTTTTCATATGTCAAGTGAACGGATGATCATAGACCAACCCGATTGATCTCATTTGATTCAGGGTACTAACTTCTATGTTAATCCAACAGAAAAACCATCCTCTTACATCCAAAGTCATTGTCCATCGGACAGATCTTTTTTACTTTGAGTTTTGAACCCTAGGTTCTTTGAATCACAAACCAACAACTTTTAAAAGGGGGGGGGGGGGTTGTAAGACGCACGTACTGTCCATCTTCGGGTAATCAAAACCGATCTTCTAAGATCAGGTATTTATAAATTATATTACAAATTTACGGACAAGTGAAGTGTAGGTAGGTTTTCATTTCGGTAAATTGTAGTTGTTTTACTCATGAGCTTGTACGTCTATGTTGATATTGCATTATTATAGTTTTTGTATGGTACAGAAGGACTACTACAAGTTGTGGTCACGGAGGTGTATTCGAGACAAATTCATCTCATTGACTGATAACTACAAAATTCTGTTTCAAGAATAATTTCAGAAAATTGTTACTAAAATGGTTTTGTTTGAATGGAAACCTTTTAAGCCTACCTAAAGGAATAAGTTGGAAATGAAGTTCTTTTGAGAAATCTAGTATTTAATTACATGCGTGTACTGAGTTTAAATATATACCATAGATTCCCTACAGTAGGATCGATAGAACGATAGTGTAACTATTCGCAACGTTTTCCAAGACATTTTAGAATTCTAATTACCCAATAATCGCTTAGTCGGCAGAACGATCAAAATTGTGTCAGTACGTCTTGTACAATTATTGGAATTACTGAAGCGAGCGCCTCCATCTATTATTGGTAATAATTATTATTAATTCTCGGAAAATTATTTTCTCAAAAAAAAAAGGTTTAAACGATACCTTGATCTTGAAGGCACATCGTTACACACTTTATTGTGAATAAATTAAACTCCTCTTAAGTTTACCATTGGAATAACTTTTACAAAAGCTGAATGAATCTCGTTCCAGTGATAATAATTTATGTTGATAGGACCTAACTCAAATTGACTGCCTAGTGAAACTCCGTGAACTTCTCGAAGCTCTTTCAAGTTATGCAGAGGATTGTCCCTTTCTATTCTCCGGGAACGGTTTCGGAACCGTTGTTTAAAATGAGTGGGAGAGAAATCTCCATATTTTGGCTGGTAAATATGGAATGGGTTGTGTGAATGAATAAAATTAAATGGAGTTGGGGCCCTTGTTTTTGTTTCTGTTATTGGTGTGCACTGTTATTGTGTGTGTATACGTCGTAACCGACAAACTTCGGCGAGCGTTGGTCAGTTGAATCAATCCACTCCGTCCCTCACAGATGTGCGTAGATTTTGTTTGCGAATGTGTGAATTTGTATATCCAGTTCGCTGGACAGGATTGAAATTTGAAGAAAAAATGTATTCTTCCTTCTTGTATTACTTAAAAAAGACGTATAACGATTATTAATTCAAATGCCATGTTGTAATTTTGTGTTAATCTTATCTAATGTTATTAAGGGGAAAGATTTTCTTTTCTATTTGTTTGTTTGAGACCGTTTAAATCAAACACCACTCGGCTGGTTGTAAAAAGTATTTCATCTATTGGAAACAACAACTTTTCCAAGTAACTTTGCCTGTATTAAATTTAAAAAAATATATGTACGTGCCTAAAATGGAACAACGTTGGAACCAAGATATAAAAATGTTGCCCCTAAAAGTTAGTATTTTGCTAGCGCTGAGAAAACTAATGATTTATGTGATAATACAAATTATCTAATTAATAATTTAAATCAATCAATCTAATTAACATTAGATTATAATTATACACTATAAATATTAATATTTAATATAAATATTAATGTATCAAATTAATCAACATTATTATTAATATTGAACTATTTTTATTATAAATCTGTCATCTTTATAATAACAGTACTTACTCAGGAATACTAAAAAACAGTTTTAGACGGTTATGCATAACTTGTATAGTTAAACTACAATAAAACAACGTAAACTTTTCAACCCTTCAGCGTTTAGTCTAAATCAGGATAAAAACGGTTCACGCTTGATAGCGGTTTTGAAAAGGCAATAGACAGTTCCAAAAAAATTTGAGTGATTATTATGGGATACGGACTAAACCAGATCGGCTGTCTGAGCCCCGAGGCTAATTTATTTCTTTCAACTAAGGATATGTCTTCTTGTAGGTCTTTTATTGTTGCTATTTTATTCTTGCATTGATACTATTGTAGATGAAAGTCAGAATGACTTCAGCTGGAAGTTTGTATGTTAATGATGAATTTGACCCCATCACCTATTTTATCTTCCTGAAAAATAAATGCAAGAAAACTCAATCAGCAAGAAAGATAATTGAAATGGCGCTGATGTTATGCCTGGATACATACGTGGATGAGTTTTCATCAGGCGAGTCCAAATAAATAAATTAGTTTAAATCTCCTTTTCAAGTTGGTGTTGAGGCAATGAAGATGCGTCCTCTTAGCGAACCGATGAAAGTAATTCAAGTACATCCTGGTTTTGACCAAACATCTAGATGATATGCGAGATTTCGGAGGATAGATGTGCTCAAATGAGTTCAACTATAGAAAGAATTACTCGTCGATGACACTAAACTTTTGGTTCCCAAAATCCCGTTGATTTGAAACGAAGTCACTTCGATTTGCACTGTAAAACTTGGTCTGCTGCGACAGTCACATCGTTCGTTGGTTCAATTTGGAAGTCGACATAATCCTTGTATGAGAATCTGGAATCCAGCAGGAGGTGCTTTTCATCAAGCTCCTAGGTGTTTCTTGGAAGAACAGGCTTGAAATGTTATAGCGACGGTTCTTGATAGTAGTTGTGGATGAGAGTACTTGGTGGATATCCTACTTGGAGCTATTTCAAACACTCAGGACAAATCAGCATCAATAAAGAAGTTAAGGATTTTGAAAAACTCTTGAGCAGAATGTGAAATTGCAAATGGCTTTAGAAAGAATGGAAGGTTCATTGGAAATTATGGAAGAACGATTTAGTTATCCTGAACTCGTGAAAAATTTCAGTGGGGGAAATTGGAAAATTCTATCCATGAAATTTGTTACCGATGTAATCCACCTAATAAAGTAGTAGATCGACTTTTTTGAGGGTTAGGTTCTCTAGTGATATGCCAACTAGGGAAAATCACTTGGCGAATGGGATTTAGTCAGGATAGAACAGTTAGAAAAGGCTCAGCTTCGTCAAAAGAAAGGAAAGAGACGAGGGTACAATCATTGATGGCGGTACGACCCATGAGGAATGAGAAACCAAGAGAATGAGAAAGACTAAGACGTCCTTCTCGAATGTGGTCAGAAACGAGGTATTAAAGCGGGTTCAGCGGGATGAACGAACCATTATGATCTTCATTCTCTACTTAGACCGAAATCAACAACAAGGGAACTTAATGGTAAGATTACCCCGCTAGGGCTGGAGTTTGGTGGATGGAGCGATTTGTAGAAGTTGGTTTCATAAGTAAGGAAGACGAGGGGAGAAACCCACGCATCTGGATCTATGGAGATCTACAAAATATCAAACTCATGGAAGCAGCATTAACCCATTTTAGCTCAAGGGAAATCATCTGAGAGGACTTTCACAGGAGTTACTTCGTCTAAGTCGTCACATCTTCCTAACATTTACAGCGAAGTCTTGTAACAAGCCTAATTTCTAGTTTTCATTTTGATGAAATATTCGGAAAATGTGCAGATTAGACTATTAAAAGACTTCAATTGCTCATACACCATCACTTCACTCCGTCCCACCAGCCCAATTACACTTAAATTTCAAGCGATGTCAGGTAGCATAGGAACTGTCTGTCCTTGGATCCGCAAATCCTTTCCACAAGCCTAATTCCTAAAGTTTTAATTTGATTTTGATGAAATTCTCAAGAGATATTTTTATATTTGACAGAGAAAACGTTGGAAAAACTATTGATGAATCAGAATGGACACAGTTTTAGCAGAATGGCGAATTTGCTTTTCTATTTTTGTAAACTAATAAACATGTAAACAAAGTGACCTTACGTCTACGTAATATCGAGAATGTTCTCCCAACAAACATATGAGAGAGAAAAGTTACCTCACTTCAATAGATATACTGATTAAAATTTAAATGTTAGGTACCTTATCAGTTTCATTGCCCACAAATCAATGTATCACATTGCGTAAGCAATGTAAAATTTACCATGAAAAATTTCGTCAGTTTCTGGTGGTTCGATTGCGATTAAAATTTTTATGTGATCGAAGAAGAACGGTTCAATAATCTCCAATCAATTTCAGCACAATCCGCTGTACAATTAATGTAGGTCTACTAACCTCTGAATGGCGTTGAAGTATGCCGGGATATGCCACACGCTATTTCCACCCTGTAAGCTTTCTGTCCCATGAATCGTTGAGACATGTTGTTATTACTTGACATTTTTCAAGATCGCGGAAAAAGTAAAGGAATATTTTTGAATACATTATTGAAACATCAAGGCGGAGCGTAGGTTGGTATATTTTTATTGGATACGTTTCGTTCCTCTATGGGAACTTCTTCAGTCCTGTTGTAATGTAAGTATACCAGCCATCAGTATCATCACCATCCATCAACACATATATGTAATTGTTGTAATTTTGTCCTTAATCTGCCAAACAGGTAATATAAGATGATCATTGGATCTTTATAGTTAGACTTCTCATGAAGAACAGTTGGTGTTATTATGTGAAAAACTAGATGAGTCATCTTATATTTAAAAAACTCTCTCTAATATCCTTTCATTTCTTTCTTCCAAGAATTAAGAGTATAGTAGTTTTTCACATAATAACACCAACTGTTCTTCATGAGAAGTCTAACTATAAATATCCTCTCTTCTGGATTTCCAATGATCATCTTATATTACCTGTTTGGCAGATTAAGGACAAAATTACAACAATTACATATATGTGTTGATGGATGGTGATGATACTGATGGCTGGTATACTTACATTACAACAGGACTGAAGAAGTTCCCATAGAGGAACGAAACGTATCCAATAAAAAATATACCAACCTACGCTCCGCCTTGATGTTTCATAAGAAAGTGGTCACACCACACTCCACAACCATGAATACAATATTATGTGCCAAAGCTATGAGCTATGTGCCAAACAAAACTTGTATTTTTTCCTCTCCTTAGTCGATACAAAGGTTTATTGTTGAAAATTATTGAGCCAAACCCGTCCGTCCGCTGTACGTCGGAAGGTGGTGGAAAACGCCCTAAAAGCGGAAAAACCCCTTTTCCATAGGAATTTTTCAACAGAACTTCGTACGCGTACTGTTTCGGGACGTACTATCGGAATCCGACAACGGACAATAGACAATTTATCTTATAAGCCTATAATTATTATTGAATATTCGAGGCTGATTCTAAGAAGCACCACCCTTCACTTACTAGAATTTCTTTTTTATTGTCTCTGTATAGCCATTGTTCTTATCTTTTTTCTGATTTTTTTTAATGTGTAGGACATACGGAGTGTAATTTCCAAATAGTTTCCAGCGCTGCGATTTGTCCCAAGTCTCTAGGAGAGAAATTTTGATTTTTAACTGAAAAAAAAAAAAAAAAACGAACAATTTAATGCATGGAGCCTCTGTTATTCCGGTGTTATCCGGGAGATGAATTTCCAAGGGTTTAGCCAACAGTGTGAAGGAAAACGCTGCAAGTTATTTCACAAAGGTTAATTGTTTCTGTGTTCCAACGAGGACTACCAGAAATTGACTGAATATCTAAAGAGAACGCTTCTTTGGTACACTCGGAAACACACGAAGGAATCCAACAGAAATCGAACAAGACGAAATAAACGTAGCCTGAGCTATCTAAACTCGGTGTTCTACGATTTATAATTGCGTTTCAGATGACATGAAACGAGTCCATTTCTATTTCAGCAAGGTAGATAGATTAGGGAAGATTATTAGCCTCTATCTGATCAGTGTGACCATGAATTGACTTCTGGAATGACTTCGTCTGAAATATAACTCCATGAACACCTAACATCACTAGCCTTTTTGTATGAAACAAAAGCTGGTATCGGAATATCTACAATGATGTAATTTACTGTATATCGGCACGTGGTAAAAATCCACGAAAAGAACGAATGAAATTGAACTAGGTGTATACAATAAAACATCTATCTACAACTTGTCCGCAAATACGTAAATAAGTTACTCAAAATTCGATCGGAGGCTAATTAATTTGTTTAGTATTCACCTTTCAATGTGTCCAGTCAGTTTTAGCATCCACGCGTTTAATGAATGGCCTGCATTTTGTGAGCAAACGGATGGTCATACAACAACCAGAGCGGTCTGATTCGATACACAAGACTATTTTCTATCAGTAATTTTAAGAAAAATTGAATGTTTTTTGGGTTTGAGTAATCGCTTAGGGTTCATTGATCAAGATGCCGAGATTATTGGTACATCCCGAATTGATGTTGGATTTTTGAGAAAAAGTTCGTAAACTTTGGTCCAGCAGTTTCGGAGGAAGCGGACGAACGGATTTTACAATTTGATTCTTGAAATTTACGTACCCTGAAACATAAACCAACCATTGGAGGAGGAGGGGAGGAGAAGAAAGAGAGGCCTTTAGAAACTCAATAAAAGCTAATGAAGAAAAAACACGATAAGATTGCAAGATCGGAGAGTCAAACCATTCTGAATACCTTTCGGTATGAGCAAGTGTGAACGCTCCTGCTTCTAATGTCTGCCATGTCCAGATGCCCTGAACACAAGCCACTAGGACGAAAACATCACTGAACCTACGTAGCTTACCCCACTTCAAGAAAGAAATGAAATATAGGAAAAACATTCATGTGAGCCACGAATCTGTTCTCAACCAAAATACCTATTTGGATTGATCAGTTGATCATATTTGTGTGCCTCCTGAAATTCAATAATCGCTCTATCACTTGTGAAACACGCACACTCCAAAGCTCAGTAGAAATTCAAATTATGAACGCAAGCCAATTGAATAATAAACCCCAGTGAAAGAATTTGCAGCGTTTCATGCTTATCAGAATGCTTCAACCCGTGTATCGGCTACAAAGCCTTTTAAGAGTTCACTCCAGTATCCACATTACTGCATCACTAGGTTACTGATATCAAAACAAAAACAATAATAAACCAAAATAACGAGGAAGTTGGCACCATAAATCGGGCCGTACATCGAAAATGGTTTGACCTACGGACCTGGGAGGGGCTCATTCGATTATTCGTGGAAAGTTCTTCAAAAAGAGTCCAAATTTAGGCCGCTTTGACTTTTTTTGAGGTTTTAAGGGATTTTACAAAACTTTGACAAACCTTGAAGGGCACTTTAAATAAAGTGAGAGAACTGGCTCAAGAATTGGGCGTCGTCGGACCAACATGTGTTTTTCCTGAAAATTTCAGCTTTTTTGCTTCAGCCGTTTGGGAGAAATCGTGCGTACGGCGGACGGACGGAAAATTTTTATTGCAGATTTGGATTCTACACCCTTTGAAACGTAAACCATGAAATTTTCAGGGGGGTTAGAATTTTTTTTTTTTTTTTTTTTTTTTAAAGAGCGATTACAATGATTTATTATTGAATAATAAACAAAAAACCGCCGAAGATATCATCAACCAAGAGAGAACTTCAAGCAAAGCCGACTAGTAACACTAAAACTTTCTTGGTCCGAGACGGCGAAGTGAATACCTAGTATACGTACCCGCACGACCGCTCGACGGAATGGTCTAATTCAATTTTGATGTCGGCAATCGCTTAACCTAGTCCGATTGTACGATCATCTTTAGCGGAAGTATTTGGAATTACCGCTCACAATTACAAACCATGAATACCTTTTTTTTTTGGTAGGCGAGTGAGGAAAATCGTAAACCATTTTATTGAAATGTGCGAGTTCGGTTAAAATGGACAAAGTTACAATTTCTCTTTTTCGTTTTTACAGAAATATACTTACATTCTACATTTTGGAACATTTGCTCATACGATCATCTACAAAATTATGGAAATATTCTAAGGTTAATTTTAAATTTTTTTTTTCTGATAGTGAATGACACCATTTTCAACTTTGAATATGGGAACTACGAAAGAACTTCAATTTCTCTATGTTACGCAACTTAAAATCGGGAAGTCGATAAGCCATACACGAAGAGTACTCTACCGACTATCTCAAGAGTATAATCAACTTGAAAGACGATCGGCTGATCAACGTGTTTTCCCATCTTCCTTTCAATCAACTTGACTTCATAAACACTACTCCTTACCGATTCTGCCCAGGGTCCATTCTTTTGAGATGGCAAACTTATAAACTCCTCTTTTCTCCAAATTTTAATGTTTCATTCCTGTTTTTTTAGGGTGAAATCATTTGAAATTTCATCATTGAACGACTCATGTACATCAATAAAAGTTGTCACCATTCACTCTTGATAATGTGATTTTCAATCCTAACACGATCCAAGCACTAGTACTTAAGTGGTCCGAGACGGCGAAGTGGGTATACAGTACCCGCACGACCGCTCGGTCTTGAAGGTGGGGTTGGTCTGGCCCCTTGATGTCCCCAATCGCCAAACCTAGTCCGTGGGTGGTACGAATCTATCTTTAGCGGGAAGTAATGTTTTCAGATTCAGGAGACAACATTTCTTTTACGAAATCAATATTTCCGCTCACAATCGGAGATTCAAACCATTTTGAATACCTTTTTTTTGGTAGGCGAGTGAGGAAATCTTTAATCTCAAGCTCATGCTGTAAATTCTTCCTAACTTTTATTGAAATGTGCGAGTAATCGGTTAAAATACAAAGTTACAATTTCTCTGCACACAAATTTCAACTAAATTTTACAGAAATATACTTAAATCATTTTGGAACATTTGCTCATGCGATCATGCTTCATTACTGTTTTTTTTTTCTCTTTTTTTTAATAGTGAAGTTCACTGATTTTCAACTTTGAACAATGGCTTCTACGAAAGACAATTCGTGCTAGCTTGAGCATTGAAATTACAGATACTGACACATTCGGAAGTGCAAATCCCTCGTTTTTGAGAAACAGAGCTCCTGCTCCACAATTATTGGGAATTTCCCAAAATCCTCAAAAGTTAATATACTCGTAATCAAATTGATGTAATGAATCGATTCAGAGTTCATCTGCCCTTCATTACTTGAGTTAACAAACTTATAATGGGTACTCTTTTTTAATACATAAAAATGTATTCATTCCCGAATTGGACATCGTAACTAGATGTTACTATACTGAAAAGTATCTGTATGTATGAAAAAAAAAGGATTTAACTAATTGATCTTTGAAACTTGGATTTCGTAGACCAGGAAATATGAGCTTTCCCGAGAGTTTTTACACTGGAAGTTAAATAATTTAGAGAGTTCAGTGATCACCTGAAGCCTCTTGTGAGTAAATTTGTTTTTTTATAGACCTAGAGTGGACAAGACAAAATATGGAAGCGCCGAGTTGAAATGATGTACCACAGACTACATTTAGTGTACTTGTAGAAGTATAGACCAGCGATTTGAGTGGAAGGGGTACAGAAATAATAAACAGAAATATTTTGCAGCATTTTCAGTTGTGGGTTTAATAGGGATCGTGTTAGGGTATCAAGATTTCTTCCGATTTAATGGAATCGTCCAGTTGGAAATTCACACCAGCTCGGAACACCTGCATCGTTCGTTGGCTGGACGAGATTCTCGGCCCATGCAGACTCAGGCGTTGAGCTGATTAGGCATGATGCTCCACGTTGCATGGCCGTTGAGATATCGAACAGTGAGAACAATCCCACATTCGCCCTCGTCCCCTTCGTACTTGGGTTGCTTGGCCATTGTGTCTCATATCTTCAACCGCCCGTGAAACAGGTACCGGTGATCCAATTAAGCCTCTAGCAGGACAAAGGGCTGTTTTAACACTGTTGATTCAGCTTGCATATTTGTCAGACGGTTTCATTGTACAACCCAACCGATAGACATTGATTAACAAAAATACATAATTGAGCATAAAACCCATATTGGTGATACTATATTAATTATTAACCGACATTTCAAAAGATGGATAAACCAAAAAGGTAAACAAAGCCGACTACAAAGTCCAATTTCAAAATTTGTCATCGAATCGATGATATCGATTGATCCTATTCAGAAGTGGTTATTGATTCAACACTGATGTTTCGTCCTTTTATTTCCTGCTCAAGATTGTAATTATTTTATTTTACCAATATTCCTCCTTGAACTCAAACCAAAATCCAGAAATAGAAGACATAACGACGGTAAAAAGGACGGTTTCCATGCTTCTTCATTGAATCGTTCAATCGAAATTGAGTTGGTAAGGTGGCAAGATAAGATAGGTCATGGGTTCGACGTTTTTCACTATAATTTGGAATATAGCGTAGCCCGAAATGAAGTGGGAGCATGAATCAGTTTCACCAAGGTTTAATTCTTTGGTATCCATCTTCGTAACTGTTGACTGCGGCAGTTTTGGTCCTTTAGTAGGGCAATTGTAATATCCAAGATGTTTGGCCCTTCCTGAAAACAACTAAAGAAATAATAGCTTTTTATGTTGGACACACATATCAAGATCGCTTTGCGGATTGCATCATGAAATTATTAAAGGTTACTGACGCTGACGTTAGTAACGTGAAATTATTAATTTGTCCACATAACTTCCGTATCAAGGAATTCTTCCTCCGTGTTCGTGGGGAGACTGCCCACCCTAACACTCCTCAAATTACGCCACTGCCATGAAAGATGAGCTTGACAATGACACTCAGTTCTTCCCTCGATGAAATATCCACGAAGATACTCGTAGTATTGGGGATAAAGTGCAGCATTAATCTTAAAAAGTAGCCACATTTATTTGTTGACAATTTTTGGGAATACCAGTCCTTAAGAGAAATAAAATGACAATACTGTTTGCTGAGAATTCAATAAGGTAGACTCTCCAAAAGTGCAGAACGAACTAGACTCGTAAAACAACCTAGCTGTTTTACTGAATTACGCTTGTCCGTAACTTATTGTTTCCCATGACATCTAACTCCTATTGTTTTATCCCTGTAGTTGGTGTCACACCACCTCATGTACCAAACCTAGAACATACACTTAAGGCTCTAGCTTTTAGTTTTTTTTATTTTTCAGCAAATTTTGTGGTAGAATTATACCGATGTATTTAAAGTGGGAACCCGTACTAACCCCCCCCCCCCCTGAAAATTTCATGGTTTACGTTTATTATTCAAGGGTAATAGAATCCGAATCTGCAAAAAGAATTAAAAAAATTTCCGGTTTACGTCACGCCGTACGCCGTACGCAATAAAATATCTCCGAAACGGCTGGAGCAAAAAATCTGAAATTTTCAGGAAAAATCCATCTTGGTACGACGACGCCCCAATTCTTGAACCAGCTCCCTCACTCAATTTAAAGTGCCCTTTAAGGGCTGTCAAAGTTTTGTAAAATCCCTAAAAACCTCAAAACTAGTCGAATCGGCCTAAATATTTACCTATTTGAAGAACATACCATGAGGAATTGAATGAGCCCTTCCCACGTCCGTAGGTCAAACCATTAGCGATTTATGGCCCGATTTATTGTGCCAACATTTGCGTTTTTTGTTTATTATTGTTTGTTTGTAACCTAGTGATGCCGATAGCGTCGAGTTGTAGTAAATGTGGATACTGGAGTGATAGCCGATGTGTATACTTGTAGTTTATAGCCGATACACGGGCGGCAGCATTCTGATATGCATGAAACGCTTATAATATATAGGTAAATATATTCAATATTATTACTGGGGTTTATTATTATTATAGCACGTAAATCGGTTGTTAACCAAAATACCTATTTGAATTGATCAGTTGATCATATTTGTATGCCTCCTGAAATTCAATAATTGCTCTATCACCTGTGATAAACGCTGCAAATTCTTTCACTGGAGTTTATTATTCAATTGGCATGCGTTCATGATTTGAATTTCTACTAAGCTTTGGAGTGTGCGTGTTTCACAGGTGATAGAGTGATTATTGAATTTCAAGAGGCACACAAATATGATCAACTGAACAATCCAAGTAGGTTTTTTGGTTGAGAACAGATTTACGTGCTCTATGCATACCTCCTGAAATTCAATAATCGCTCTATCACCTGTGAAACACGCACACTCCAAAGCTTAGTATAAATTCAAATCATGAACGCAAGCCAATTGAATAATAAACCCCAGTGAAAGAATTTGCAGCGTTTTTTTAATTCATTTAAAATGCGTTTCTTATTTTCCCCTACTTCACTAAATCAAAATAACTCCTTCAATTTCTACAAAAATTTTGAGGATACTGGTGGAAAGAGCGTTATTTTTCCTATCTCTTTACTTAAGTGAAATTATGTCTAGAAAGGGATGTGAAAATGGAGGGAGAAGAGTGTACTGTTGAACCGTGAAATTCTTAAACTATTTGAACCTTTCCCTCTTCAGTTTCACAATGTGATAGCTGTTCATATTTGTGATGGATATGGTTAGTTGGCCCCTTCCCGATTTTAGAATCCGACGCCTTCGGAGATGAATCAGACGTTTTCAAGCGTCTGGATCATCCTCTGAGCGTGGCGGAGCATTAACAATGCATCCACCTGCTTGGAAGGGGCAACTACACCATTTCATCACCCTCACATGTAAGCCTGAGCGTGGTTACGTCCATTGGCCCTATTATTGTTAATTGTCCTGCTTATCCTGCTGCCCCTGCTCACTCGCAATCCCCCCTAATGAATCAGACGTTACCAAGCGTCTGTTTCATCCTCTGAGCATGGCGGAGCATAATAATGCATCCACCTGCTCGGAAGGGGCAACTATACCATTCCATCACCCTCACAGATTCCATGATAGTTGTAAGAGATGGAAGGTTGAGCAGTTGCTCATAGCATATTCATATCGGTTATAATGTGCATCCAATAAGATTATGATCGATTAACTATTCTCAACCGAACTGTATACTAACCAGACATAGAAGTGTGCCTTAATGGTTGCATTGGTTATCCTCTCATTTTCTTCTTACAACGCAGAAAATCTTGAAAAGCAATTAATATAACTTGATTTCAGGTGTTCCGTTAAATTGATTTTAACTCGCAAGAACGTATTATGTTACTGTACCATCATCAGATTACGAGGAATTGAGATGACTTGTTATTAAAGTGCAGATGCGTATTGAGAAGAACGAAGAGGTCGGATTGGATGGACAATTTAAGATGAAAAGGGAGATTCCCTTAGGTGAAGTTGCAATCAATTCGTTGAACCGTGATCCCTACCTTCCTGCGGCTTCCCAATCCTCTTTTCTAATGGGCTCTTTCACTCAGATGCCAACCCTCCTTTCATTTATTACCAGTACATTAAGAACAATAGCGTGTAAGCTGATGTTACTTTAACATCGGTATCAAATGGGTACGAATAGGGAATTGTTGGCTAATAAATTCCGAAATTCGAGGTACAACTTACAATAAATTGTTCAGGGAAGGGACATATGAATTAAATAATACAAGGTAGGAATGAAATATAACTATAACTTTGGAATATCATTTAGAACAATTGAGGAGCTTACTTTTAAACAGGCACATATCCATTCCGACAAAATGTTCAGGAAGTGAAAACAACGATTTGCAGATTAGTGGAGATGTTTTTCTGCAAATGCTCATCGGAGTAATGTGTGAGAAGGCACAGATAAAGATGCCTCAGAATATGAATAAATTTTCTCCAAAACACGATGCTGTATATCCATTTTCACTTTGGAAATGTGCCCTTTTGATCAAAACTCGTGGATTTGTGCCTTTTTGAAAAAGAAAGAATTCATTCTCCATTCTGTAGGTTTTATTGAAAACTTTACCTGACTTCACATTTCCATTTGTCATGCCTGCCATCTATCGGGTCTCGTGTAAATATTCAACATCAAGACGAACGCGCAATGCTTCTTTTTGGATATGTGCCTTTTTGAAAACCCACGACTTATCGCCTGACGAAATTCGGAGGATATGTGCCATTTCGATTGCAAGGCACCGACAAAAATGTAGGGGACGGATTTGTTACCTTTTGATGCAAACACATAACTTTAGCCCCGGAATTGACGTGGATGTGTTCTGTTTTGTTCGGAAATGATAGGGGGATCTGATTCAACTCAGATCTATGTTCTATCTATGTTCAGAGATAGAAAATTGAGAAAAAAAAACGTTTTCTCCCAGATTTGGATATGTGCCTTTTTGAAAGTAAGCTCCTCAATTGATATGTTTAATAGCACTACGAGATTTATGATGATTAGTAGGTTAGAAATTACACGTACAATTACGTTCTTCACGTGTTATAAAACGGACGGATATACAAAGAGAAATCGAAATTTCATATACTTAATTAACTTTTGCGCATATAAGATAGTTTACCGTTAGCCCAAAAGGTGTTGAACTCACTTATCCAAATAATTCTTGACCCTAATTTTACTGAATAATGACTAACCATTCATTTCCTAACAAAACTAAAACCTTTTTAACGATGTCTAAGCGATATTCATTTTGTTTCAGTGGTTTAGCGGAATTACATCAACGCTGCAATTCGTTCTTCCGTTCTTCATCATCTCCTTCTGCTACATCCGAGTTTCAATGAAACTCAACGACCGGACGCGGAACAAGCCGGGAGCTAAGAACAGCAGAAAGGAGGAAGCCGATCGCGAAAGGAAGCGCCGAACGAATCGGATGCTGATCGCTATGGTCACGATATTTGGAGTCTCTTGGCTCCCCCTCAACTTCATAAACTTGTACAACGACCTCAACGAGGAATTCGCTCATTGGCACTACTATCAGCTCTTCTTCTTCGTGGGGCACGCAATCGCCATGTCTTCCACCTGCTACAATCCAGTACTCTATGCCTGGTTGAACGATAACTTCAGGAAAGAGTTCAAGCAGGTATTCAAATTCCATCAATAATATTTTTCAATCAATAATAATGACAGTATACTAAAATCGCCAAAATTATAAGTGCATTAGCTGGAAAACTCATGACGTATAATATACGATACGATAATATAATAGATATTATCTTGACCTAGATGTATTTTGTCGTAGAATATGATTCGTTGCTTTATCCGGCGATGGCAGGGTTTAGGGCAATAAAAAAGGTTAATAGGTGTAAATAGGTTCATACGTATCTAAAATACCGCATAAATGCTAACAATAAAATACCTACTCCGGATAAAATGTCCGTATCTTTAATGAACTGGAGAGGGAATACGGGAAACTCCGTAGCTCATGATTGTAATTCTAAGTACGTATGTAAGACTATCAATTTCATCACTACACCTGGCGAACCTAAATCCATCTATCAAGCGTGAATTTTACTGTTGTACTCGAATTTCGCATGAATCCCCATGGAGTGAAGTTGCAATGGTTTCGGAGGCTCTATTCAACATAAATGAATAGGAATATGAACGTACGAGGTGAGGGGTGCACCTCTTCGACACTGTTTCCACATAACCATGTGGTGCAATGCACAAATGCACGAGCTTTCGCCGCCCCTCTTGTTCACTCGATGATCAGGGAGGATCAAAATTCGGTCTGATGATTTCGCCTCAAGCGTCCTCCAGTGAAGAGGAGTACGGAATCGGGGAAACTACTTGAACAGGGTGGCATATTACCTTTTCTCCCCAATTAATCAAATACCTGGTTTACCAAAATAAAATCATAGTACCACTTCTCTCCATTTAATAATGACCTGCCAAAAGATATGTTACATTTCTGTCAGTCTCCTCTCATTTACTTCATTGGTTGTAGTTCCACAGCCCATGGTTCCAATTCACATGCAGCTCGTAGTAACTAATAGATTTCTTGGTCTGTCATTTCCAACAACGAGCAGCCTTTGAGATTGTGCATAAGAAAAAAATTGGTACATTTATTACTGGTACATATTCTGTAATGAGGAATTGAAGGAAATCACGGCAAACAAGGAGTAATGAATTCAGATTAAAATTTGAGAGAAGATCACAAGAAGCGACGCATAGACTGATAATCATCAAGAGCCCTCTCCAAGAAATCGTCAGTTGCTCTGTCTTTGGCACTTTGAATGTCGCTTTGCTGCTGTATGACTCTGTTTACATACGGCCGGTAGGTGCGATTGTAGCTCTCAGAAACAATGTCTTGGTTTTCAGCCTCTAATGTGATTATATGTAACAGTAAGTAAACATAACTCCTGAAAAGTATCCGACGATCTACCGAAAATCAATCTACAAACTTTTAATTGACTTACCCAACTGTTCGTGAAAGCTCGACATCACCGCTTTCACTCATTGGTGCCCAACGTAAGGTACTCATTGACTTTATATCTAAACTATTTATCCAGTTTCCGCATTAACATCACTATGTCGCGCGAATTTCTGTAACTTCTTTTTGACTTGTACCCTCATTGAAAACCGACTCGGTGAATAGGAATAGGAACAGGAGAGAATCTGTATGTACTGTAATGATCTGTAATGTACGGGAATGGTAACAGGGCAATGATGCGATTAGAGATGACACGACAATTTAATCAAAAGATTCTACCGGGAAAGGAGAAGACTCAGCAACACCACTAACGGATTATTTTGTAGAGAAGAAGGCGAGCTCTCGAACAGGGACCCTTTAGCTTCTTTACCCTTTCAAAGGAAATTTTTTGTGGATCACGACGGGTGAAATAAGACGCTGAAATTTGAAAAGAAGCTTTGGGCGCCTACTTCTTAAAGCGCGCAACTCTCACCACCCCCAGATGAGACGAGTTAGCGATGCCAAAGTTGTTAACGGAATCTACAACTCATATCTTTCCAATCAGCTGATTGATCTCTCTCGTGAATTTTCTTCCCCTTCGGCCAACCACATTGGAATTTACAGAAATCCAAATTATTACACAGGAGTTTATGATATTGGATATCCCATCTATTCAGATCACTGTCTTAGAAATATTAAACGTAATGTATGGTACATTATCTAATGAGAATAATCAAATGAACCCCCTCCACCTGTTCCCCTAGCAAGAGCTTTGGACAATATTATCCACTTCGGAAACTAAATACGCCGAGTAGACTCCCCCCACCAACTTAAAATGTAATGGCACAAACAAAAAGAGCGCTAAATTATATTTCATTGAAACCATATCTGCTAATTCGATCGTCATAGTTTATAAAAAGATGTTTAAACAAGAGTCACACCAGTTTATTTTCACATAAGTCGTGTAGTTCTTTATAAATTCCAAAGATTCAGAGAGAACCAAATGTTAACGGATGTACGAGTGTTTCTTGGAGATCAGAATTTGGTCAATTCAGTATTTATTGCAGTTAATAAAGTGCTTTTGGCCTGGGTTCCCATTAAAAAAACCCCATTGTTATAAAAGTTTTCAATCACTTCCAATGAACTCCAATTGAAAAAAAAACGGCTAACTTTTTGAGCTGAGATCGATTGTTAACAACGTAGCTTTGAGCGGATAAAATTTCGGATTCTGATTCTTCAACTTAGTCTCAATTAGAAACTATAAATGGTTCTTGACTTAACTTTCATAAACTTTTGTCGAAATTATTGTAGAGAAAAGCTTGTAGACGCCTGACGGATTGTAATTATTCTCTTTTTTTAAATGGATCCATACACTTTTGTCTTCTTGAAAATTACAAAACTAATTTTTAAAATTACAAAACTAATTTTTAGGGGGAAGTTGATGTTTTCTTAATCGACTACTACTTATGAAGGTCAATGGATAACAAATATGAAAGTTTTTTGAACCTGGATGGTTTTGGTTTATTATTCAATAATAAACCATTGTAATTGCTCTGGAAAAAAAAATTCTAACCCCCCTGAAAATTTCATTATTTACGTTTCAAAGGGTGTAGAATCGGAATCTGCAATGAAAAATTTTCCGTCCGTCCGCCGTACGCACGATATCTCCGAAACGGCTGGAGCAAAAGATCTGAAATTTTCAGGAAAAATCCATCTTGGTCCGACGACGCCCCAATTCTTGAGCCAGCTCTCGCACTCAATTTAAAGTGCCCTTTGAGGGCTGTAAAAGTTTTGTAAAATCCCTAAAAACCTCAAAACAAGTCCAAGCGGCATGAATGTAAACTTATTTTAAGAACATACCATGAGGAATCGAATGAGCCCTTCCTCACGTCCGTAGGTCAAACCATTCTCGATGTATTATTTGAATTTCTACTAAGCTTTGGAGTGTGCGCGTTTCACAGGATAGAGCGATTATTGAATTTCAGAAGGCACACAAATATGATCAACTGATCAATCCAAATAGGTATTTTGGTTGAGAACAGACTTACGTGCTCCATGCATATCTCCTGAAATTCAATAATCGCTCTATCCCCTGTGAAACGCGCACACTCCAAAGCTTAATAGAAATTCAAATTATGAACGCAGGCCAATTGAATAATAAACCCCAGTGAAAGAATGTGCAGCGGTTTTTTTTTCTGTGGCAGGTGAGGAAATTTTTGAGATCCTTAGCTGGAAATCGGATCTCCTAAGATACCCAAAAGGGAGCGCACGTTGGGTTATGTGGGATTCAAACCCACTAAAACCTCACTTTCCATTTCCCACGACGAAACTCAGCCTGGAACTGTTTAACACATTACTTCAGGCTGGTTGTAGGGAGGGATTTGTTACTCTTCTCGGTCCCTGCTCTCTGTTCTGCCTCTCCCGTTCCTTCACAGCCTTTATTTTCAGGATCTTTTCAGAAAAGGCTGCTTCGGCGGTCCAGTTCTGTTCACGCTCAAGCATTTTACTTAAGATACATTCTGGTGTCATGTCCTGAGGAGATAGCTCCAGTGTCTGCTGAAGCCAACTTCTGTTGGCAGCCCAGTATTCACATTACCTGTACAGTATGGGACACATCGTCGTCATCCTCTTCCTTGCAATACGGGCATGCTGGGTCATCCACTTTCCCTATCCTATGCAAGTAGGCGTAGAAGAGTCCATGGCCCGATGGTTAGAATTTACTGGAATGAGAGAAAGTATCTTGCTCGTAACTACTATATGATCGTCTGAGTGATATCCGAAGCATATAGAACTTCTGTACAACCTATGGCGCAAGAATTTGACACCCGACGGAGGAGCTTTACAACCTGCATGCCATTGCTCTAATGACGGAAAGAAACTTGAAAATGATGTTCAAAATTGAATATGATCCTTCAATGAGTATACGACATTAAATTAGTTGTGAAGATAGACCGTTTTGGGCGCACGCTGATGGGGTTAAATTGCCCATTTATCTTTCAACTGGAACAATAACAATGTGTTGTGAAACCATCAACACCATTGGTTATCAACAAGAACAGAATTAGTCTCAAAGTCGCATTATTCGATTCTCAAGTTACTTATTGATAATAGCGATTTTCCATAACCATGACATCATCATGAATATACTGGTTTTGACATTTGAGGAAAGAAATGAATAGATGAGTGAACGAGAAAGCCGATGAAACTTTCGAACTTCTGACCTTAACCGAGGAGGGAGGTCGAAAACTGATATGAACTCCGAATATACTAGAATATTCAATTTATCTGATAGGAAAAGACAGGCGCTACAAGCAGAATGTAACTGTCCGCTCTCTGTATAGACTGGCATCGAGAACGATTGCGATTCGGTGAACGTCCGACAAATTGAATGGCTATCTGGGCAAACCACAATACTAAAAAAGCACGATCGTCTAGCAGCACGATCGTATGAGTAAACTTTCCTAAATTATTGTATTATGATCACACTCGTGTTAAACTGTGTGGAAATGTCAGTAGTTTGAGGGAATGATAATGCCAATTTTAAATTTGTAAGTAATTTGCCTTTTTTCAAGTAATATTCCAGTGCAAAAACAAATAGCAGTATTCATCTCATATTTTGCTATCGATGTTTAGCTGATTTCATTGCATGTAAGTTCATTTTTCAGTAAAATGTAGCGTTATGTATTTATGTGGTTAATGTATGGATGGTACTCTACTTGTTTTTATGGACAGTAATTGGCTAAAAACGTAAATTTGCAGGGTTTAAGCTGTTTTGGTTTTTTTAAGTGCTCAAAAAGTTCTGTCCAACAAACTCATCCTTTAGAATGCATGATTTTTTTTTTTTTTTTTTTTTTTTAATTTTTTTTAAAGAAGTTTCTACCTTAATCTTATTGAGAGTTGTAGCCTGGAATGAAATTTACATAGGTATATTGCGTGTTAGCGTTGAAACCCAGGACTCGTTTCAGAATAACTAAAAACGGATTTCCATAAATACCTTTTTTTGCATTCTTTTAATACCTAATCTTTGAAATTTTTGGAGCAATGCCAGTACTTTCCGTTTCTAAGAAATTTACCCAAATGTTACATCATCTGATAACTAGCTACAATCTCTTCATGCAGCCTCCCCACTTCAAATACAACTTGCAATTGCTAACATTTCAGCATGCTTTTGGTTAGTTATTTTTATCGCCAGTAGTAGTTTTAGCAACTTTTCGACACCATGAAATGTTGATCTTCCCGTTGACTTCAATACCAAGTTTTGTAACTATCACAACATTGGGGGGGATTCCCTCCAGATATCATCCCCTTCAAAAGTTTAAAGAATGCTACAATTGTATTTGAAATTGAATGAGATTATTTTACCGTTCTTCCCCGACTACCTCAAAAATGTGAAGGTGATCGGAACCCGAATCAATGGTGCTTAGTGAATTTTACGTTTGAGCATACGCAGAGTGATGCATTGATTTCTGAAACTGATGGGGGACCACCTACAACTTTACCCGCACATTCCCTGAAAGTTTCACATGGATGAGAACTGTAGCAATCCGGCTTGTTACAAGTATCTGCGGATACATTCGAGTAGATACACATACAGTCGAAACGAAAGTTTTTCAGAATGGTATAAAGCGGAAGAGTTGGAAAAACAAAGGGAAGAAAGCCTTTTGTGGAGGTTACATTTCGTTCATATATCAATAGGTATAGATTTGTAGATCCTCTGACAGTCCTGTAGAGTGAATTTATGTAGGAGCGAAGCGCTCCCTTGAAATACACAAAACGAATCTGTAGTAAGAAGCCAGAGTTAATTATTGGAATATGACGGCTATCGAGCCCGAAGGGAGAGACAGGACGTAATTAAATGTTACAATTAGCCAACCAACTCGAGTAAATTGATAAGCTCTCATTCAATTCACTTGTAATATTTTAATGGAAAATACTTCTTTCAAACGCACCTCGGAAGTTTATTTTCCTTTGGCAAAGGAAAATTTATTGCCAGTGGTTTTGAAAAACGATTATTCGAGGAAAATTGCTAACTCAATATTAAATAAGGCAGAAAGATCGGTCCTAAAGTGTATTTGGTGCTGTGTTGAGGGGAAGGGAGAAAGCCTATGGGTGGAAATGGTTGGTAAGGGTGCTTAAGTGGTGGGAATATACAGCAATCACTTTCTTTGAAGCGCTGGACGATTATTCAGAGGCTGAGCTGCGTAAGGTTTTGGGATGAAGGATGTTGGTGTGGTTAACAGGTTTGTGCCATTATTGAAAAATAACCTATGCTGCTTAAAAACTAGTTGTGGCTTATGCAACCTGTACCAAAATTCACGTTGAGCAGTGTATGTACCTGTTGGAGGTCAATGCAGGCTGTAAGAATGGGAGTTTGGCTAAGCTAAGGTGGATAGATAGTGCAAAGATAATTATAGATTCAAACGGGGAACAATAGAACTGTTCATGTATTGAGAAATATTCGAATGGCAATGAACACTGGAAAGAAGAGAGTGTGTGCTTCACACCACACGAAAGAAGCGGAAACTTCAACAAGACGGGTTTAATCCATCCAAATACTAGAATATCAGCTGATTATACTCTAGAATATAGTTTAATCGCGTCTTACGTCCAATAGACACACTTAATTTCTTACGACGTATCGCATGCATTGATAAATTACTAAATATTCCATACCATTTAAATAAAACGCTGCGAATTCTTTCACTTGGGTTTATAATTCAATTTCATTCATTTGGCTTGCATTCATGATTTGAATTTCTACTAAGCTTTGAAGTGTGCGTGTTTCACAGGTGATAGAGCGGTTATTGAATTTCAGGAGATATGCATGGAGCACGTAAATCGGTTCTCAACCAAAGAACCTATTTGGATTGATCAGTTGATCATATTTGTGTGCTTCCTGAAATTCACTAATCGCTCTATCACCTGTGATAGTAGAAATTCAAATCATGAATGCAAGCCAAATGAATGAAATTGAATAATAAACCCCAGTGAAAGAATTTGCAACGTTTTTTTATGGTTATCAGAATGCTTCAACCCGTGTATCGGCTATAAACCCTTTTAGGAGTTCACTCCAGTATCCACATTCACTACATCACTAGGTTACTGCAATCAAATTAAACAAAAATCACTTAGTCGACTCGAGCCGACTTTAACCGAATGAGCGTAACACAGCCGAGCGTGACGGCTCAGCCCCATTCAATGCCCATACAAGAAAAGTGCTAAGCGCGCCTAAAGAAGTTTTCGCTTCAAAAATCGTAAAAGCTCTCTTTATACGAGCGGAGAGGATCGGTGGTTTTATTATTATGGGGGTGGGGGAGGGGGATTCTATTCGTTCTACGTGGTTCAATAATAGATAATATACATGCCGGAAGGAATTTACTGTAGGTGTGTTTTGAAGAGGGTGGGAATAGAATTTTCGGTTCGATGTTGATGTTTCCCCAGAACGTCTCACAGGTTAGCTTACTCTAGGTATGGGATATCGAACGATCAATAAGTATTGGAAAGTTATAACAATAAGGGATAAAGAAAATAACCAAAATCTGATGATCTAAACGAAGTTTTTTTATTAGGAAATTATCTCATTCATAACGACCAAAATTATTGGTATTTGAATACATTATTCACCAGCCGATTTACATTACGTTGCCGGGTTAAGGTAATAAAATAGGTAAGGGGACACCCATCATTACCACCCTAAAGTTCAGCAGAAGTCTTGTTATTCATTTTCTCTTTTACCCTCTAATAACTTGCTAATAGGGTACTGTAACATGCTTCTTTGTAACATATATTGAGTAAACAATAAAACCGCTACTAAAACGTCTGCCAAGTGGGTGTGGCACATAGCTTCCTCGTATCCATAACATGATTGTATAGATCATTGTGGCAAGATTGTGCTTGTGGCAAGGATTTCACGTTTGGGCATGCGCAGAGGCTACTATTGATCCGGGGGGTCATGAAACTCCTAGGGGACCATCTACATCAAACCTAACAATCCCTGAAAATTTCATCGAAATTGATCAAGAACTCCCGGAGTTATGCGCGTAACAAGGATTTCACGTTTGCTCATGCGCAGAGGCTACTATTGATCCGGGGGTTTTGAAACCTATAGGGGACCATCTACACCCCAACCCGCACAATCCCTGAAAATTTCATCAAAATCGGACTATAACTTCGTGTAGTTTTGCCCGTAACAAGGATTTGCTGACAGACAGACAGACACACAGACAGACACGGAACCAAAATTGTTCAGAAAGGTCTAAAACGCAAAATGCGAGTGGAATTTTTGATTTTGGAGACAAAAAAATTTTCACATTCCGAAAGTGAAAACAATGCTTCCGCTACCTTGGTTGACTCGGAAGCAAAAATCAGCCACCCTATCGGAAATATTCCGTAGCTCATGATTATTACTCATGATATAAATTATGACATAAATTTCATCACATTTGGAAGATCGATTCCCAAATTTAAAAGCTATTATTTAACCTAAGTACATAAATTAGTTTCCCTGCTTGGACTAAACGTAGGAAGGTTTGCTCAAACTGTGAAATTTTCCTAATTTAGAAAACGTTCATACCCTTCATAACATCTAATCAAAAGTCAGGTCCGAATAATTTGTAATGAAATTTACACGAACGTAATCTATACGATTCCACCCGTATTAGGGCTCAATAATTTAAACAAAAACTGTTATTGTCGCTCAACTATAATGAACTTTTTTGTGACCAGTCATGAGTACTATCTATGTACAAGTGTAACAGACGTAATTGTCAAAAATCTATTATAGAGGCCATTCCCCACAAAAAATGCCTCCTAGACGTTTCTTTTTAGAAGCTTTGTTTTCTTGTTATTTCACTTTTAACATTTTGTTCGTGTTTTCGACCTTACATCGCTAAAATCTCTGCAACTCTCTTTAACTACTCTCTAAAATCTATTTCAAGTACACCGTTAGAAGGAGCGTTAAATTTAAGAAAGATAAAATAAGAAAATTTCAACATGGCTTACAAGTTGAGAAATGAGTCCGAAGATCAAATTTTGAGAAATAATAAGAAAACTACTTTTTTCCGTCTCTTTTCCTGCTCATAGATAATTAAAAAGTTTTGTAACTCACACTCCACAGGAGAAACTTTCCCATCATCTTAGCTTTCCAACAGTATAAGTTAAAAAAATTTTACCTTTCATTTTCTGATGAAAATCAGGTTTGACTGCGGAAAAACGTGAGCTTTTCCTTGAAATCGACGTTTTTCACTCAGAACTCATTTGTAACAACAAAAATGATTTGGCATCCGGTATCATGCATATTTTTTCTGAATCGGATGGTTACCCTCTCGAGCCTTCTAACACATCAAATAGGAGACTTTTAGGTCCTCTCACCTCGTCGCCAAACCAACAAATCTTCTTTTTTTTAATTAAATTTTCTTTCTAAATAGCACTTCTCCCAGTACCATGACCTGTCACTTTTTTTATACTAGAAAATTTGAAATACATCCCATTATCCAAATATTTATAAAATCAACGTAATTGCAAGAGATAAAATCAAAGGATACATGCATATGGGTAAGGAATGCATGTACAATTACGTAGTAATAAACCAAACAGTGCTAAAGAAGTTCTGTTGAATAGAACGTACGAAAACTATTGTTTAGCTAGATCTACTTCATTCAGTAACGGAGCGGCACACAAGTCCTTCCATCCACAATATAGGAGGACGAAGAGGAATCGCTGTTTTCCAACTTAAATAGGTGACGAACATGAGTTGGTAACAACATCGCTCGTAATAGTGAGGGACCCACTGAGGGTTGGCCTCGATCAAATACATATAGCGAACTCATTAAACGTTGGATACTAACTTTACAGATCTCAATTGAAGACCAAACTTTCTACGGTTCTCAGCATGGAATACGACAGTCACACTCTGAATGAGTTTTCCGAACATTCAAAGTCCTAATTGTTCAAATAATTAGTTTTCAACTTATTTATTCTAAACAATTAAAAATATTCCTTGGCTTTTGATGAAATTATTACCGATTTTAGGTTTATTATTTTGAATAATAAGCCTTTGTAATCGTATGGCAGACATAATCCTTCTTCAGACTTTGTCACTTTTCGTGTTAGGTAGCGTAGATTCGCGTACGGGCCTTAAAGGCCTTTTAATTCGTGTAAAAAATCCGCTGAGGTCTTTAGGATCTAGTTAGTCTTAACTTCTAGCCACCCTGATAGACCAAAAACTGATTTAAAAAAAAAAAAGTGGTTTTTACTGATTAAGGCAAGTAGAGTATCATCTTCCAGTTAATATTGACAGAAAATCGACTGGGATAGGTTTCACATTCATAAAAATTCACCTATAGAATACTCGCGATTTCTAAACCTAAACCCCACAAACCTCACAATGACATGAACAATCACACATTATTCTTAGGGTAATTAACCAATTTAGGTAAAATTGGGCGCGTTCAAACCTTATTACAATCTTCAGTCAGGGTTTAATGCTCTTTACTGGATTATAAAAATAACTCAGTTTCATTAATTTGAAGAAGAAAATTTAAATAATAAAAACCAAAACTAGAAAAACTGTACTTCGTTCTATACCGATGCTGAATTGCAGAATATTTGGGAAGTCATTCATAGTTTATATTTATATTTGTATCAACCACATTATTTGATTTTTTAATCACTAGTCCACCAAGCATCATTTTCTAATGTTCTAATGGTCCGATTGCGCTAAAATGTCAAGAATCGGGAACGATTATCTATTTCTATTAGATTTAGTAATCTATTGGCAAATCGACCCCCACCCCCCATACCTGTAGTCGGGAACAATCTATCTAATAATCTGACTTCAATTTCTATTAGATTTAGTAATTATTCTATGGGCTGCCAAATCGACCGGTCCCCCAATACCTGTCGAGTAGCCTTTTGAAGGCTTTTGATATTGGCGGGAATCCTCGTAGATCATTTTTGTGCCAAAAATTATTGTTACTGTCGTTCTCCAGCGGGCATTACATTATATTGTGAAAACTTACTAAAGAATTTATCTATTTTATTTACCTGCAAAAAAATGTTGATTGTAGAATTGGGACAACAAAATTTGTAGTACGTTTTAGGACTTGAATGAGGAAAGACAAAGATGACATGATTAATTTCCGATTAAAGAGATTATAAAGTTTTATTTTCTCGTTTTGAAAGCCCTCATAACAGAGGATATTCTTCCCCTAAATCGATCAAATCTTGTGTGTCTGTTTCACTGAACTAGGTTCGTAAACAGTTACGGGCGAAAGAATGTTATGCATCAACTTGGGCTGTGGTACATCTCCAAAGATGGTATGTGGTAGGAAGGGGTTAAATATCAAGATTCAGCATACCAATAACTCACAAGTCATATTTCCAACGGCACTATTGCAAAACTATGTACATATATATGCGATACCTACCTGTACTATATATGTGATTTACCTACTCTTATTGTGCCTGAAAATCTCTTCGTACATTCATACGTACATTTTTTCTCAGAATTTCTAATTAATTAGACCACAATACTTACAGGTACACCACATATTTTCAACCGAAAATGTTCCATGAAAACGTAGCACTCGATAATATAAGCCGTTTGGAAAGGAATAATAAACTTATTTATATTACTTCCTTTTTTAAAAAAAAATTTAAACATAGTTTTACGGAGCTTCTGTGAAATCCGCATGAAGAAAAGAGCTGAATTTATCCAAGTGCTGAAAGCCCTATTAATCCTGTTTATGAAACTGACAGTTTGCAAGCAGTTACTTTCAACACCCCAAAACCTGTCTCTCCCAGCAATGAATAACCTGGAGGAATGAAGAAAATGTATCACCTTGGTAAATGTGGACGTAGACGGAGCGAATGTGTTAACCAAATAAGTGAAAAATACGGCCTGCTACATTGTAACTAATATAGAATATATATTACATTTATACGGATATAGATATTTGTACGGATGCAGCAACTCTCGTTCTTTTGTCTTTCAATAAAAGCTCAAACAATAATCGCTTTGTGTGAATGTAAGCTTGTTCTTAAGTTTGCCTTTACCAGCTTGTTGCTTTTTCGTTTTTGTTGGTTGACTCATTCTCGAGCTAAGCCCATCGTTTTACTCGCTTCTGCTCCTTGTAGAGTGAAGGAGAAAGTTATTTCGCTAAGAATTCCTTATTATGATAGTGGGAATATTTCTCAACAGTTCAAACATCCAGGTTCGGAGATTTATAGTCGTTAGAAATTAATGAACCTGAGTAGTAAACCAGAAATAAATTATCAAAGGAGAGAGCATAAACCATCCCAACAGACCCCAGTTATCGGCTGCACAAAAAATTGTTAAAATCTCTCGATCCTATGTCCTATCAGGATAACTTCACTGGGTTGATCATTCATCCTCACTTTTGCTTCAGAGCCTGCCTATATTTACATTGTTTTCACTTCCGGAGTATGAAAATGTTTTGCGTTTTCCTCCAAAATCAAAAACTTCTACCAATCTGTGGCGTTTTAGACCATGCTAAACAACTTTCGTTTCGTGCATGTCTGAGCTTGTGTATGTTTGGGTGTATCGGTAAGTGCGACCGCAGATTCTGGTAACAAGCTATTTCATCCGATATTGATGACATTTTCCCTGAATATAAGGATTAGCCTGTAGATAGTCCCCTACGAGTCCCACAATCTCACGAACAAATCCACCTGTCTGCGGGTGTGTCGAAGTAAAGTCCATTCCATACCATTTTCTCAGATTCTAGTTTCCTGATCTCGCTCAAATTTCGGGAGTAGGAAGGGAAGACCTTTTTAATGTTCTCATATCAATTTTAACATGATAGTACAATTAGCGGCTGCTGCGAACGCGAGAACATGAAATGCTTATGCGAATCTTAATTTTCACACTTTTCACCAGGTGTTCTCTGGGAATGTGCGGGTTAGATATGAACGAATCCTCGCATTAAGACGACATTTTCAGGCATTTTCAGGCGTTGTGAGAGACAGTTGATGATCCCGTACGAATCGCTCGAAAATCAATACTTCACTCTGCGCATGCTCGAATGTAAAATTAACCCACCCCATTTTCTCAGGTTCTAGAGATCCGTCTCGAACAATTTTTTTGGGTAATGAGGGATAGACGGTCTAATGATTTCATATCAATTTTAACCCATTACATCCCAGTTACCCAAATGGGCACAGCCAATATACACGCAGTCTTTAGTGTGTTGTCATGTCCGAGTATGTTCTGGCAGGCCAAAACATGTTCTGCCATTACCTTTGAATCCTTTTCTTCATTTTTCGTCAGTATTTATTCTTGTACCTGCCTTTATAAATGAACAGTGCCTTCTATAAATAGAACATAAATACAAACTGGACTGCCTCAGGAATATTTCGGCGTAAACAAACTTCGATTCGTTACTCCAGAAATACTACCAGTAGCCGCTTATGTCGAGCCACCTGTGATTATGCTGACGCTGTTACGCTGCTGAAGGAGAAGAGGGAGGATATATCCGGTAAGCAACTTCTAGCTTCGGCTCCGGGCTCCCCTGACTTTCATTAATCAGCATAGCAGGCTCAAGGAGTGTCTGTGGAGCAAAATGACTGTTCAGCAACTCAAAAGCATCTCGTAATGAAATTCCAGGCCAGAAAAGTAACTGGGTGCATATTAAGGGCACGATGCATTTGGACATCTTAATGGATTGTTCAGTTTTTAAAACCATTTTTCTCTTAATCAGCTACGCCCAGTAGCCCACAACCACGCCGATTTTCGTTAGAAATATTGAAAAAACGCTGCAAATTCACACTGGGGTTTATTATTCAATTGGCTTGCGTTCATGATTTGAATTTATTCTAAGCTTTGGAGTGTGCGTGTTTCACAGGATAGGGCGAATATTGAATTTCAGGAGATATGCATGGAGCACGTGAATCTGTTCTCGACCAAAATACCTATTTGGATTGATCAGTTGATCATATTTGTGTGCCTCCTGAAATTCAATAATCGCCCTATCCTGTGAAACACGCACACTCCAAAGCTTAGTAGGAATTCAAATCATGATCACAAGCCAATTGAATAATAAACCAAAGTGAAAGAATTTGCAGCGTTTTTATTGAACCTCAATACCCCCCCCCCCCCCCAAATAAAAACATCTATAATTTATCAAGTCCTTTAACACTCGTATTGCGTTAAAACTTCCCCAAATCCAAATTTAAACGATGTAGCCAAAGGTAGACAGATGTAGAGGAGGCACACAAATATCATCAACTGATCAATCCAAATAGGTGTTTTGGTTGAGAACCGATTTACGTGCTATCATATCTCCTGAAATTCAATAGTCGCTCTATCATCTGTAAAACACCCACACTCCGAAGCTTAGTAAGATTCAAATCATGAACGCAAGCCAATTGAATAATAAACCCCAGTGAAAGAATACTTATTTACCCCAGTAATAATATTGAATAATAAACCCCAGTAATTATATTGAATAATATTTACCTATATATTATCAGAATGCTTCAACCCGTGTATCGGCTACTAACTACCCTACAAGTATTCACATCGGCTATCACTCCAGTATCCACATTCACTACAACTCGACTCTATCAGCCGGACATCACTAGGTTACAAACTAACAATAATAAACCAAAAAACGCAAATGTTGGCACCATAAATCGGGCCATACATCGGGAATGGTTTGACCTACGTACCTGGGGAGGGGCTCATTCGATTCCTGACGGTATGTTCTTGAAATAAGTTTACATTCATGCCGCTTGGACTTGTTTTGAGGTTTCTAGGAATTTTACAAAACTTTGACAGCCCTTAAAGGGCACATTAAATTGAGTGAGAGAGCTGGCTCAAGAATTGGGGCGTTGTCGGACCAAGATGGATTTTTCCTGAAAATTTTAGATTTTTTGCTCCAGCCGTTTGGGAGAAATCGTGCGTACGGCGGACGGACGGAAAATTTTTTTTTGCAGATTCGGATTCTACACACTTTGAAACGTAAACCATGAAATTTTCAGGGGGGGGGGGGGTTAGAATTTTTTTTCCAGAGCGATTACAATGGTTTATTATTGAATAATAAACCAAAATAATTACTAGACGAAACGGGTTAACCAAAAGGATCATTTTGAGTTGCTTCCATGAGCAGAAGTACAATCAACTCAGCATAATTTTCTCGGGTTCTGGTGGTCCGACCTCGCTCATAATTGGAGAGTAGTCGGGGACAAGCAGTTTAATCATCTCGCATCGATCTCAACTCGGTCTCATCATTATTGTAGTCGCTCTTGAATTAGCGCGATTGACCCACCTTCTGAAGGAGCTGATGTCCGAAAGTACATGTCCCGTGAATCGTTGTAACAAGCTTACGTTCTACATATTTGTGAGATTATTTCATACATTGTGATGATCAATACATCCGTGTTACGTATTAGAGGAAGCTTTGAGCCGCACCCAACTTGGTGGGCTTTTTTTCTCCTCTGAGCTGTACCTACTGACATTTTCAGCGGATTTCAGTTTCTTATTTACCTTTTTGAAAAAAACAGAATCAGCCTTATTTTTCTCTATACCTGAGAGTATTACCGCCTGAAATACAATTTTCTTTAAAATGAAGGTGTTGCAACGGCTCCAAAAATGTAAATATCCAAATTATTCTTCATGGAAATCCGTTCAATTTAGTAACAGATTCATTGTTGTCTTGCCCGATGGCTAGGATGGCAGTGTCATCAGCAAAGGTAGCTGTTATGTTATTTTCGACTTCTGGAAGGTCAGCAGTGTATATGAGGTATAGCAGTGGTCCCAAAACACTGCCTTGTGGCACCCCTGCATTAATTTCTTTAAGCTCGGAATTCTCTATCTCCAAAATAGAAAGATGGACTGCAAAATGGAGGATCAAAATGAATGAGCTAAAGTCGATACATGTGGACTTCACTAACCGAAAGCTACAGTACATTCCGACTTTTCTCAATGGTAAAATCATCCCGTACGCCAACGAGGCAAAATACTTGGGGATGACCCTCGATGCAAAGTTGCGGTGGAAATCACACGTGAAGAAAAAGAAAAACGAACTTTGCCTGAAATACAGGAAACTTTACTGGCTCATGGGACGACGCTCAGTCTTGCCAATAGAGAGCAAACTTATGCTCTACAAACAAGTCCTCAAGCCTGGATGGACTTATGGATGCCAGCTATGGGGCTGTGCAGCCAAGAGTAATATCGCAATAATACAAAAATTCCAAAATAAAGTACTCAGGGACGTAGTTAATGCTCCCTGGTACGTAAAAAATGAGAACCTCCATCGTGATCTTGGATTGGATTTGGTGCAAACCGAAATACACCGTTTTGCTGCAGCCCATCAACAGAGGCTATAGGGGCAAGTCAACGAAGAGGCCGTCCATCTTCTCGACGTTGAACACCTTGTTAGAAGGTTGAAGAGGAAAAAACCACACGAATTAGTGTTGTGAAAATAGTTTGAGTGTAATAGTGCCCAGTGATTATGTAGGGACGCCAAACTATATTAGTATATAAACAAAATTGCTCACGTTTGCATGTTTGGATCAAGTTAACATCATGTCAGAATAATATCACTTATTAGATATGTAAAAAACTAGATTGTGATATAAAATAAAGTCTTAAAAAAAAAAAAATGGAAATCCGTTTTGTGGTATTCTGAAGTGATGAGTGGATTTTAACGCTTATATGGACCATCCTATATCCTTATAGTTCTACCGTATGATCTCCAGATACCTAGAGAGCAATCTCGCTCCACCTATAAGGAAAACGTTTGTTGTGGCTTATTCAACTACAGAAGACACAAGTAGAAACATGAGATAAGCACAGTGTTTATACATAAAACACACATTATCATTCTATCTGTGACATTTTCTTCGGTTCATAGGTAGATTTTAATTATTAAAACTATCTACTCCCCCAAACCATAAAGTTTTTTATCTTGGTGCTAAGATAATTTTGTACAACTACCATTAAAAGGACACTAAGCAGTGAGTTATTTACACGCAGTCCGTAACGTCCATGTTTGTTCATGGGTACCTTTGATGGGATGTATGTTTCTTTCATTTAATCAGTAAAATATGTTTATATTTATATGTTTGTGTCAATCCAGAAGATAACTCTTCTCAGTATTGAGATAAAAACTCCGTTCTTATGCCAAAAAACAAACCAAGGTTTCAAAAATGAAGGACGATTTTGTTGGAAACAAGATATTGGATTAAATCCATGAACTTAACCCTAAATAATCACTATAAATTAGCAAAAATGGCTCCGAATCCTTAAATTTATTATTATTATTATTATTATTATTTAGCAGTGTATTACTAAAACTTAATGCAAGACAATGAACTCGACAATAACAAATTTAGAGGAAGACTTCATGAAAATATGATAAACCTTCAAATTTTGTACCAACCACATAGGTAATAAATAGAACATTTCTTATTTACTTAAATTTACCGGACTTATGTTCCTATCGGATAGTAGAGAGCTGGGCGAGTTTTTCAATCGTTACAGCCCACTAATTATTCAATAACATTAAGTTTTAAAACTGAAAAATGTTCTCAAACATTATATGAGTTTTTTCTTTGAAATATTCAGAGTTCTTTATTTGTAAGAGGCTAAAGTTTACTCAGCCCAAGGCGACCAGATCACGATAAGGCCTAAATAAGAATCTAAGTCACAGTAGGACATGACTAGTACACAATCCACGTTTTATTATTGATGAAATAGTCGTAGACACTATTGACATCGTCCTTCACCACATATATTCCCTTCCATGACTCTATATTTGTTCAGCGACAGGAAGGAGTAGGTGTTAGCTTGAGGAGTCCTCCGAATATCGGCCGTCTGAAACGCAAATATTGCCAATGCACTTGGTTTGGAGATTCTGTGTACGAATCAAATTAATCAGGGGAGTTGTTTACTATTATCGCCGGATGAACTCATGGTGTTATTTGCATTAGGGTTGACGTAGTAAAGGGTAACATGTTACAACATATCAAGTAGCAACTGAGTGGTGTAGGCAAATTCTGCTAAACTGTCTCACATAATCAAATGCTACGAGAGGACCGTAAGAAACATTTCAACACATTTGGGGTGGGGCTAAAACTTTTTTCTAGGTTGATTATTCAGCTTCATTACATTCATAAACCGAAATTAGGATCTCGAAAACGTTAGAAATAATTATGTCGTTTTGGTTTATTTTAATAAATCTTAGTTAACTGTATTCAAAATTTCTTGGATTACTTTTAGCAAAAGATATTTCAGTTCATAAATCTTATAAAAGTCATCAGAGATCTAGAATGTGGAAATACTCTCGGCATCAGCATCTGTTGTTCACATTGACCAATTCTACAGTCAACCTGCCCATAATACGATGCTTCATTCCAAACGTGGCCAACAGTACAGACATGCAATACCAACGGAAATACTTAAAAATCAGATTGAGTTCTAAACCGATTTCAAAGCAGCGAAAGTCCAACGATAAGACTCATCTCATCTCTCACGGACCGCAAACAATTTAAGTGATAAGACAACCAAGATAGAGTAAACTTTTTAGGAGGAGAGGTGTTCCGATTTAACTCCTGCTTCCCTTCAACCGCAAAAATGCCGCTATTATCGCGGTCAGACTGAGCCGTGCAATGGCCTTGCAAAAAATATAAAATTCGACTTATTTAATGTGCAACAATAAAGAATACCCACATGGAGGCTTGTCTCACACAAACCATACAAGCTGGGGATGAGAACCCTTCATAACCAACTGCTGACCACAAGAATACATGCCTATATAAAGGGTGTCCAACCGAACAGTTACACCCCCCCCCCCCCCCTTTCAATACCTCAATTGAGGAGCTGACATGGAGAGGGACTTATGTCCAAAACCCAATACCTTTTTTGTTCGCCGAAATACAAGTGAAATGTCACTCAATAGCGCACATCGTGGCCTTTTCACAATCTTGTGGATAAAAGTCCAAAAATCAAAATTGTTGTCTTTTTTAAGTAAAAACATACTCTGTAGTTGTACCTACCTATAACGGAATGAAAGCATTCGAGAAGTTACTAAGCTCCAGAGGGCAGAATTACAAAAACTCTCTAACTGAGATTAGTGTGAGTATGTACAAGTATGTGTTTGTCTTGTGTCTTTCAATATTCAGTTTTCAGCTTGAAAATTTTTTTTAGGCCGTTTTGATATATTATTCGATAATAAACCATTGTAATCGCTCTTGAAAAAAAAGTCTAGATTAGTATTTTATAGACCTAGTAAAGCCAGGTAACCAACCAAAAACACACAGTTTCACCATGAAAGTGTACAATTAAAATCCACCTAATCTGTTGTTTTGTATCATTTGTGCGTCATTTATTTCCATTTTGGTTTATTATTCAATAATCAACCATTGTAATCGCTCCTGAAAAAAAAATTCTAACCCGCCACGAAAATTTCGTGGTTTACGTTTCAAAGGGTGTAGAATCCGAATCAGCAATAAAGATTTTTCCGTCCGTCCGCCGTACGCACGATTTCTCCCGAACGGCTGAAGAAAAAGCTGAAATTTTCAGGATAAATCCATGTTGGTCCGGCGACGCCCCAATTCTTGAGCCAGCTCTCTCACTTAATTTAAAGTGCCCTTAAAGAGTTGTCAACGTTTTTTTGAATCCCAAAAAACCTCAAAAAAGTCAAGGCGCCCTAAATGTGTACTCTTTTTGAAGAACACTCCACGAGGAATCGAATGAGCCCCTCCCCAGGTACGTAGGTCAAACCATTCCCGATCTATGGCGCGATTTATGGTGCCAACATTCGCGTTATTTGGTTTATTATTGTTTTTTTTGTTGATATCAGTAACCTAGTGACGTAGTGATGTAGTGGTGTAGTAATGTGGATACTGGAGTGAACTCAGAAAAGGCTTTGTAGCCGATACACGGGTTGAAGCAATCTGATAATTTCTGGGAAAAATCAGAAAATCTGACATTTTCAGGAAAACGCTGCAAATTCTTTCACTGGGGTTTGTTATTCAATTGGCTTGCGTTCATGATTTGAATTTCTACTAAGCTTTGGAGTGTGCGTGCTTCACAGGTGATAGAGCGATTATTGAATTTCAGGAGATATGCATAGGGCACGTAAATCTGTTCTCAACCAAAATACCTATTTGGATTGTTCAGTTGGTCATATTTGTGTGCCTCCTGAAATTCAATAATCGCTCTATCACTTGTGAAACACGCACACTCCAAAGCTTAGTAGAAATTCAAATCATGAACGCAAGCCAATTGAATAATAAACCCCAGTGAAAGAATTTGCAGCGGTTCAAGCATATCAGAATGCTTCAAAAGGTGTACCTATCGGCTACAAAGCCTTTCAGGAGTTCACTGCAGTATCCACATTACTACATCAGTAGGTTTCTGATATCAAAACAAAGACAATAATAATCCAAAATAACGCGAATGTTGGCACCATAAATCGCGCCATAGATCGGGAATGGTTTGACCTACGTACCTGGGGAGGGGCTCATTCGATTCCTCGTGGAAAGTTCTTCAAAAAGAGTTCAAATTTAGGCCGCCTCGACTTTTTTTGAGGTTTACAGGGATTTTACAAAACTTTGACAACCCTTAAAGGGCACTTTAAATTAAGTGAGGGAGCTGGCTCAAGAATTAGGGCGTTGTCGAACCAACATGGATTTTTCCTGAAAATTTCAGCTTTTTGCTTCAGCCGTTTGGGAGGAATCGTGCGTACGGCGTAGGCGGACGGACGGAAAAAATTCATTGCCGATTCAGATTCATGGTTTATTATTGAATAATAAACCAAAAAGCGACGGTTGTGTACATTCAAGAGCCTCCTACACGTACTCCTGGCGACATCGCTGAGGAATGCAACGATCTTCTCCCTTTCTGGCCGTACATTTAGAATTAAAATGTAGCTCATCCTATCTTTCAAAAAACTTACTCAGTATAAGATAAAACTCTATAATTTAGGTAATATCACAATCTCTCAAAGAATGTGATTTTTGCCCACCAGGACAAAAGTCACTAGGACAAAAATGAGCCCTCATAAAATATCTTAATGATAAAAAAAATCCACAACACCATCATTCACGGACAGCGAGTTGAACGAAATGGTGAGCTCTTGATTCGTTTTAGCAAGGAAATACAAATATTACTCCGTACCCCAGACAGGTGGAAAATTGAGTAGGAAGACTAATCTCCGTAACCATCGCGTATTTTCGACCCGCGTCGATACCTATAGATGCCTGGCAGTTATGAGGGGGATAAACCGGTTTAAGCAGGAAGGCTTTATCAGCAGAGAGGTCTCTGACAATGTAATCTCTGAAATTCACTTGCTGAGTGAGCAATTATATACAGATGGTCATCTCATTCACGGTGTTTCAAAGTTTTATCTATAGAAGGAGAGTTGCAACTAAATACATTTAGAACCGTGAGATTGATTAACAGTACCGTAAAACGGGGTGACTAAGCGCAACTTTTTGAGGTTTTTTTTTCAAATATCTCCTCTATTATTCGACCTGTCAAGCTGAAATTTTTACACAACATAACCACACATCCCAGTTTCTCATTCATCTAAGTACTTGAAAAAATTCTATTGGGATTTTCTTGGGAATTATTTTACAAGTGGCACTTACTCACTCCGCTAGACTAAGTGCCACTCGTGTTTTCCACTAAAAAACATATCGTAATGCCGTGCTGGCACCATTTCATCCCTCGCAATTGAATATGGGAATGTTCCCAATAAAATAAATTGAAAAACATGCAAATTTCAGCCAGAAAATCAATGTTTTTTGAAGGGAAAAACACCAACAATAATAACGCTTTCAACCCTTTGATAAAATCTTCTATGAAAACATCAATTAAACTCTTAAATTGTTAAAAATGGTCAATACAGTGGCAATTCACATTTTCAATAGGAACCTATGTTCGTCATAAGGTAAAATCATCAATCAAAGTTTAAAGTGAAAGAATTTAACGGTAGACAATCTAAAGTTATAGGAATTTGTGATAAAATTTATTCTGTTGGAGTGTTAACTTTTATACCGCAAAGAGTTCCATAAACAGTATTGACCGGCGCTCTGAGAATGTGCTACTCCCCAATTCCCCTTCCCACAACAACTCCACTCCGTCATATTGCTAGCTTAGTTAGCAATTATCAAAGTGTAGAACGTTGAATATTCTAATGAATATGTTTAATTGACATAAGCAGAATGTAGCGGTAGAATGAGAAAAAACAAGGTTACTGAAGAAGTTTAAAAAAATCTCAAGCGCCAAGGGACAAAGGGGTTAATAATTAATAATAATAATAATAATAATAATAATAAGCAAGTCAAGTGGTCAGCTATCGACATCAAAGCCTTGCAGCGAAATGTACGGGTGCTCATGACAAGGGCTAGAGGAAGGCACCCTAAGTCTGCAGTGGAGAGGGATATTCTGCCGAGGGAGAGAGGTGGACGTGGCTTCATCAACCTTCAGAATCTATGGTCCAAACAGCTGACCAGCCTCAGAGGATTTTTCACGGAAAAAAAGAGATCAGGATCGGGAGTACGGCGTGATTTGTTGCGCGGACAGGAGGGCGACACCTCTGAATTTGGGGGGCGCACGGACGGGACCTGAACAGGAGAGTGTGGCTACTCTTGAGCAGCAGTGGGCCCAGAAAGCCAACCATGGGAGGCATTTTCACAAATTGCATCAGCCCCATGTAGATCTTGCTGCATCAAATATGTGGCTTAGAGAGGGTGATCTCTTTTTAGAAACTGAGGGCTCGGTAATGGCAATACAGGACAACGTGATCAAGACAAGAAACTACCGAAGGCACATCATTAAAGAGCAAAACTTGGTCGATGACTCCTGTAGATTGTGCCACAGCAAGCCAGAGACTACGGGTCACGTCGTGGCATCGTGCCCAGCCTTGGCTCAAACGTCTTACCTTGCTAGACATAATGACATGGCCAAGATCATTCACCAAAAACTGGCCGTAAAGCATGGACTGATCTCTAGCCCTGTCCCATCTTACCAGTATGTGCCTATGGAGGTTTTGGAAAACGCCAGGTGGAAACTTTATTGGGATCGATCTGTGACGACAGATCGTCCAGTACCACATAATCGGCCGGACATAATACTGGTGGACAAAGCTGAAAAGGCGTGTAAGCTTATAGATATAGCTGTTCCCCTAGCTCACAATGTCCCAACGACAATCCTCCATAAGCAGGAGAAGTATGGTGACTTGTCCTTTGAGATCAGGCAGATGTGGGAAATGAGCGAGGTGCGCATCATACCAGTGGTGATTTCGGCGGAGTGCATCATTCCGACAGCCTTATACGCTAGCCTAGCTGAACTGGTGCTACCGCCGAAAACCTACATTGAAGCCCAGAAAGTTGTTTTACTCCATACGGCCCGGATAGTAAGGAAATTTCTAAATGAATGAGACTGCTTGTGCGTCACAGCATCGCAGCTCATTCACAAGCAACCCACTCTGGTGGAGATTTTCAGGAAATAATAGTAATAATAATAATAATAATAAAGTAAAATATTAATAAATAAATGCATGAGACAGAAGAAAGGACGCTCAGGCTTTCACGTTGTCCTTCCTAAAGATTAACCGGCTTGGTGTCAACTATGGCTGGCTTCTGGACCTCCCCATCTGGTATACAACTTTTCTCTTCAGTCATCTGAACTGCGTGGGAAAATGCAGCCGATGAGTCAGTATGACATGAAAGAAATTGTCATTCATACCTTGACGGTCACAGCAAAGCACATCTCCTATCGTCTGCTGCTTGACAACGAGCAGCGTAATATTCATTTCAGTATTACTTGGAAATACCACCAGGTTTAGCGGAAGCGGAATTGACGTTGCACTTATGTAGAAGCTCAGGCATGTTACAACGCGGCCTTTAGAATGCTTAGTGAACCTTCGGTATCGAGTGTAAGTGAATCCAATATCAACTTCCAATAACCCCTGTAGGGAGCATAGAACTCGTTGATCCCCAGCTCTCTATAGTACTTCTGCTGCTAGATGAGTCTATAACCAGGATGTGATGGAATCACATTCCAACATCTTCCTTCGGCAACACCTGTACGATATCCCTGAAGTTAAAGAACTTCATGTTTAAGCTCAGGAGTTGCTATCCACATCAATCACAAGTCACACTAACTTCAAATTTTTTCGTGATCCCTTCTTGCTGGCTAGCTGCTTTATGATTTCCAGAATGCTCAATTGTATGAGAAACCCATACCACTCAGCTCCATGGTCACTCTCAACCTGGTGGATGGTTCTCACTACAAACTCAGAACAGCTCGCATTGCTGGTTTTACAGATAGATATTTTTTAGCTATTTGGCTAACAATATCTCCTACTTGCTCCAATACAAACAGAAACATCTATCTATTCTACCAGCGAAATTTCGTGGTTATCTGAACAGCTGGAATTTTTTCAAAATCCTATGTGTGGTAGTTAGTTTTGTGTGCTCATACTCAATTTTAGTTTTTTTTTTCTATAATAAATGTTGATATTAGAGGGTTATTGCTCTTATTTTATTCGAAACGTAGTATTACCAAAACTACTTAGTAAGAGTACCTCAGCGAAGTTTCAAAGTGAATTAACGTATTGATGTAGTTCCGACAAATTTAAATGAAACGCCAGAGGGCATTCACTGGGTCAGTGGATAAAGATGACGAAGATGTAGGATAGGATGAGCAAGCCCGACATCGCTGCCACAGTCGCCTTCGAGCGCCTCCTCTTGGATCTCTAGTGCCAACGTGTAGGTTATGAGGCTCTTTGTTGATAGACAGCATAACGAGAAGACGCAAAAAAGAAGGGAGAGGAGACCTGTTGACACGAGCCTTTTCCCTAACCGCCAAGTAATCACGGTTACATGATGGGACGTGTGACCATGATTAAAGTAGGGATATGAGGGAGCTTCGAAGAGATAAAAAACCACCCCCAATTACTCTATCTAAGCATCCCCGTCTCACCTACAAGACATGACCCACCAGACGCATATAACACTTTACATGTACACACTCTCTCTTTGTTTGTCGTCCATCTGCCTCTTAAAAATCCCCTTCCTGCGATTTTCAATTATATTTTTGTTACCTGATTTCGACTAATTTGAAAAAACGCTGCAAATTCTTTCACTGGGGTTTATTATTCAATTAGCTTGCGTTCATGATTTGAACTTCTACTAAGCTTTGGAGTGTGCGTGTTTCACAGGTGATAGAGTGATTATTGAATTTCAGGAGGCACACAAATATGATCAACTGAACAATCCAAATAGGTATTTGGTTGAGAACAGATTTACGTGCTCTATGCATATCTCCTGAAATTCAATAATCGCTCTATCACCTGTGAAACACGCACACTCCAAAGCTGAGTAGAAATTCAAATCATGAACGCAACCCAATTGAATAATAAACCCCAGTGAAAGAATTTGCATCGTTTTCCTGAAAATTTCAGATTTTCTGATTTTTCCTGAAAATTATCAGAATGCTTCAACCCGTGTATCGGCTACAAAGCCTTTTAGGAGTTCTCTCCAGTATCCACATTACTACATCACTACGTCACTAGGTTACTGATATTAACACAAAAACAATAATAAACCAAAATAACGCGAATGTTGGCACCATAAATCGGGCCACAGATCGGGAATGGTTTGACCTACGGACCTGGGGAGGGGCTCATTCGATTCCTCGTGGAGTGTTCTTCAAAAAGAGTACAAATTTAGGCCGCCTTGACTTTTTTTGAGGTTTTTAGGGATTTTACAAAACTTTGACAACCCTTAAAGGGCAATTAAGTGAGAGGGCTGGCTCATGAATTGGGGCGTCGCCGGACCAACATGGATTTTTCCTGAAAATTTCAGCTTTTTTGCCTCAGCCGTTTGGGAGAAATCTTGCGTACAGCGTACGGCGGACGGACAGAAAAATTTTTATTGCAGATTCGGATTCTACACCCTTTGAAACGTAAACCATGAAATTTTCAGGGGGATTAGAATTTTTTTTCAAGAGCGATTACAATGGTTTCTTATCGAATAATAAACCAAAATGGAAATAAATGACGCACAAATGATACAAAACAACAAAGGACGGTGTAAGGGGATTAGGTGGATTTTAATTGTACACTTTCATGGTGAAACTGTGTGTTTTTGGTTGGTTACCTGAATTTGCTAGGTAAAATATAAATGAGAGATGCAAGGCAGTTAAATGTCATAAAAAAGGATTATTCCAGCATATAACGACGCACCCTTGTTGCAGCTTCTTGCTTATCTCTTTACTTCTAGATAGGTGAAAATATTCGTGAAATTTGATAAGAAATCGTTACTCTACTCTTCGCGGAAAAGGAGGTATTACTGTCGTCGGGGTTAATGGGTTTCAGAGGGCTTAAAATACGTTCACAATTGTAATTCATTTTAAGATTTCTCAATATACATTTATCCACAATATTTTGTGCTCACTACTCTTCGAAACCGGTGGTGCAATATGGAGCAAATGTATTATACCATGTCCAAAATTGTGCCTCGCTGATTTCGCTGAGGAAAAGCTGACCACGAGCCGTAATATAAATCATGGTGATGGCAAAATCATTCACAAATCCTATTGAAATTGATCAAAATGGAAGTTATGACATTTTTTTGATAAAAATTCTTACGAAACTAAGAAGTGAGCGAGGTAAGAGTACATCCGTGTAGTGGTTCCTGTGACAAATAAAGTGAACTTCAGAGAGACCGCTCTCCGCTCTCTTGAACTGAAACGGGCTGACAACTTAATGAGATGCTGAGGGAGGGTTTTGTCAAAGCACTACGTACATGAGGTTATTGAGGTCACTCAAGTTCGAGGGTCAGACAGCTCCGTTCGGTCTCAAACGGGTTTATTTATTCGGTCGAACAAATGTAACTAAGTTGACCGGCTGAGATCGATCTACGGTTTCTGATGGAATTCCCAGAACTAATGTTGAGTATAGTTATATTGAAAATTCTAACCATATGGGAAATATTTGGATTTACCAGCAGTACTCGTAGATTCCACTGCACCAAATGAGAATATTTTAGGAATCTTGAAAATGTGATACTTAAGTGAATCATACCTATGCTAGATTGACCAAGGTGAACGACACCAATTTCAATTATAATTAAATTCAAGGTAATAGCACTGAAATGGTAACAACTGTTTAACTATACTGAGAATACTACTATACAGGGTGTCCCAGGAGTTATGCACAATCCGACTCCTACGTGTTCTACAACTCATTTCCGACCAAAAATATCTCCTAGCAATTTTTTGCCAGAGGCCTCGTTTCCGAGCTATTTGCGATTTCAATGTTATGTCGTCAAAACAGTCATAACTCCCTCAATTGTAAAGGTAGCTCAAATTCGATGACACCGTTGGAAAGAGCATTAAATTTTCTATCTATTTGATGTCAGAAAATTATTTTCAAATTGCATTGAAGATGTGCGATTGCTGTCCAACAGCTGTGTAACATGTTCGAGTCAATAAACATTTTACTAAAACTGAAGTTGGTCACAAACAACAAATTATCAACATTGGAACCCCCAATGCTACGGCCAAATCAGATTGGGGTAGATAATACACGGCGCACAAAGCAACCCCTCCTTCAAGACCGGGGGGTCGTGCGGGTCATTGCATATTCTTGCCCCTGACCAAGGCAATGCCTCCTCCGTAGCTTTCCCAATTTCCAAACATTAGGTCTTTTTTAGTGATACAGGGTGTCCCAGGACTTATGCACAATCCGACTCCTACGTATTCTACAACTCATTTCCGACTGCGATGAGTTGCATTAATCTTCAAGACTTTTGAAAAAACCGCAATTTTAACAGAAAACACACGTTTTTCTGCGGTTAAACACAATTTCCTTAACTATAAATATATTTTTTAAACCAAAACGGCTACACCGTTGTAAAGCTGACATTTTGGCGTTTAACCAGGCCTGCACAGTTCTGCGTCAAGCATACATGGGGTTTCTAGGCGAGATGAAAAACAGGCGATTTCAAGATTTTGACAAAACTGCCATTTTGCGCAGCTATTGCACATCTTTAATGCAATTTGAAAAAAGTTTTCTGACATCAAATAGATAGAAAATGTAACGCTCTTTCCAACGGTGTCATCAAATTTGAGCTATCTTCACAATTCAGGGAGTTATGGCAGTTTTGATGACACACATGATGAAAACACGAAAAAAATCTTAAATCGCAAATGGCTCGGAAACGAGGCCTCTGGAAAAAAATTGCTACGAGGCATTTTTGGTCGGAAATGAGTTGTAGAATGCGTAGGATTCGGATTGTGCATAACTCCTGGGACACCCTGTATATCGATCTTAGTCATCAAACTTGTGTGTTCTAAAAATATTTCATAAATGACGGAAAAATATATAATTTGTGTACAGTATTTAATAGTGTACATATTTGAATGTTCTATATAATGGATATTAAGGAATTGATCCCACCCCCCTCCAAATCAACTTGTGAGGTGGTTTAGGTGAGTACCTACTTCACTTAAGTCACTCTACATTTACTTAGGTTCCAGCAAATCTTTATACATGAATATCTGCTCCTGTTACGTGCTGAGGAGCTGGTGGAGTGGGAGTTTCAATTATTCTCATTAAAATATTCCTGGTTTTTGCCCCTCCGAGGGTAGTTCCTCGTACATTACATATTAACTCACAGCTTATACGTAAAGTTCCTATGAAGGGTACGAGTAACTTCCATATCACTTGTATGCACACCTATGTACAAAAATAATTCTGAGAAGGCATTTACAGAAAAGAAGCTAGTTGTCTATTAAGCAGATATCAAAGCTGCAAAGAGAGATGGAAAGACTCCATTTATTTCCCTAGGTCAGCCTCAGAGATTATAATGATAACTCAACACTCCATGCCAAGGTAAATTTTTATTTATTTATTTTTTTTTCTGGAGAGTTGATCAGACTTCAAAGCTGCTTCCGTGTCAACATATAATATAGCGGTTGTGCTCCACCGTTTAACGATCTTGTACACAATCAAAACTCAACTTATACTATCTTCCAAAGAAAATGGATTAACGCAGGAAGGAGTGGTTTTTAACCCATAAGAAAGACTCTGGTACTCTTGGTTAGTTTATACAATACCATGCTCCGTGTTGAATACTGCCACTTACGGTGGGAATAGGCTTATGCAGTCCTGGTTCCAAAGCCTCTCACAGCTTAAAGCGTAACCTGCCGTAGACCTGTAAGCTTGCTCCCATTTCTGTCCGAGGTAGTCAAACGGCTTTTGCTGGCTAGGGCCGTCAGATGAGGTTAAGAAAAGAGTTTAGAGACATGTTCAGCAACCTCACCGTTTGGTGAAAGAAATACAGGCAGATATAACTGCCATCGAGAAACCATTAGCATCCATCTTGGATACAATCCAGGGGAATCAAAAATAATGTAACCACATACCTACATATTGGGTCGAGTGCCACCTCCCTCTCTACGGGGATGTAAGCTGCAACATGAAAAGCTAATTGAACGTTTTAAAACTTCACCGACCCGGTAACTGAGAGTCGCTTATAGGACTATTTAGCCAGAAATATATTCAACCTCGCAATTGGCAGTGCGTTTTCTTCAGTCAGACCGATTTCGGCGGGTTGCCGCAGGGAAGTGGGTTGGGACCACACCTCTACCTCCTGTACACCCAAAATTTTTCAGTTAGCGAAAACTGTATGGTGGCGCAATTCGCAGGTGCCAGAAGTAAAGAAACTGGCCTAAGCACTAAATACCCAAGCTATACCCAATTAATAAGACCCAGCTGGACCTACGGTTGCCAAATCGGGAGCTCAGCCACGGAAAGCAATTTCAATTATGCACAGTACTAAAAACTGACACACCATGGTACGTTAGTATTGAAACATTACTTAATGATCTGGGCATGAAGCTTGTTAGCGAGGTAGTTCAGAGGGAATCGGCATTGTTGGCTATTTTGATGAAACTCAATATAATAACTCTTTGGTAAAAAGACAACCACCCATAATACCTTACAAAATTTTGAAAAGGTAATTCGCCGCTGAATTCCACCTTAGTTTGGCACTTCAAGACTAGTCATCTCTACACACATTATGTTGTTATTATTATTCTTTCTAGGTACTCTGTTATTATTATTTTCATGCATTCGTTACAAATCTATCATTTAATGCCGTATAAATCATATTAACCGTTGGACTAATGTATTTCATGTTTCTGAGCAATTTTGTAATTTTTAACCTGCATTGATACTGTGTGACTGACTTTTGGTGAATGAACAAATTTCTAACAATAACAATTTTTTCAACAATCACGACACAAGCTGGGGTTGGGCGGATATTAGGGTTCTCCGACCTGTTAGCATATCGTGCACCTCATTGCTAATTTGAGTGGTTTATGAGGAAAATTTAGAGACCGATCCGAGACAGATTTCACCCCTAACAACTCGTTCAATCGTCTCCTCTTCCTTATCCGCCTGACCTATTGATTGATTACAGACCCTCAATTATCACATCCTGTACCATTAATGCCCCGGTATTTTTCTGTCATAGAAGTACTGAATAAGCACTTTGTTAAACATCAAGACATTTTCTCTGTAAGTCAATGAAAGAAGATGAAATTTAAAGGGAGCTTCATCGGACTATTGAGTATCAATAACACTCTCTGATCAGCTTAGTTAGCTCTGAGGTGTAATTTTCGAAGAATATTCCTTAATTTTCATTTTAGAGAATCTGCTAATTACTTTAGTTTCCAAGTCCGCCGATAAGTAGGGGAATTACGTATATTTTTCCTCTCTCAAAAAAATCTTTTTAAACACGATTCGCTGTTTTCATCTCACAAAAATTGTTATATTTTATGAGTTGATGGTGATAGAGTTTATTGAACTCTAATTAATAACGTAAATAGTTCAAGAATGTAATTTTTGTTGAGTTCTCTCTGTTCCCCGAAGATGGTGACAGCAACGTCAGTCAGAATTTTTCCATTACAACTGTGTTATCTTTATTCTCTTCAGAACTCGTTGGAGCGTAGAACGATGTCTTTGTGTGATGCTTGCTTTATTTTTTATTAACTTTGTTCTCACTGTTTGTCGTATTTCTATTCCAATCAACATTCTTTTATCCGCCTCATTCGTGGGAGAACGGAATCTCAAAGACACCGATCTAGATGGGCATGAACCTCCTCCTTAAATGCTTACTGAAATGTCACAGAAAACAGTAAATCGCAATCTCACAACCTGATCTTCATGGAATGTTTTTGCCATTTCCATTTGATATTTCTTGAAGCAGAATGACACTTCTCTGTTGAAACGTATCACCTTGTAAATGTAAGATATTATCACATCATTTTCGTCAATAATTCACGAAATTATTGGCTGGATAATTATTATCCTGGCTGGAACTGAGTCTCTATTGATAAAAAAGCAGATCATACCGCTACCATATACCCCCTGAAATCTTTTAAAACTTCAAACTATTATAATCATTATTATTTAAATGTAATATAAGTTTTAAATTAGGTATAATAAATTCCAAAAATTTGTTTTAAACTATTAATCGTTTAAAAAACTCTGAAATTCTTTCACTAGGGTTTATTATTCAATTTGCTTGCGTTCATGATTTGAATTTCTACTAAGCTTTGGAGGGAGCGTGTTTCACTGGTGATAGAGCGATTATTGAATTTCAGGAGGCACACAAATATGATCAACTGATCAATCCAAATAGGTATTTTGGTTGAGAACCGATTTACGTGCTCTATACATATCTCCTGAAATTCGACAATCGCTCTATCACCTGTGATACACGCACCCTCCAAAGCTTAGTTGACATACAAATCATTAATGCAAGCCAAATGAATAAAATTGAATAATAAACGCCAGTGAAAGAATTTGCAGCGTTTCATGCACATCAGAATGCTTCAACCCGTGTATCGGCTACAAACCCTTTTAGGAGTTCACTTCAGTATCCACATTCACTACATCACTAGGTTACTGCAATCAAAACAAAAACAATAATGAACCAAAAAAACGCAAATGTTGGCAAATGGAATGGTTTGAGCTACAGACCTGGGGAGGGGCTCATTCGATTTCTCACGTGGAAAGTTCTTCAAAAACAGTCCAAATTTAGGCCGCTTCGACTTTTTTTGAGGTTTTTATTGATTTTACAAAACTTTGACAACCCTTCAAGGACACTTTAAATTAAGTGAGAGAGCTGGCTAAAGAATTTTGGCGTTGTCGGACCAACATTGATTTTTCCTGAAAATTTCAGATTTTTTGCTCCAGCCGTTCGGGAGAAATCGTGCTTACGGCGGACGGACGGAAAATTTTTTATTGCAGATTCGGATTCTACACACTTTGAAACGTAAACCATGAAATTTTCAGTGGGGTTAGCAATTTTTTTTCAACAGCGATTACAATGGTTTATTATTGAATAATGAACCAAAATAACCGTAGTACTTGGCTTATCAAAACATTGTTTAGTGATGCACTTTTATGATCATATCTGCATTTAACCCCGAAGAAATTACTGTTTCACTGTTTACTAGTAAAACGATCAAGAAACAATAAAGTACCTCAAAAAAAAAATAGGTGTGTTTAACATATCAATCTAAACGGGGCTAAAACTTCGAAAAGCGAGTGCCTTCCGTAATGAGATCTGCCAGTTATTTTCATTACTTGCCTCAACTTCCAAGTCTCCCTTTCCAAGTATGGACTCCATCTTTCCACCTCAGCATAAGCCAACTTGACCAAATCTTTTTTCTCTCAGGATTTTAAACGGTATTTCTGTTAGCCTTGCCCTTACAGTATGCCCTACCCAATGAAACGATTCCAACTTGCTATAAGAAGTTTATATTTACTGAATAACATTAAATTATCTGAATAGAATTATCAACTCATTCGTTCAGCAATCAAACAGCGTTTTAACTCTGTTCCAGAATTCCTGTTATTCGGCGGAGTTATTTTTAAAGGTCTCGGATTTGTGTCACGATTTGTCTGAAAAGGGTTTTGCATGGTCTTAACTTCTTTATTCGGGACAATACGCTCCTCTTCTATTGTTAAGCTTAATGTATAACATTTTACAGCCACATGGTTATAACAGAAAGAGCCGGTTATAACAAATTATTGTATCAAAATTGCATTTTCGTAAGACTTAAACCAAAACTTAATTAAATTAAACTGAAATATTACACTGATATAAATAATTGTATATTCCTCTATATATACTGATATTTTTGGAGCTAAGTAAGTTAAATAATTGAATGGTTGACAAATTAAATTATTAATAATAATATTATCAAATAACATTGTCCTTTCTGTATAAAATAAAGGGCACTCCATTACTAAATGTTCCAGTGTACCTATATCTGCTTCACAAAATCTACATTGAGATAGTGTGTCTGGGTGTATTCGGTGTAAATATGCCTCACAAACTCCGTGGTTTGTTCGCAGCCGAATCATGGTTCTGCAAAGCGATCTATGGGCGAACCATCCAACAAACCATTCGCTGATAGACAAGTATTTGGTTTTTGATTTATTTCCATCTAGATTGAGCCGCCATTGAGCCTTTCGAAAATCTGATCAATTAAGTATGATTCTACAAACCTGTTTTCCTAATCGCGACAAAGTCATCAGCATAATGTACAAGTTGTACTGAGCGGTTATCTGTATGGTAAACTCTAATGATATCGTTTAGTTCCAAATTAAACAAAAGAAGGTCATGACGTCTCCTTACTTAAAATCACACCCTGTTAGGGGAGGCACCATAAAACTCTCTAGCTACTCACTCGTAACTTCTGAATCCATTGTAAACTGGATGCGACTCACGGTTTTTGGTGTATTTTTCAATAATAAACCATTGTAATCGCTCTTGAAGAAAAACCGAAATTTATTCAGGATGGTTTGAATCTCCGATTGCGAGTCGAAATTTTGATTCCGTGCAAAAAAGTTTGTCTCCTCAACCTGAAAACATTACTTCCGCTTAAAATAGATTGATACCACCCTCGGAGTAGGTTCGACGATTGGGGACATCAAGGGGCCAGACCAACCCCACCTTCAAGACCGAGCGGTCGTGCGGGCACTGTATACCCACTTCGCCGTCTCGGACCACTTAGGTACTAGTGCTTTGCTTGAAGTTCTCTCTTGGTTGATGTTATCTTCGGCCGTTTTTGGTTTATTATTCAATAATAAACCATTGTAATCGCTATTTAAAAAAAAAAAAAAAAAAAAAAAATTCTAACCCCCCTGAAAATTTCATGGTTTACGTTTCAAAGGGTGTAGAATCCAAATCTGCAATAAAAATTTTTCCGCCTGTCCGCCGTACGCACGATTTCTCCCAAACGGCTGAAGCAAAAAAACTGAAATTTTCAGGAAAAATCCATGTTGGTCCGGCGACGCCCCAATTCTTGAGCCAGCTCTCTCACTTAATTTAAAGTGCCCTTTAAGGGTTGTCAAAGTTTTGTAAAATCCCTAAAAACCTCAAAAAAAGTTAAGGCGGCCTAAATTTGAACTCTTTTTGAAGAACACTCCACGAAGAATCAAATGAGCCCTTCCCTAAGTCCGTAGGTCAAACCATTCCCGATGTATGGCCCGACTTATGCTGCCAACATTTGCTTTATTTTGGTATATAATTGTTTTTGTCTTGATAACAGTAACCAAGTGACGTAGTGCTGTAGTGATGTAGTAATGTGGATACTGGAGTGAACTCCTAAAAGGCTTTGTAGCCGATAGACGGGTTGAAGCATTCTGATAACCATAAAAAACGCTGCAAATTCTTTCACTGGGGTTTCTTATTCAATTGGCTTGCGTTCATGATTTGAATTTATACTAAGCTGTGGAGTGTGCATGTTTCACAGGTGACAGAGCGATTATTGAATTTCAGGAGATATGCATAGAGCACGTAAATCTGTTCTCGACCTAAATACTTACCTATTTGGATTGATCGGTTGATCATATTTGTGTGCCTCCTGAAATTCAATAATCACTCTATCACCTGTGAAACACGCACACTCCAAAGCTTAGTAGAAATTCAAATCATGAACGCAAGCCAATTGAATAGGAAACCCCAGTGAAAGAATTTGCAGCGTTTTTCAGTTCATACCTTTAATTATAACATAAGCCGCCTAGAAAATGTCTTTGTGATTCACAAAAGACGATGATTAGAATTTCTTTAATTCACAAAGAGATGATGATTAGAATATCACATTCATAACACTTTTCCAGCACCATCCTGAAAATCTGATTTGTTGTTTCTATGCTATCTATTTTTTATTTTCTTACTTGGTGAATAAACACAAACCTATAATTATGTGGACTTGGACAAAACAATTACATTTACTTCCGATTGATACCTATTTGTTTTTCTTTCATTAATGCATAGTTGCGCTAGTCTGGTAAACTAACCTCCCCCCAATCTTTCTGACGGTTACAAGCTTATGTTTTAAAATTAATCGTCTCTTCCAAAATACCAAGTGAAAGCCAAATCCGTAATTGCGACTGGAAAGTTGGCTGTCATCGGGCTCGTTTCTTTGAACGGGAAATAGAGCAGTGATTAGATTATATGATTAAAAGATTTTCCAATAATTGGACTATGAAAGGGCTGAAAGATGGGGTGGCGACGAGTGGGGTGGAACGGTGTAATTAAAAGAACGGTGCCGCATTGAAATTTCAACGACTGCCTTCGGTAGGGTTTGTTCTCATGTCCACTCACATAGTAACA